>OZ018388.1:76148808-76474987 GCA_963969525.1 Ontholestes murinus
TTATGGCTTGGGAAATTGCAAAAAAAATGCTATTGACTTGAAAATTTTAAAAATTATTAAAAAGGGATTCTGCTTGATTTTTTAAACAAAATTGGAAATAAATTTCTAACAGATTTACACAAAATTTACGCGAGATTTTGACTTATAAATTTGATGCATCGCCTGCGAATGATTGGCCTAGAAAATGCGAAAAAACAAATGCTATCGAGTTGATTTTTCTAAAATACTTAAAATTCGATTGTTTTTTATTTTTAAAAGAAAATCTACACCCAATTTTGTATAGATTTTTACAAAATCAAGACGAAATTTCGATTTATAAACTTGTTACACCGCCCAAATTTTTATGGTTTGGAAAAATGCAAAAAACAAATGCTATCGAGTTGAAAATTTCAAAATTTATTAAAATAGGTTTCTGTTTGATTTTCTAAACAATATCGGAAATAAATTTTTAATAGATTCACTTAAAATTCACGCGAGATTTTGACTTATAAATTTGATGCATCGCCCGCGTTTTATTGATCTAGAAAATGCGAAAAACAAATGCTATCGAGTTGAATTTTTCCAAAATAGTTAAAATTAGATTGTGTTTTATTTTTAAAACAAAATCCACAACAAATTTTGTATAGATTTTTACAAAATCAAGACGAAATTTCAATTTGTAAACTTGTTACACCGCCTAAATTTTTATGGCTTGGAAAATTGCAAAAAACAAATGCTATCGAGTTGAAAATTTCAAAAATTATTGAAATTAAATTCTGCTAAATTTTTAAAACAAAATCGGAAATTAATTTTACGAGTAAAAACGTTTATAAAATTTTAAGAGATTTTCCTTGCAGATTTAAAATATTTTTTCTTGTATATTGCATGAATTTTCATTTTTACAATTTTTGTAAAAGTTATCTCCCAGATTTCTAATATTTTACAACAATGATCCTTCTGATTCGATCATTTTTAAAGTTACAGAAATTTCTTTTCTAAGATGCAATAATTTGCTTCGAGGGTTCTAAAATTTTCCAGTGGTAAGTTTCTCATTGTTCTTCTAGTTTTTTAAATTATCTTCCATTCTAGAATTTTTCAGCAATTCCAATTTCCAAATTTCTGGAAAAACTTTATAGTAAAAACTTTTCCCAAACTTTATAGTAATTTTTATCCAAGATTTAAATTGCAAAAGTTATTCACTTGTTTGGTTGTTGAAGTAAAACAATTAAATTTTCAAAACACTTTATTATTTCTTTTTTGAAAACGCAACAATTGTTTCGCCACACTGTGGCTTCTTCAGGCAAATGCTTTTTCAGCATTCTCTGTTCTATGTTTTTCTCTATCTAAATACAACAATTTTCAATAAAGGTTGTAGTGTTTTTAATAAAGAAAATATTATCGGAATTTTCCAGGAAGATCTCTTGCGAAATTCCACGGATTCTAAAAATTCCTTATTGTAGTTTTGTCTTTCTCTTCCAGCAATTTCTTCTCTATATTTTACGAAAAATTAAAATTAGATGATTATAATTTAGCAATTTCTCTTACAGATTTCTAGACCTTCATTTCTCTAATTTCTGAAATTGTCATTAAAAATTTTACAATATTTCTGTAATATTTCAACAATGCTTCTCTTTCTTTTATCTTATCGAAATATTTCAGGAATTTAATTTCCTAGTTACAACAATTTTTTCAAAGGTTTTAAAACTTTCTAGTGCTACACAAGCACTAGAAAGTTTTAAAACCTTCGCTGCTATTTAGCATTTTCTTTTCTAGTATAATTTTCTTCCATTCTAGAATTTTTCAGCAAATTCTATTAAAGATTACAGATTTGTAGGATTTCAAATTTTTAAGCAATGTTTAGCCAAGATTTAAATTGAAAAAAAACAGCAATTTCACTTCTAAGTTATACAAAAAATTAGATGATTATATTAGTACAGATTTTTAGAATTTTTTTTCTGATTGCAAGAATTTTCATTAAGTTTTATAATTTTTATGAAAATTTTCTCCTAGATTTCTAAAATATTTCAATGCTTCTTACAGTAATTTGGAAGAAATTTCTCTTTCTATTTGAAATACCTTTTTCCAAGGATACTAAAATTTTCCTGCGGTAATTTTCTCGCTGTTTCTTCAGCATTTTCGTTTCCAGTTTCTAAAATGTTCTTCATTTCTAGAATTTTTCAAATTTTGAAGATTAAACAGAAAAAAATACGTCCGAAAATTTTCCAGTGGCTTATATTTACCTTTTCTAATTGTAAAATTTTTTATTGATGCTTCAAGAGCTTTTAAGAAAAGTTATCTAGTCAGAAATTTCTAGTCATTTCTTTTGCGAAAACTTTATCGAAGAATTCTAAAATTTTCTATGGTAGTTTCCACTTTCTATATATATACAATAATCTTTATTTGGACACAACAAAATACATAATAACAATATGAATACAATACAAATAGATGGTGTTAGTCCGTCTACGCTATAGACCCGAGGTCTTTCAGCCCTCCACTTTCTATTTCAATAATTTTTCTCTAAATTTTAAGTATTTTCTCTCAGATTTAAAATATTTATTTAACAATATATATTTTCGCTCTATCTCATTGAAATTTCTCTTCAGAGTTGCAATAATTTTCGGCAAGGATTCTAAAACTTTTCAGTTGTAATTTTCTTGCTGTTTTCTAGCCTTTCTAGAATTGTTATTAATTTCTATTGCAGATTTCTAGAATTTCAATACTTTCGGTTTTTTAGTAATAATTATTATATATTGAAATGGCAAAAAATAGACATTTTCCATTGGCAATTTTCTTGTTGTTTTCTTGTCTCTATTGCACAGTAAAATATCATCAAAAATTATTTGAAAAATTTGTATTATTTATACAAATTATTTATAGCTCTAAATATTGCAATTATTTTTTGTTTATTTATATTTTATAACTTTTAATTAAAACTCTCGCTTATTTTTTACTGATTAGGACAGAGGCCACCCACCCACCCTACATGTTCACGATAACTTTAATTGCTAATGATTTTGCTGCTAAAAACATTCAAATCCTTTATGTAATAAAAAATAAAACAAAATCAAGTTTAAATGTAAATGAATTTCTATACCTAATACTATCTAATTTAGATTTAAAGTCCGCCCACCCATCATTCATTGAATTTTTACTAATTCACTCACTCAAAAATTTTACGTCTTTAATTCCTTTTTTATTCAAAGAGTTTTGTAATTAATTTTATTGGATATAGCGAGACGATAAGGAATTAAAGTTTATATGTATATGTAGGGTGGGTGGGTGGTCTCTATCCCACCCTCCAATCAGTAAAGAACATCAAAAATAATAGGGAAAGTATTATGATGGCCACATCACCATTTTATTTAATTTTTTTAACCTAATTTAATAAATGATTGTTTTTACAATAATTCATAACTATTCTGGTTCATTTCTAAAAATTTACAGTATTTCTTCTTTGATTTCGTTAAAATTTTGACCATTTCTTCCTTTATCGTATCGCAATTTTTCTTTAAATCTCATTTTATCAGAATTTTCTAGTAATTTCTCGTCCAGATCGGACAAGTAGAATTTTATTTGAGACACTGACATTTTTTTAAGAAATGTAAAATTTTCCAGCGGTATTTTATTTTTGTTTCTAGAAATTTCCATTGTATTAGAATTTTTCACCAACTTCTTCAATTTTATAAAAATGTTCCCCAAATTTCCCTTCAAAATCATAAGACTCTAAATTTCTTGATTATTTTTTTCAGCAACTTCTTTTTCAAATTCAGACAATTGTTTTTGAGGGTTCTGGAATTTTCTAAAGGTTCTACTTTGCCCTTTCTGAAAATTTATGTTTCAATGGTTTTACATTTGTCCAGCTCTTCTAAATTTAATGAATTTTTGAGCAATTACGCTTCTAAATTTTGATAATTTTCTTGGGCGATTCTTGAATTTTTTAAAGTTTAGTTTTCTCCTTGCTACAAAATTATAGCATTTCTTCTTGTCACATGGTTACTAAAAACTCTATAAAGATTTTTTACTCAGTTGGGATTCGGACTTTTTTTCAAAAGAACAACTTCAAATTCATTTTTATAAAAAAAATTCCATATGATGAATTCGGATTAGACTTAAGGCACTTAAAAAATCATAAATAGGGTAAAATTTTTCGGGTTAAAAATATACATACAAAAAGCTCCACAGATTAATGGTTTTCTAACTACAAAACCAATTTTCAAAAAATTTTGTCTGACGATGAGTTCGGATTTAGACTTAGGAATACTTAAAAACTTGTTAATAAAGTAAAATTCTTCAAGAGACAACAGTGCTGTCACATGGATACAAAAAACTCTAAAAATCCAGGATTTTCTAACTTCAAACACATTGTTTCCAAAAATTTTGCCTGGTGATGAGTTTCGATTCATATTCAGGATACTTCATCATTAATGAATAAGGAAAAGTTTTTATGAAGAACAGTGTTTTCACAAGCTTACTAAAAGACTCTATAAAAGTCTAAAATTTCTAACATCAAACACATTTTCTCCAAAAATGTTTCCTGATGATGAGTACGGATTCGGAATTAGAACACTTGAACATTTGTAAATTTGTCCAAATTTTCCAAGGAAGGACTGTATTTTTGAATGGTTACAAAAAATTTAAAAGTCTAGTTTAACTTGAAACATTGTTCCTAAATAAATTGCCTGACGATGAGTTTTTTTCGGACTTAGGATACTTAAACATTCGTAAATACGGCAAAATTTTTAAGAACAGTGTTGTCATATGGTTACTAAAAATTATATAACTTCAAGATATTCTAATTAGTTGGGATTCGGACTTACAACACCTAAACATTTATGAAAATGCATTTTTTAAGAGAACAACTTCAAAATCATTTTTATAAAAAAAATTCTAGATGATGAGTTCGAATTTAGAGTGTTGTCAAATGTATAGAAAACACTCGAAAAGTTAAGGGTTTTCTAACAACAAAAACAATTTTCCCAAAAATTATTGTTCAGTCGATGAGTTCGAATTTGGACTTAGGAATACTTAAAAATTTGTAAATACGGTAATATTCTTCAAGAGATAACAGTGTTATCACATGGGTGTAAAAACTCTAAAAATCCTGGATTTTCTAACTTCAAACACATTTTTTCCCAAAAATTTACCAGGTGATGAGTTCCGATTCGGATGTATACAAAGAAACTCAAAAAGTTAAGGGTTTTTTTAACCATAAAAACCATATTTCCAAAAATTTTGACTGACGTTGAGTTCGGATTTGGAATACTTAAAAATTTGTAAATAAGGTAAAATTCCTCAAGAGAAACCAGTGTTGTTTTCTAACTTCAAACACTTTTTTTCCAAAAATTTTGCCAGGTGATAATAATAATAATATACATTTATTTTTCAAAATATTGAAAATGAGTTCCGATTCGGACTCAAGATATTTTAACATTAGTGAATAAGGAAAAGTTTTTAGGAATAACAGTGTTTTCACAAGGTTATAAAAGTCTCTATAAAATTTTCTAATTTTAAACACATTATTCTCAAAAATTTGCATTTGGACTTAAAAGGACAGTTAAACTTTTGTGAAAAATGCATTTTTTTTTCATCCAAGTCCGAATCCAATGTCATCTTCAGGAATTTTTTTTGGGAAAAATGTTTTTGAAGTTATAACTTTTTTATTTTATAAAATCTTGAATATTTATTTTTTTTAGTAACTATGACAGTGAGAATCCAAACTCATCACCAGGCAAAATTTTTGAGAAAATGTGTTTGGTGTTATAAATCTGGGGCCTTTAGAGTTTTTCAGTTAGCATATAACAATACTGTTTTCCTTTGAAAAAATTACCTTATTCAGAAAAGTTTAAGTGTCCAAATCATAATTCATTACCAGACAAAACTTATGAAAAAAAAGTTTTTTTTAGTAGCAAGGTGAAAACACTGTCAAAAAAAAGTATAAAAGTCCAAAATTTTCTAACTTTAAACACTTTTTCTCAAAGATTTTGCCTGGTGATGAATTATGATTTGGACTCAAACTTTTGTGAATAACGTATTTTTTTCAAAGGAAGATAGTATTGTTATATGGTAACCGAAAAACTCTAAAGGCCTAAGATTTCTAACATCAAACATATTTTCTCAAAAATTTTTCCCAAAAAAATTTGATGACATCGGATTCGGACTTTGGACACTTAAATACACTGAATAAAACATACAGAGTTCATTATAACAGTAATGCGAATTTTCTGGGGAAAATATATTTATTGATCGTTATTCAAAATACTCTCCTCCAGACGTGTCTTCCATGTCTGGAAGGCACTCTGAAACTCCTCAATGGAAATGTCTCTTAGAAACGTTGTAACATGCTTTTGGATGTTTTCTATGGACTCCCAATGATTTCCTTTCAGGTCTCTCTTCGGTCGGGGAAATGGAGCACGGAGCCAAGTTGGGTCTGTAAGGGAGGTTGGTATCACAAGGGTGTTGCTCTGGCGAGGAAATTAGTAACGATGAAGCATGTATGACTGGGGACATATTCATGGTGGAGCATGGCAGTGTCTTTGACGCGCGTGATCCGGCTTTTCAATCTCTTGAGCACCTGCACGTTGACAGTTCTTTCCTCAAAATGGACGATTCCTCGGAACATCGTTTTGGTGCGATTCGATTTGATTCTGGATCGTACTCGGATTCTTGACAGCGTGAAACTCGAAGTTCTTTCTGGTCTTCCGTCAACACTTTCGGAACAAGTTTCGCGCAAACCTTGCGAATTTGCAGATCCTCGGTCACTATTCCATGTACCGCAAATGTGGACATGTTGAGGGTGTCAGTGATTTGCTGGATGTTGAATCGCCGGTCGGAACGCAAAACTTCGCGCATACGATTCACGTTTTCGTTGGTTCTGAGTGTTGTTGGGAGTCCAGAACGGAGTTCGGTGACGATCTCCTCCCAGTCATTCAACGCCTTGTACCATCTCTCGGACTGTGACCTTGAAATGAAGTCATCCTCGAACCCCTGATCAGTTCTCTAAAATTTTTAACAATTGCTTGCTTTATATTCCAGCAATTTTCTAAAACTTCTTGTTCTTTCCCTTCAAAATCGTTAGATTTTTTTAAAGGTTCTACAATTTTCCAACGACTCTAAATTTCTTGATTATTTTTTTCAGCAACTTAATTTTCAAATTCAGACAATTGTTTTTGAGGGTTCTGAAATTTTCTAAAAGTTCTACTTTGCCCTTCATAAAAAAATATTTTTCAATAGTTTTACAATAATCCAGCTGTACTCTTCTAAATTTAATGAATTTTTGAGCATTTACACTTCTAATTTTTCCTTCTTTTTTCTTTTGTTAAACTCAAATAATTATTATTATTATTAAATTTTGATAATTTTCTTTGGCGATTCTTGAATTTTTGTAAAGTTTAATTTTCTTCTTTCTACAAATTCCATTCCATTTCTTATATCATTTCTCCAAAATTTTTAACCATTTTTTTGCTTCATCTTACATCAATTTTCCAAAACTTCTTGTTCCATTTTATCAGAATTTTCCACTAATTTCTTTTTAAAATTGTTTTTTTCAAAGGTTCTACAATTTTTCAGCAATTTTAAATTTCCTGAATTTCTTCAGCAATTTATCTAAAATTACAAAAATTTCTTTCTTCTGGAATTTTCTGAAAGTTTCGCATTCTTATCTCCACAAATTTTCTGCATTTCTGTTTTGTAGCCTTAGTAAGGCACATTGCTGTAAATTCACGAAATGTTTTTACTTTCCCTATATGAAATATAGGGGAAGTATTGTGATCGTGATTTTTTTTGTAAAAAACCCTTTTTTTGGTGATATTTTTCTAAATATGAAAAATTTAAAAAAACGGTTCAAACAAAAGTTAAAGAGAATGAAAAACTAAACAAGTTTTATTTAAACATTTTTTCATAAAATTTTTAATTTTCGAGGAAATAAATAAAAACTGAAAATTTAGTCATTTTTTGCCAATTGCTAATTAACTGTTGGAGATACATGGAATTTATATAACAAATAATTGTAGAGAATTTAAATGAATGAATTATTAAGAATAGCCCTTTTGCGTAAATCTCATAGTTTTCGAGAAATATATAGAGAAAATACTATTATGGCCACATCACCATTTTTTGTCTTAAAATTATGCCTATGGCATGGAAAATTATTTTATGAATTTTTTTTTAAATGTACACAACCGTTCAATAGTTATTAAGAGAACATGAAAAACAATTGAAATTCAAATTTTATTTTTACATCTCACCTTAATGTATTTTATTAGGAAAATACTTTCGTGGAAGAATTTTTTAAATTCACGCAACAGTTTGGGAATTATCTTAGAGAACATGAAAAACAATTGAAGGACGAATTTTATTTTTTTGTCCTAAATTTATGCTTATGATATGGGAAATATTTGTGTGAAAGAATTTTTAAAATATACGCAATTATTCAATAGTTATTTAGAGAACATGAAAAACAATTGAAATCAAAATTTTATTTTTAGATCTCACCTTTATATATTTGATTAGGGGAATACTTTTCTGGAAGAATTTGTGAAATTCATTCAACAGTTTAGGAATTTTTTTAAGGAACATGTAAAACAATTGAATTACGAATTTTATTTTTTCGTCTTAAATGTATGCGTATGATATGGGAGAAACTTTTATGAAAGAATTTTTGAAATTTACGCAATTGTTCAATAGTTATTGAGAGAACATGAAAAAACAATTGAAATCCAAATTTTATTTTTATACCTCATCTTTATGCCTTTGATTAGGGGAATACTTATCTGGAATCATCTTTATGCCTTTGATTAGGTGACTATTTTCCTGGAAGAATTTTTTAAATTTAATCAACAGTTTGAGAATTATCTTAGAGAACATGAAAAACAATTGAAGGACAAATTTAATTTTTGTGTCTTAAATTAATGCCTATGGTACGGGAGATACTTTTGTGAAAGAATTTTTGAAATTAACGCAATTGTTCAATAGTTATTGAGAGGACATGAAAAAACAATTGAAATCCAAATTTTATTTCTACATCTCACCTTTATGTCTTTGATTAGGGGAATACTTTTCTGTAAGATTTTTTTAAACTTAACCAACAGTTTGAGAATTATCTTACAGAACATGAAAAGGACGAATTTTATTTTTGTGTCTTAAATTAATGCCTATGGTACGGGAAATACTTTTGTGAAAGAACTTTTGAAATTTGCGCAATTGTTCAATAGTTATTGAGAGAACATGAAAAACAATTGAAATCCAAATTTTATTACTACATCTCACCTTTATGCCTTTGATTAGGGGAATACTTTTCTGGAAGAATTTTTTAAACTTAACCAACAGTTTGAGAATTATCTTACTGAACATGAATAGGACGAATTTTATTTTTGTGTCTTAAATTAATGCCTATGGTACGGGAAATACTTTTGTGAAAGAATTTTTGAAATTTACGCAATTGTTGAATAGTTATTGAGAGAACATGAAAAACAATTGAAATCCAAATTTTATTCTTACATCTCACTTTTATGTCTTTGAAAAGGAGAATACTTTTGTAGAAATTTTTTTTAACTTCACGCAACAGTTTGAGAATTATCTTAAAGAACATGAAAAACAATTGAAGGATGAATTTAATTTTTTATCTTAAATGGATGCTTATGAAATGGGAAATATTTGTGTGAAAGAATTTTTGAAATATACGCAACTATTCAATAGTTATTGAGAGAACATGAAAAACAATTCAATGATTTCAGAAAATTTTTTGAAATCATTCGAGAGTTAATGCAGAAAACAGAAACAATCGAAAGTATTTATATGTCAAAGTGATATGAAATCTATTCAATTAATGTTCCATCACTACTTAATCATGAATTCGCGTTCCTAAAAAACTGATAACAAATACATTGTCGATTAATGTTCCTGTATCGAGAATTAATGTTCCTCAGATATTGATAAGAATTTAGTGGATTTTAAAGGTAGTTGTAAACGCAATTAAGAGTATTATTTAAAATAAGGATTTAATCATCCAAACAAGAATTTATTAATGTTCCTTATATTAATTTTCATGCATACAATTTTTATTAATGTTCTCACTCAAAAATTTAACCTTTTGCATTTCATTTTTATCCAAAAAGTTTTGTAATTAATTTTATTTAAAACCGCGAGACAATTACTAATTTTTATTTATATGTATATGTAGGGTGGGTGGGGGGCCTCTATCTGGGTGTATAGTTTACTCTAATTTAGTGTATTCGACGTACCGTTCCGGTCATGAAGCTTCTACTGGCGTTACTCTTCGGGTTACTTCCAACCTTATGTAAGTAATCAGATTTTTTCAAATTTTAATGTATTGTTTGTAATTTAATTATCGATTCTAATTGGGCAATCAATGAAATTATATAACGACTGCATCATCATCAACTAGAAGATAAATCGTGAATAACATAATAATAATAATAAAGTGATTTACAAGATAATCGTACGTATTTATAAGAGTACTAGTAATTTAAGAAAAATTCAATTAATTTTCAATTTTTCATATGATATTATAATATTAGTTTTCTGCAAAAGTTTGTTTTATTACAAAATAACAAGAATAATGAGCGTTCTTAAAATAATTGTTCCAGTGAACTGTCAGTGCATGTTATTTGAAATTATCAGACTTAAAAATTTTAAAACATTATCTGCTATTACACAAGGTTCCACATAAAAATCAAACTTATATATATGTGCAGAATTGGTGATTAATGAAAGCATTAATGCGGAAAATTAATTCCTGTGAGTGTTACTAAGTAAGTAAAAAAGAAACGATATCGGTACAACAAATGTTTCAATGTGTTTCAATGAAATTTCAGATAACGGTGCACTAACGTGGAATTAATTTTCCACATTTATTTATTTATAATGTATACTGGCCACCATAAGTAAGAAAACACTTACAATTCGTCGCTTAATTTTTATGAAAATTTCAGTTAATACGTAAATAATTCACACTAAGAAATGATTTAAATTTCAACAAAAAATCATGGTAACCTTTTCTTTAATTTCAATAATGAGTTACTCCTCCACGATTTCTAAAGCACTCAGCAACTCGCCTAGGCATACTAGAAATCAAATTGTCAAGCTAATATATATAGATAAAACTTAAACTTGAAACTTTTCTTGAAAGCTAACTTCAAATTTTTACTTTTAATAATTCTATCATCACTTCAAATCGTATTTATTATTTTTATTGCGATGTAAGAAAAGCAATTTTAAATTTTTCATTTCCGCTGTGAATATAATGGACATGAGCTATTTTCAAGTGAAGGCCGGCGATGTAATTATCAACGGGATTATCCAAACAAAGCGTATGTTCCATAAATTCGAAATGCTTTAAATAAGTTACTGCAACATTAAGAGCTTAATCAATCAAGGCGATAATGTGAAATAAACTGGAAAAGTCACGCAAACGGGCGATTCATTTCAAATTGGAAATGAAGGTGGATATGTCGAAAGCCATCACCAGCTGTGTCTTATAAAATAATCATTAATAATAGTTTACGCTATATACTTTTTATACAAATTGTTTTAATAATTAAAATGTGCTCTTTACTATTAATTAAGCAATTCTGTTAAAGCTACGAAAATAATTTTAATAACATATATGTATATTACAAATTGAAAATGTCATTTTTAATATAGTGATGATATTTTTGACTATAACGTTCTTTCTTAAAGTTACTTTGTTTTATCAATATGTATTTGTGAGTTATGTGTTTACTATTTAATTAAACAAACACAAAACGCCCAAACCATCAAATATTTAAATAAAAACAGTTATATTTCTTACTTTACTATTTTATTTAATATAAAATAGTGAAATAAGAAATTTATATAACTGTTTTATTATTTAGAATTTTCCAGTAATTTTATTTCAATATTTTTCAATATTTTAAGAAATTTTCATACAGACAACTTTTAAAACTTTCACCAGTTTCTCTTCCAAATTTTTTAAATTTTAAAGCAATTTAGAATTTTCCAACAATTTCTGTTCTATTTTTTTAGAATTTTTTCAATCATTTCTATTAATTTCTTTATTATTTTTCAACAACTTTTCTTCCAGATATTTTATTGCTTCAGCAATTTCTTCTCCAAATTTAATGAAAAATTTTCCAGTAATTTATCTTTCTTTATGAAATTTATCAACGATTATGGTTTAGAATATTCTAATATTTTTTTGTTTTTAAGATAGTAATAAGAAATAAAAATTCCATTTTTTTTCTCTTCCAGATTCTAAAAATTTTTCAACACCTTTTAAAGATTTTTGATTTTCTTTTCTTAAGTTTTAAAGATTTCTAACAATTGCTCTTCAAGATTTTCAAAATTTTCCAGTAATGTTTGATTTTTTCAGGCTTTAAGAATCTTTTTCGCGATTCTTCCAGACATTATATTTCAACAACTTTTATAGATTTTTTAATTTCTCTTCTAGAATTTTAGAATTTTCCAGCATTGATTTTTTTATATTTTGTATTTGATTCTCATTTTTCACTTGGTAAAACATTATGTTATTGATTTTATTTTCAGGTTTTAAGATTTTTTTAGCGATTCTTCCAGACTGTAAAAATATTTCAACAACTTTTATAAATTTTATAGATTTGAATTTCTCTTCTTGATTTTTAGAGATTTGCAATAATTTCTCTTCAAGATTTTCAATATTTCTTCAAGATTTTAAGAATTTTTTTGGCGATTTCGAATTTTTCACCAATTTATATTGCTCAAATTGGTTGATAGATAAGGCGTTGAGGTGTTGAAAATCCATATTCATTTGTATATTAAAATTGTAAATAACTAAGATTTTCAAAAATTTGTGTTTATTTTCACTACAATTGTTTCGCAAATTTATTGCTTCTTCAGGTGAATGAAAGTTTACAATTGTAAACAATTGTAGTGAAAATAAACACACATTTTTGAAAATTTTAGTTATTTACAACTTTAATATACAAATTTATATTGCATTTTTTTTAAATATGTTTTCAGTAATTCCTCTTCCAAAATTAGATTCCTAGAATTTTCCAGAAATTTCTCTTGTAACTTTCTTCTTCCAAAACTTTACACTTCACCAATATTCTCCAGATTTTTAAAAATTTCTTAAAATTTTTATTACTTTTCAACAATTTTTCTTCCTGATTTTTAGAATATTCTAGCAATTTCTCTTTCAGATTAAATAGAATTTTCCAGTAAACATACTTTCTAAATTTACTGATTTTACCAGCGATTCCTCTTTCAATTTTTATAAATTTTCCAAAAATTTTAAATTTGTTTATCCAGTTTTCCAGTAATTTTATTTCAAGATTTTTAGAATTTTTCATTAATAAAAATTTTAGATTTTTGATCTTTCTGAATGTTTTCAATTTTTCAATAATCTTTTCCATATTTTTGATTTTCCAATTTCTCTTCTTGATTTTTAGAATTATCTGACAATTTCTCTTAACTTATTTTATCAGTTTTTAACCATTTTCTCTTGTATATTTTATATTCTCCAAACGATTTTCAGAATTTTGCAACTATTTCTCTTCAAGACTTTTCGTAGGAATTTCTATTCACAATTTTTATAATTTACCAACAATTTCTCTGTCAGATTTTTAAGAGTTTTCCAGCTATATCATTTTCAAATTTTTACAATTTTCCAGCAATACCTTTTCTGGATTGTAAAACTTTTCCAGCAATTACTTTTCCTGATTGTAAGAATTTTCCAGAAATTTCTCTTCCATATTTTTTAAGTTACTATTGGTGATAACTTCATAGATACAACTGTTAAAGTAAAGAAAATTGCTGAGAAAGCCAAAAAAAGAAATTACTAGACTTAAAGTTAATGCTTGTTGCGCTACAGTCTTGATGGAAACAGATAATAATATTAGGTGAAGAGTAACACTTGTTTTGTTACATAATGTTCTTATTTTCAGACCAAATTTCAAAAAATTTGCTTCCAGATTTTTAAGATGTTTTTCATTTAATTTTTATGTAGATTTATTAACAATTTATCTTCTAAATTTTTTAACTTTCGAAGAATTTC
Organism: Ontholestes murinus; assembly: GCA_963969525.1. Lineage (NCBI taxonomy): Eukaryota > Metazoa > Arthropoda > Insecta > Coleoptera > Staphylinidae > Ontholestes > Ontholestes murinus. The sequence goes on from OZ018388.1 coordinate 76,162,823, forward strand.
TTTTCCATTTTTAAGAATTAATTTTACAACAATCTTTTCCAAATTTTTGAATTTTCCAGCAATTTCTCTTCTTAATTTTTAGAATTGTCCAGCAATTTGTCTACAAGATTTTGAGTATTTTCTAACAATTTTCTCCAGAAATTTTCTTGCAGATTGTTAGAATTTACCCGCATTTTTAAAATTTTTAAATTTTGCAGGAATTGTTCATCCAGATTCTTTTATAATGTTTTTCAGTCATCTAGATAAAGAGATTTTATTAACAATTTCTCTTCTAAATCTTCTAACTTTCGAAGAATATGAGATTTTTTTCGAGATTTTTTAAATTTTTCACTAATAAAAAGTCCAGGATTTTTAAATCTTTACAAATATTTCCTTCAGATTTACCAAAATTACCACCAATTTCTATTCTAGTTTTTCAGAATATTCCAAGAATTTCTCTTCCATTTTTAAGTTTTAATTTTACAACAAATTTTTGAATTTTCTAGCAATTTCTCTTCTTAATTTTTAGAATTGTCCAGCAATTTGTCTACATGATTTTTAGTATTTTCTAAGAATTTGCTTCAAAAATTTTCTTCCAGATTTTTAGAATCTACACGTATTTTTTTAGATTTTTTAAATTTTTCAACAGATTGTTAGACAATTTCAAAAATTCATTGATTTATTTATTTTTTTTCTTCAGAATTTCTCTTTCCAGACATTTTTCTTTCAATTTTTGAAAAATGTTTAACAAGTTCTTTTCTAGATGATTAAAATCTTGTAGCAGTTATTCTTTTAGTTTTTTTTTTATATTTGCAGCAATTTCTCTTTTATATTTTTATATCTTTCTAGAAATGTTTCCTTCAGATTTCTAGAATTTTCCAACAATAACTTTTACAGATTTTTCAGTTTTTAGAAATTTCTCTTCTAGAATTTTAGAATTTTCAGAAATTTTTCTTATAAATTTCTAGCATTTTCCAGCAATATCTTTTACAGATTTTTTTGCTGAATTCTCTACTACAATTTTAGAATTTTTCCGCATTTTTTCATTCATATTTATGTTATTATTATTCTTCGGATTTTCTTTTGCAATGTTTTATCCAGGTTCATACTCATTTAGAAACTTCCAGATTTTCAGAATTTTCCCGTAATTTCACCTCAATATTTATAAAATATTTCAATAATTTTCTATCAGTTTCTCTTTCAGTTAATTCTTTTAAAAATTTCCTCTTCTAAATTTTCAGAATTCCATATACAGATTATATGAATTTTTCCACAATTTTTCTTCTAGATTTTTATAATATTGCCGTAATTTCTTCACAAGACTTTAAGTTTTGTTTTAACAATTTTCCCTTCAAATTAGTTTCTTTAGAATTTTCGAGTAATTCCTCTTCTAAATTTTAAACATTTTCTCTCCTAGATTTATATATTATCCAACATCTTTTCTTCAAGACTTTTATAACTTTTCAAGAAGTTCCTCTCCAGATTTTTAAAAAGTTACTTTTCGTAACAATTTCTTTAAAAAATTTTAAGAATTTTCCAGCAATTTCTCCTCCAGATTTTTAGAATTTTCATCAAGTTTTTCTTTAAGATTTCTAGAATTTTCTAGCAATATCTTTTACAGATTTTTTTAAAGTTTTCAGCAATTTCTCTTCTAGAATTTTAGAATTTTTTCTTTCATATTTCTAGAATATCTCGTCCATATTATTATTATTCTTTGGAATTTGTTAGCAATTTTTTTATTATGACTCTTAGTCATCTAGAATCTTCCAGATTTTCAGAATTTTCCCGAAATTTCACCTCGATATTTATAAAATTCTCCAACAATTTCTCTTTTAGATTTTCTAAACTTTTCAACAAATTATCTTCTGTTGAGTGTAAAAATTTTCTATCAGTTTCTCTTTCAGTTAATTTTTTTTCCAATTTCCTCTTCTAGATTTTTAGAATTTCTCCTCCAGATGTTTTTAATTTTCCAGCAATTTCTCTTCTATATTTTTATAATATTGCAGCAATTTCTCCACAAGACATTCAGTTTTGTCTTTACAATTTTTGATTTTCCCTTCTTGATTTTTAGAGATAACCAACAATTGCTCTTCAAGATTTTCAAAATTTTCCAGCATTGATTTTTTTTTCAGGTTTTAAGAATTTTTTTAGCGATTCTTCCAGACTGTAAGAATATTTCAACAACTTTTATAAATTTTATAGATTTGAATTTCTCTTCTTGATTTTTAGAGATTTGGAATAATTTCTCTTTAAGATTTTCAATATTTCTTTAAGATATTAGGAATTTTCTTTAGCGATTTAGAATTTTTCACCAATTTATATTGCAGATTTTTAGTATATTTTCAATAATTCCTATTCCAAAATTAGATTCCTAGAATTTTCAAGAAATTTCTCTTGAAGCTTTCTTCCAAAACTTTACACTTCACCAATACTTTTTCTTTCTCTAGATTTTTAAACATTTCTTTAAAGTTTTATAATTTTCCAACAATTTTTCTTCCTGACTTTTAGAATCTTTCAGCAATTTACCTTTCAGATTAAATAGAATTTTCCAATAAATATACTTTCTAGATTTATAGATTTTTCATATTTTTAATTTTATTCTAAAATTTTAGATTTGTTTATCCAGTTTTCCATTTTACACTTTACCATTTCAAGATTTTTAGAATTTTTCGTCAATAAAAATATCAGATTTTGACAAAAATTTTAGATTGGTTTTTCCAGTAATTTTATTCCAAGATGTTTAGAAGTTTTTTCATCAATACAATTTTTTTTTTAATTTTTCAATAATTTTTTCAAAATGTCTGCATTTTCAAATAATTTCTCTTCTTGATTTCTAGAATTTTCCCAATAGTTTCTCTTGAATTTTTATCATTTTTCGACAATTGTCTGTCTTTTTAGATTTATATATTATCCAGTAATGTTTCTTCAGAACTTTTATAATTTTTTAAGTTCTCCACCAGATGTTTAGAATTTTATAACAATTTCTCTTCAAGACTTTTCCAAATTTTTGGAATTTACCAACAATTTACCTGTCAGATTTTAAGAGTTTTCCATATATCCTTTTCACATTTTTACAATTTTCCAGCAATTTCTTTTCCAGATTATAAGAATTTTCCAGAAATTTCTCTTGTTTTTTAGACTTTTCCAGCAATTTCAACAATTTTGTTACCAGATTTTTAGAATATTTTCTTCAGTTAATTTTCATCTAGATTTATAGATTTTATCAGCAATTTCTCTTTAAATTTTTTTAGCTTAAGAAATACAATTTTTTTTTCGAATATTTCAGTAATAAAAAAAATCAGAGTTTTGAAATCTTCACAAATAATTCGTCTAGATTTTTTCAAATTTTACACCAATGTTTCACTTTCAGATTTCTAGAATGTTTCAAAAATGTCTTCACAAAACAATTTCCTTTCCAAATTATTATAATTCTTTGGAATTTTTAAATAATTCTTCTTCCAAATTTTTACTACTTTCTAAACATTTTTCTTCTAGATTTTCGGGAATTTCATTTTAGTTTTTTTGAATTTTTAATTACAATTTCTTTTCCAAACTTTTAGAATTTACCAACAAATTCTCTTTTTGATTTAAAGAATTATTCAGCAACTTATCTTCTTGATTTTTATTATTTCTTACAATTTCTCATCCTAATTCTTACTCGTCTAGAATTTAAGAATTTATTCAAAATTTATCTTCCAGATTTTCAGAATTTTCCCGGGTTGTCACTTCTAGAAATATAAATTTTTTCAACTGCAAATTTTTCTTCTGCAAATTCTCTTCTGGGTAATTAAAATTTTCTTTCAGATTTTTAGATTTTGAAGCAACTTCTCTTCAAGACTAAGATTTCTGTAGCAATTTCTGTTTAAAATAAAAATAAAATACTGAAAGAAGAAGAGTAAATTCAAAAAACTTATTGCAAAATTCTAAAAATCTGAAGGAGTAATACTAGAAATCTTAAAAAAATAATTTAAAAAATTGATTATTTTTTAATAATTAGAAAAAACACGAACATATTTCGTAAAATCTACAACAAATGAGTCTTATTAAGACTACAAGAACAAACCACTTTTGAAACAACTACTTCTCTAGCTAATACTTCGACAGACATTGGTTTGTTCTTGTAGTCTTAATAAGACTCATTTGTTGTAGATTTTACGAAATATTTTCGTGTTTTTTCTAATTATTAGTTAATTTTCTACAACGTAAAGGAAAAAAATTTCAAAAAATTGGAAAAGATCGTTGAAAATTCTTAAAATCTGGAAGAGAAAATTTGAGAAAATCAACAATTCTAAATAAGGAAAATACTTGAAAATTCTAAACAAATCCAAAATTGTTGGAATATTCTATAAATCTTATCTTCTAGATAAAAATTACTGAAAATAAGTTGCTGAACTATTCTTTAAATCGTTGGTTTGGAAGAGAACTTTAAATTAAAAAAATCTAAAATGAAATTGCTGAAAATCTGGAAGAAAAATGACTAGAAAATAGTAAACATTTGGAATAGAAATTATTCAAAAATTCCAAAGAATTATAATAATATGGAAAGGAAATTGTACAAAATTCTGAAAATTTTGAGAAGACTTTTTTGAAACATTCTAACAATCTGAAAGTAAAATTTCTGAGAAATTCTAGAAGATAAATTGCTGCATAATTTTAAAAAATCTGTAAAAGATTTTGCTGGAAAATTCTAGAAATCTGAAAATAAAGGAATTGCTGAAATATAGAAATCTGGATCATAAATTGCTAAAAACTTTACAAATATGAAAATCGAAAATCTAAAAATCTGAAAGAAAAAATGCTAAAAAAAATGTAAAAATTTGAAGGGGAATTGCTAGTAAAGTCGCAAAATCTGGTAGAGATATTGCTACAAAATTCTAAAACTCTAGAGAAGTCATTGCTGGAAAATTATAAAAGTCTTAAAAAGAAATAGATCAAATCAAGGAAAAAACGAAATTATAAATTCTAAAAATTTTAAAGGAATATTGCTAAAAAATTCTAAAAGTTTTCAAAAAACATTCTAAAAATCTGGAAACGATATAGCTGGAAAAACTCCTAAAATCTAAAGGAGAAATCATTAGTAAATTTTATAAAGCTGGAATAGCAATTAGCAACGCAAATCTAAAAATCTTGAAAATGTTCAAAAATTATAAAAATGTGATGAAATTTCTGAAAAATGTAAAAACGAGAATTCTAAAATTCTAGAAGAGTAATTGTTGGAAAATTATTTAAATCTGTACAAAAAACTGCTGGAAAATTATAGAAATTTGAAAGAGAAATGTCTGATAAATTCTTAAAATTTAAAAAATTCTAAAAGTATTAGAAGAGAAATTATAAAAAAATCTTGAATATACAAAATAAATTGGTGAAAAATTCTAAATACATGAAAGAAAAATGGTCACAAAAAAATTAAAAAACTCATTGTAGGAAATTAGAAAAAACTAGAAGAGTAATTGTTAAATAATTCTAAAAACCAAGAAGAAAAATTTGTGAAAATCCAAAAGGAAAGGATAGTTGAAAAATCTTAAGCCTGGAAGGAAAATTTTAATCTTTTAATTTTCCAACAATTTCTTTTCTAGATTTTTTTAATTTTTTATCAATTCCTCTTTCATATTTCTAGAATTTTCCAGCAATTTCTCTCTAGAATTTCAGAATTTTTCAGCATTTTTACTTTCAGATATCTAGAATGTTTCAAAAATGTTTTCACAATACAATTTTCCTAAAATTTCTTATCCAAATTATTATAATTTTGATAATTCCTCTTCGAAATTCTAACCATTTTTCTTCCAGAATTCCACAAAATTCTCTCCTAGATTGTTTGAATTTTTAAATTCTAAAAATTAAGAAGAGAGATCTTAATTTTTAGAATTTACCAACAATTTCTTATTCAGATTTAAAGAATTGTTCAGCAATTTATCATCTCGGCTTTTATTATTTTTAGCAAATTCTCGTCCAGATTATTAGTCATCTAGAATTTATAAATTTGTTCACAATTTGTCTTCCAGATTTTCAGAATTTTGCCACAATTTCTTATCCAGCTTTTTAATACTTTTCAGCAAAATCTCTCACAATTTTCTAGCAGTTTCTCTTTCATTTTTTAAGTCTTATTCCATTTTTTGTAGATTTTCCAGCAACTACTCTTCTAGAGAGAGAGAGAAATATCTTTATTGAAGTAATTACAGTGTATAATTAAATAAGAATTATTGTGGTTCTTCGTCTTCTTTTTCATGGCTATCGACCGTAGATCTTTCAACCAACTCATCAAGATTTTTACAATTTTGTAATAATTTCTCCTCTAGATTTTTAGAATTTTCCAGCAATTTTCCTTCTAGTTTTTATAATATTTTAGCAATTTTTCCACAAAGCTTTCTCTTTCAAATTACTTTTTTTAGAATTCTTGAGTAATTGCACTTTAAAATTTTTTAAGTATTTTCTCTTCTTGATTTATATATTATTCAGTAAATTTTCTTCGAAACTTTACAATTTTTCAAAAATTTCTCTTTCTCTAGAGTTTTAGAATTCTCCAGACATTTCTATACAAAATTTTTAGAATTTACCAACAATTTCTCTGCCAGAGTTTTCCAGCTATATCCTTTTCAGATTTTTACAATTTTCCAGCAATTTCTCTTCCTGATTATAAGAATTTTACACTAATTTCTCTTCCATATTTTTAAGAATTTTCAATGAATTTCTTCTCCAAGTTTTTTAGAATTTTCAGTTTTTCTTCTCGATTTTTTAGAATTTTGCAGAAATTTTCTGTTGCATCATGCAAATATCTGAAAGAAAAATTACGAACACATTCCAAAACATCTAGAAAAAATATTGTTGGAAATTTATTAACTTATTTTTATCTTTTGATTATTTATTCTTTTAAAATATTTTTATTATGTAATTAGGTTAATCGTGTCCGCATCCCACAACTTCTCATCAACATTACTGTACTATTATTAATTATTATTATTGTAGTTTAGTATATTCAATTGTATTTGACATGTGTAAACTTTATGTACTAGCACGAAATACATATTATTATTATTATTATTATTATTAAAAATCTGGAGTGTAAATGTTAAAACAATCAACAATCTAATAGAAAAATTGATTAGAAAAGAAATTTCTAAAAAATTCTAAAAATTGATTTGCAAATTCTAAAAATTTGTAGAGAAATTGCTGGAGAATTCTAAAACTATAGAGAACAAATTACTGGGAATTTATAAAAGTTTTAAAGAGAAATTTCTGGAAAATTCTAAATTTCTAAAATAAAAATTGCTAGAATATCCAAAATTCTAAAAAAAAAATGCTGGTATATTCTAAAAATCTGCAAGAGAAATTATTGGAAAATTCTAAAAATCTGGAAGAGTAGTTGCTAGAAAATCTAAAAATCTGAGAGGAATTGCTGAAAATAAAAAAAAAACTGAGTGAAAATGGCTAAAAAAATTTAACTAGAAGAAAATTTAGAAGAGAAATTGCTGAAAATTTTACTAATCTGGAAGTGAAATTACGAAAAAATACAAATATCTAGAAATAATATTGTTGAAATTTCTTGCAATTGGGAAAAGAAATTGTTGGAAAATCTAAGAATCTAGAACAGTAATTGCTGGAAAACCTAAAAATTTGGTCGATAGCCCAAACGGACGGACTAACCCTTATTTTAAATTAAAATGTATTTGTTCTAAATGTATTTTTGTTAGTCCAAATAAGGATGTTGTTCTCTCTCTCTCTCTAAAAATTTCGAAGAAAAATTACTGCTAAATCCTAAAAATCCTGAAGAGAGATTTTTGGAAAATTCAAAATATTTGGAGAAGAAATTATTGGAATGTTTGAAAAATCTAAAACTATAATTGTCTGTAATTTTTATTGTAAAAAAGAAAATGCAAAAGAAAAATCTAAAAATCTTGAAAATGTTTCAAAATTCTAAAATCTGGAAAAGAAATTGTTGAAATATTCTTAAAATCTGGATGAGAAATTGCTTTGAAATTCAAAAAATTTTGAAAAGTAAATGATCGAAAATTCGAAAATAGTATCTACTGACAAATCTAAAAATCAGGAAGAGAAATGGCAGAAAGTTATAAAAATCTAGAAGAATTATTAAAAATATAATAATTAGGAAGAGAAAAGAAGTAAAAGTCTTGTGGGGAAATTGCGGCAAAATTACGATATCTAGAGGAGAAAATGCTGGAAAGTTCTAAAAATCTGGAAGAGTAATTGCTGAAAAAATCTATAAATTTATAAGAATAATTGTTGGAAAAATTTATACATCTGAAAGAGAAATTGCTGAAAAAAATTGAAACTGCTAAAACTACCTAGAAAATCTAGCTGGAAAAGTTTAAAAATCGGGAAGAGACATTTCTGGAAAATTCCTGAAAGTATTTGAGAAATTACTAACAAAAATCTTGAATTTGCAAAATAAATTGGTGGAACATTCTAAGAATATGAAAGTAAAATTGTTTTGAAAATTCCCAAAAATTTAGAATAGTCATTGCTACAAAATTAGAAAAAACTTGAAGAGTAATTGTTAAATAATTCTAGAAATCAAGAAGAAAAATTGGTGAAATATATAAAAATTTAGAAAAGGTAGTTGAAAATTCTTGCCTATAAAATTTTCTTTCTTAAATTTCTATTGCTAAGTAATTCTAAAAGTCTTGAAACAAAATTACTGTAAAGCTCTAAATATTAATTAGTTGGAAAATTCTATAAATCTAAAAACTTGTAAAAAAATACTGTAAAATTCAAACAAATCTGGAATGTAACAAGGTGTAGACAAATTTCTGGAAAATACTAAAAAATCAACAGATTTATTGCTGAAAATGAAAAAAAATGATTATTTTTTTATTATTATATTAATTGAAGAGAAATTGTTGTAAAATTTCAAAAAAGAGAAAATTTAAGAAAATCAACAATTCTAATACTTGAACATTCTAAACAAATCCAAAATTGTTGGAATATTCTATAAATCTTATCTTCTAGATTACTAGGAAATTCTATTAAATATGGACCAGAATCCCTCCTCACATCATTTATATAATCAAACAATTCCTCTATAATAGATACCTAAAAGTTAAAATCCACAACTCTTTTTCTTCTCCTTTTTCCCGCGAACAAGGACTTCCCCAAGGCTCTCCTCTTTCACCTCTATTATACAATATTTTTAGCTTCGACATATTTCTGGAAAATTGTAAAAATCTGAAAAGGATACAGTTGGAAAACCTTCTGACAAAGAAATTGTTGGTAAATTCTAAAAAGTTGGAAAAGAAATTGCTACGAAAAGTCTTGAAAAGAAATTGTTGCAAAATTTTCAATCACTCTTCATCAGTTCACTAGCTCGTATCATCCGGACAGTTAAGCTAGACAGCTTCCTTGTTTTTTTACATAATTTAGAGTGAAGACAGGGCAGAAAAACCGAAGGTTCTTTTAATCTAGAAGGAAAATTGTGAACCAATTTTAAAATTCTAGACGATTAAAAGTCTGCATGAGAAATTAATGAAAATAAGTTGCTGAACAGTCCTTTAAATCTGAAAGAGAAATTGTTATTGAATTCTAAAAATTTTGAAGAGATATTACTGAAAATTCAAAATCTCTAGAGGATAAATTGCAGAAAGAAACTGTAAAATTGCTGTTAGTACTAAAATTTGAAAAGGAATTATTCGAAAATCTAAAGAATTGTAATAATTGAAGAGAAATGGTGCAAAAATTTTGAAAATCTAAAAGAGAAAATGTCGGAAAATCCAAACAATCTAGAAGAAGCTAAAAAAGTCTGGAAAATTGCTGGAAAATCAAAACTCTGGAGAAGGAATTGCTGAAATATAAAAAAACATGAATTACTAAAAACTCTGCAAATATGAAAAGTAAAAACAATCTGAATGAAAAATTGCTGAAAAAATAATAATCTGCAAAGAAATTATTAAAAATTATCTAAAAATTTGAAGGGAAAATTGGTAACAAATTAACAAAATTTAATAGAGAAATTGCAAGACAATTTTAAAACTCTGGAGAAGGAAATATGTAAAATTATAAAAGTCTTGAAGAGAAATTGCTAGAAAATTCTAAACATTTAAAAGAGATTTTTTGGAAAATTATAAAAATTTAGAAATTGCTGATATAGATCTAAAAGAGAAATTTATGGAAAATTATAAAAAATTAGAAGAGAAATTGCTGATAAACTCTAAGAATATGTGGAAGATAAATTGCTAGGAAATTTTAAAAATCTTAAAAAACAAATTTTAAGAGTTTTAAAGATTATTATTATGTAGAATCTTTTGTAGTATGTTGGATAAATAAATACCTAATACATGCTAAAAAATTCTAAAAAATTCATATAAAATGAAAAACTCCTAAAATCAGAAAGAGAATTTAATATTAATAAGTAAATTCTATAAAGTTGAAATAGAAATATCTGGAAAACAAATTGTTGAACAATTCTAAAAACCTGGAAGAGTAATTTCTTTAAAATTCTAAAAAAATTATAGAAGAAATTAAATGAAAATTTTGAAAATCTACTAAAAAATTGAAAAATCTGGAAGAAGAACGGCAAAAAATTATAAAAATCTAGTACGAATTTATAAAAAAATTATAAAAATCTAGAAGAGAAATACTGGAAAGTTTTTGAAATATAAAATCAAAAAATATTCATGAATTGTAAAAAAGCAATTACTCTGCTGGGAAAAAAAAATTCTGTAAAATACGCAAATCCAAAAAAATTCTAAAAAATCTCCAAAATACATTGCTGGAAAATGTAAAAAATCATGAAGAGAAAATGCTGGAAAATTGTAAAAATCAAGAAAAGAAATTTCTCTCCTAAAATCTGGAAAAGATCGTTGAAAAAATGTTTAAATCTGGAAGAAAAATTGCTGAAAATTTCAAAAAAATCAGGAATGTCTATTGCTAATAAATTCTAAAAATCTTTAAAAACAACCTGAAAATTCTAAAGAAATCTGAATTAGTTGGAAAATTCTATTCAATCTGGAAAAGGAAAATTATAAATTAAAAAAAAAAAATATCAAAATACATTTTTGGAGAATGGAGGAAGAGAAAATTCTAGTTCTAGTAAAAAAATTGAAAAATCTGGAAGAAAAATGGCAAAAAATTATAAAAATCTAGAACGAAGAAATTACTCGAAATAAAGATATATATTTTCTGTTGGAAAAGAATTTGTAAAATAAATTCTAAAAGTCTTGTGAAAAAATGTTGACAAAATTATAAAAATCTAGAAGAGAATTACTGGAAAGTTTTTGAAATATAGAATCAAAAAATATTCATGAATTGTAAAAAAGCAATTACTCTGCTGGGAAAAAAATTTCTGGAAAATACTACAAATCCAAAAAATTCTAAAAAATCTCTAAAATACATTGTTGGAAAATGTTAAAAATCATGAAGAGAAAATGTTGGAAAATTGTAAAAATCAAAAAAAGAACTTGTGGTCCTAAAATCTGGAAAAGATCGTTAAAAAAATGTTTAAATCTGGAAGAGGAAAAAAATTAGGAATGTCTATTGCTAAAAAATTCTAAAAATCTTTAAAAAAAACCTGAAAATTCCAAAGAAATTTAAATTAGTTGGAAAATTCTATTCAATCTGGAAAAGGAAAATTAAAAATAAAATTTGTGTAAAAACATTTTTGGAGAATTCTAAAAAGCAGGTTTTCTCCTCCTGGTTCTAGAAATATAGAAAAATTGTAAAAATATAGAAGAGAAATGACTGAAAACTAAGAAAACTGGAATATAAACTGCTAGATAATTTAAAAGATCTGGTGAATTCTAAAAAACTGAAATCTGAAAAGAAACTGGTGAAAGTTTAAGTTTCTATTTCTGAAAAAATCTAAAAAACTTTTAAAAATCATCCTAAAAATCCTAGAATTAAAAAAAAATTCTAAACAAATTTGAAATTGTTGAAAAATTCTATAAAACTGGAAGATTATTTACTGGAATTATATTATATCTGAAAGAGAAATTGCTAAAATTTTCTAAAAATCTGGAGGAGAAGTAATCTGTGAAAAATTATTATTAAAGAAATGTAAAAAGCTGGAAGAGACATTTCTGATAAGTTCTAGAAATAAAATTAATAAACTAAAAAAATACTAAAAAACTAGAATATTTATTGCTGGAAAATTATAAAAATCAGAAAGAGAAATTTCTAAAAAAAATTAAGAATAAACTGGAAGAGAAATTATTGGAAAATTTTAGTAAATTTTGAATAGAGAATTCTAAAAAAAATCAAGAAGAAAAATTGCTGGACAAGTTGATGGAAAATTGTAAAGAACAAATCAGAAATTGTTGAAACATTTAATATATCCGGAAGATAAATTATTAGAAAACTCGTTTTTTCCTGAATGAGGAATTGCTGAAACATTCTAAAAATCTGAAAGAAAAATGGTTAAAAAATAATAAAAATTATAAGAGAAACTACTGAAAAAATATTATTAGAGAATTTTAAAAAGCTGGAAGATAAATTTGTGGTAAGTTCTAGAAACCTAGACAAGAATCTAAAAATATGAAAAAGAATTGCAAAATTCAAAAAAAATTGGTAAATTCTAAAAATCTGAAAGGGGTAAAATTTTAAAAGTCTATAAGAGAAGAAGAGAAAAGAAAATTTTGAAAAGAAATCAAAAAACCTATTAAAGGTATTACTAAAAAGTGGTGATGTGGCCATCATAATACTTTCCCTATATTCTTTTCGTAAACTATGAGGAATTCCATACGAAATTCTGGCAAATTTTTGGCAAATCCATGGGACAACGCCCAAGGAGAGGATTCGCAGTATGCCCACACCACTTCGATGGAAGTAAAGAGCCACAACGAGTGGACAGCTTTATAAAACAAATCACACTCTTTAAAGAAAAAGAGGAAGTCACCGAAGACGAGGCCCTGAAGGAATTCGCACTCATCCAACAAGGAGAAGCAGCCATTTGGTGACAAAGCGAAGAAATACGAGCCAACACTTAGAACGACGCTCTACATCGACCTACTTTTCATCAGAAACAAAGAAGTGGAAGAGGGACCACCGAAAATATAAAAATCAAGAAACCGCCTCCACCGAAGTCCGACGCAGTACCAAGATCACATTTGGGAAGAATGCCGAAAAAGGAAGGATAACGTCTCTACACCTGCTAGAAAACCCAGGGAAAACACTATCAGATGCTTTGGCTACAACAGTCCAGGAGTAGTTAGGAGACAATGCCCGAATGCAACCCTGTATGGTCAAGCATGATAACAAAGCACGCTGATAGGAAAACGGAAGCTCCAAAAGTACCTAGAGGAAATAGCCATCCTGGACACCAGATCACAAATCACTCTACTCTCTCAGAAAATATACGCCGCTCTTTTATGAAGAGGAACCAATTTCCAAACGAAAACGGGATACATCACCCTAAACGACGGTGCTTACCGAGTACAGCAAATTAAAACCACGATGATTCGGATAGACATCCATGGACACTTCATAAAAAAGGAAGTAGGAGTGCTACCAGGAACCCGAACCACTGAAACAATCCTAGGGATGGACTTCCTACGGGAAGTAGGAATCCAAATAGATGCCGCTCAAGAGACATGGCAATTTTACAATCAAGCTCGCAGGCAGCTACGATTATGAAAATCCCAGGATTGCACACGACATTGCTGCGAAAAAAGAAACAGAATAAGCTGAACTATTTTCGGAACCACCGAGACAAACATATTCAATCGACACCGAGAACTACGGACCACCACCTCCCTACAAACGGAAATTTCAGATCCGATCCGTTCAAATTAAATTAAAAATTCAATGCCCCCAAATAAACAAGAGCAAACGCTCTCAAATAGAAGATACTACAGGACTTCCAGGATATATTTAACGAAGATAGACCAGCCACAAACATTCGCATCCTCACCGGAGACAACTCTACCAACTGTCACCGCTAAGAGAGCAGGAGTTAAAAAGACAACTAGAGGAACTAACGATGCAGGAGTTTATCAGAGAAACCACGTCACCTTGGTCATCACCGGTAATGATGGTTCCCAAAAAAAAAATACGGCGAAACCCGACAATGTGTCGATTATAGAAAACTAAACGCCATAAAAATTCCGGATTCTTACCCAATGCCTAGGATCAACGATCTACTCCAAATCACCGGAGGAAATCAGTGTATCACTACGTTAGGCCTAAGATCAGGATATTGGCCAGTTCCCGTTCACAAGGACGATAGAAAAAAGACAACGTTCGTGTGTTGTTACGGAACATACGAATTTACCAGGATGCCCTTTGGCCTAAAAAACGCACCAGCGTCATTACAAGGAATGATGGACAGACTGTGCCAGGTATTGCCTGACATCAAAGCATTCGCATACTTGGATGACGTAATTGTGCTATCTCAGACCCTGCGACAGCCCCGTACTGCGCCAAGATCCAGTACATAAGTAGAAAAAGAAATGTCAAGGCTGCCATCACTACCAGAAAACCCACAAATCCGTTAGATTCACTTATTATTGAAGTCTGTTCCCGCCGTCGAGTTCGAGCTGATCAAGAAACAGACTCTGAACTGAAGAAAATAATCACCGTCTTAGAGATACACCCAGGAAACGAGGACATCATTTATTGGGTAAACAATGGATACGTTCTTGAAAAGGGAGTACTGTATCGCCCGACGAGGAAGACACCGAAGCCCAGGTGTGTACACCGGAAAAACGTCCCCGAAGTTCTCTCCGCCATCCATGATGCCCCAACCACCTGTCATGCCGGAGTCCAAGCTACGATAAATAAGATCCAAAAACAGTTTTTCTGAAAGAAAATGAGAGCAGATATTGCAGTATACGTGAAGAAGTGTCCGGAATGCTAACGTTAAAAGGCAATTCAGAGAAAACCAGCCGGTCTCGTGCAGACTACCGCCACGAACCAGCGATTCGAAACAATTGCTATCGACCTACCAGAATTCCCACTATACTGATAGCAGAGGACCTTACCAGTCGATGGACAGAGATTTTTCCCATACGGAAAGCGACTGCTGAAGAGTGTGCTAACACTCTGCTAAACGAGATATTTCTTCGATATGGAATCCCGAGAAAGTGTATCTCTGATAATGGAACCCAGTTTATCAGCAGAGTAATGCAACATGCCTTCCATTGTTTGGACATTTGCTCTAATACCCAATTTTTTACCCAGAAGCCAACCCTGTGGAACAAAGAAATCGGGATACGAAGACGAAGTTAGCTATCCTAGTGTAAGGATCGACATGATTCATGGCCTTCCAAGATGCCCATGATTTGCTTCACCATTAATACTACAATTTGTTAAACCACGGGACAATCCCCAGCATACTTAACCTTTGGTCGTTAACTACACACCCCTTACGAGATCACTTACGATCTGAGAGAAGTGACATCCTCCCAAAATTACATCAGCTATCAGACAGAATGGACCAAGTTATTCAGTTACAAGACATCGCCCAAAATACTCGTAAGCAGTATGTGGACCAAAATAGACGTCCTTGCCCTCAATACCAGATTGGAGATCTCGTATTGGTAAAAAGTCACCAGCTCAGCCAGAAGAAGAAGAATTTTATTGCGAATTTCGCTCCTAAGCAAGATAGACCATACCGCATCACTCGAAGAATTTCGAGGTGTCCACCAACACCAACATTCCCCCACATGCTCTTGTATGAGTGCCTCCGATTGGCGACCCCAAGAAGGAGACATACCTGAAGAAGCCCCAAGACATCCCATCCGGAAAAGTGGACGACCATGCAAACAACCTGCAAGGCCAGAGGGGGAGTCTGTGATGTACGCCAAAAATTAATTTTGAAAGTACTGTACTTGCATCTTTCCGCACCTCATCAATATTCCACCGCCAGCGCGCGACACCAGAATTCGCGCTAACCGAAACTTCTCTTTTATAGTGACAATTTGTTGCCTTTCTTCTAAGTATGAAAACATTAGATTTAAACGTTCAATAAATGAGCCTACACAAAATTGTTTACTCTCAGAAGTTTTTATAATTGTGTCTATTATTGATACTAAGGCTTCAGTGGTACTCATACCAGACCGAAACCCAAACTGCTTAGTATGAAATAATTTGTATTTATCAAAGGGTTTTATTATTTGAAATTTCTAATTTCCTTTCAGAAAAAAATGCTAGATCCTACTAAAATCAGGATTAGCCACGATTTTCTTAAAGGGTTCTAGAATTTTTAAGTAATTTAAAGAGCAGATTCCCAGAAAATTTGACACAATTTCTAGACTTTTTTTGCAGAATTACTCCTAGAACGTTTACAATTTTTATGTCAGAGTTTGTCCTCTAAATTGTAAGAATTTTTTTTAGAAATTCATTAATTTTAGAGAATTTTTTATTAAACATGTATTACCATAATTTATCAGGTTTTCCTTCGAGTGTTCTAGAAATATCCAGTAATTTTTGTGCAGATACCAACAAATTTGTTCGTAGGTTGTGAAGTTGTGAAATTGTGAAGCAGATTTTTTGTAATAAATTTCTAAAAATTTTCAGTAACTTTTCATTCAGAAATTTTCATTAGATTTTAAAAGGTTTTTATTTAAAAGTTTAAGTTTCACAATTTCCAAGTAAAATAAGTCCAGATTATTTGAAACTTCAACAACTTCAAATAATCTGGACTTATTTTACTTGGAAATTGTGAAACTTAAACTTTTAATTTTTTACAAATTGCATAATTGTTTCGAGAAATATTTTCTTTTAGACTCTTAGATTTTCCAGAGTTTCTTGATTTACTTGCTTTTTTTTATCGGAATTTTTAAATGTTCTAAAATTTTCTAATAAGTTTTAATCTACATTCCTAGAAATTTTGTCGAGAGTTACAGAATTAACAAACATTTATTTCTAGATATCTAAAACTTTTCTGCAGTTTTTTTTTTAATTTTCTCTAATGTGCAAGTGTTTTCTTTAATGGTGGTAAAATTTTTCAGAATTTTTTCTTTTAGACTTTTACATTTTTCTAAGATTTTTTCATCTTATTGTATATGAAATTACTAGGTTTTTTTTGAAAGGTTATAGAATATTCAAATAATTCTAATTCTAGATTCATCAAAATTTATAATGTTCTAGAATTTTTATCAAATTTCCTGACAATTAAAAGAATTTTATTTGAAAGTTCTTAAATATTTTTACAAATTTAGAATTTTTAGCATTCCTTGCTTTATCTTATCTGGATTTCCTACTAGAATATTTAAGGATTATATAATTATTCTAAACTTGAGGATTCTAAAATCCTCTATCGCAACCTATAGTCAGTAAAACATCAACAAAAATTATTTGAAATATTTATATTAATACATCAATTTAAAAAATGCAATTATTTTGTATTTTTTACATTTTACGACTTTCAAGCCCTCGCTTATATTTTACTGATTGGAGGGTGGGATAGAGGCATAGATAGAGAAACAAAAAAACTTCTGTCTCTCTGTGTGTCTGTCGGTGGGCGCTGTATCTCAAAAACGAATGCTGCTTTTGAGATGAAACCTTAAGTTTGGTTTTATTGTTAAAAATTGTAACTGAAAACTCATAAAAAATGTTAAGAATAGCTTTTTTGCGTAAACCTCATAGTTTTCCAGAAAAATATAGGGAAGGTACTATGATGACCACATCACAATTTTATTGTTTGTTTTTATTAGCATTTCTTTAAAATAAAGTTATTATTATTATTATAAAAGTTATAAATGATACGTGGAAGGGTTTTAAATATAGCTTAAATAAAATTAGCTATAAAAGGTCATTTAAATTTAGGTTATGCTATGTTTTTATTACATATAAGGTTCTATTGTTCCACCCTCCAATCAGTAAAACATAAGCGAGGGTTTTAGTTAGAAGTTTTAAATGTAAACAAACACAAAATAAATGCAATTTTTAATTGATGTATTCATACAATTTTTTTAAATAATGTTTGATGATGTTTTACTGACTGGGCCACCCACCCACCCTACATATACATATTAAATTTAATTACTGATTGCCTCGCAGTTTGCAATAACTTAATTAAAAAATTTGAATAAAAGAAAATTGACAAAGTATAATTGTTGAGTGTGTAAATTAATAAAAATTATATACATGATTCGCGGAATCATAAATCAAACTTAGATAAGATTAGCTATAGAAGGTCATTTATATTTAAACTTAAATTTGGATTATGCTTTATTTATTATTATGCACAAGGTTTTATTAATAATAATAATTAATGTCCAGTTACAGAACAAATCATAAAGTAGTGCACAATACAAAAAAGAACAAAACTTATATTCGAATACATGTGACAATAGAAAAGATACCGTTTTTAAAAATATACGTACTTAAGAGTCTACACACTTTTTAAAATTTATTACCGTTTGACCAAAAATAACGCAGTTAATTTGAATATCATTATATAATTGACAATTTGTAATTAAAGTATTTTCACTCTCTTCACAAAAATTGTTTTAATTGACTAGATGCACATTTCAAACACGAAGTCTCTACCAATCAGAAGACAACGAAAAGATAACCAGTATCAAATAGATAGGACCCTAAAGGATATGTTATATAGTCATCAGCACAGTACCTGGAACATGTTATCTCGAATAAAGATGTTCCAATCAATATGCAACATTCTACTACTGAAGAACGCACTTACAACCATACCAATTTGCACGTTAAAACATGGAAAATTCTATTAGTTATGTGTTGACGATAAATTCATATGACGTGATTGCTTATATCTAATGCGTGCATAATATTTTATTGTTCATTCATTTTATCTACTTTTTAGTTGGAAACTTAATGCTAAACACGAGATCAATCCTCATAAAACCCGGTAGTGCCTTCATGCAATACATTAAACATGAAGGCGCTAATGAATTCATAGATTGCGTCCTAAGGTACTCGATCAAATCCAAAGACTACAATACGACCATACCAATGGATACCATTCAGATAGTCGTAAGTATAAAAACTGGTTATACAAAAATGTTTTAAAAACTTATAATATTATGAGCTTTAGAAGGGAACACCGTTCGAAAATAGATTACAAAGTCTCGGCAGAAAAACGTGCGGATTCAAATTGACTAACGTCACGAAGGCAGATCCTTCGAGCTACAGACTTTCAACGAATTACACTGATACAAATAACGCGAGGCAAACTTTTTACGGTCACTTCTCCGTTTCTCTTTATGGTAAGTAGAAATGTAACTTTTTACTAAATTCTAAAAAAATGTTTTGTTGATATCATCAAAATTTTTAAATTACCTCAAGCAATAATTAATATAGCGAAAGCTATTAAAATTTTTATTTACAAATAGTATTATTTGAATAGAGCACATTTCTATGAGGAATACAGTCAACAGTGTGGTCCTGGGTGGAACGGCGACTGTGACGTGTGGAATAAGTAACGTTCAAATTAGTTGCACAATGTTTGATCCAAAAGGCAACATGGTATTACGAGGAAAAAAGCGATGCACTCATCAAGTCGATCATGTGACCATGGATCATATTGGACAGTGGGTGTGTATACCAACTTTATCACAAACTATGGAGCCGCTGAAATCAATACAGGAACTAAGAGTTGTTAGTAAGTGTGACCTTGATGATACAAATGTTTTAATAAATTTATCTAAAACTAAATCAATACGAATTATTTCAAATCATCTAGAATTGAAACAATAATGAAAATATTTTTGATTTTGATAAAAATATGATTTTCTTTTAATCTTGATCAAAATGATGACTATCAAAATTGTTGCAATTAGATTATTATCAATTTGATTTTTTTGAGTTACGTGAAGATAAACTTGATTAATCAATAGTGCTTTATTAATCAATATTATTAGCAGTTATTTTCTCTTTATAGATGAAACGTCAGTTGATACGTGGTATAAAGAAGAAAATGGATTGGGAATGATTGGATGCAAATATAATATATACGTCAAGATGATCAAAATCCAATATTGTCAATTTGTTAATCCGGCTAAAGAAATTTTTACTTTATCCCAGTCTGCTGGAGCAACAGATCGTTACACTTCTCTCGGTACCGATTTCGACAACAATGTATGCCAAATAGAGGTAAATAAATATTGAATAATGCTCTTAACTTTCATCAAAAAGCTATTGAAAATTTGCAAAAGAAACAATAAAAATTATGCTAAAAAAAACATTAAAACAGTTTCAGTTTTTTTTGTAAAATTCTAAAGATTTTAAGCAACTTAAATTGTTTTTAATAAAATTTTAAAAACACTAAAAAACAAAGTTCTTTAAAATCGTTAGAACTACGAAAATGAAACAATTGAAATTTGGTAAAAAACAAGAAATTGTTCTCAACTTATTAGTGTTAGTTAACAATTAAAATCTTGATTGAAAATTTATAAACAAAAGATTAGAAAGCAGCTAATAATTTCCTAAAAAAATAATTTAAGCTTAAAATTAATAATAATTTTATAAAAAAATATTTAAAATAAACAACTAACTTTTTAGCAAAATATAATAATTTTGCTAGAATACAACAGTTGAAAACTACGGATATCAATCAACTGTTTTTTTTTTAATTTAAGCTTAGTCTTTTTGGAGACATTCTTCAAATAGTTTTTGAATTTTTATTATCAATATTAAACTTTTTATGTTATTTTAATGTTTTTTAAGTCTGTCTTTTTGGTAAAATTTCATTTATTTAAAGCAAATTTTAATGTTTTTTTTTTAAGTTTTCAACTGTTTCACTAAGAAGAGAATTTACGAAAGATAAAAAACAAATTTTAGAAAATTCTCACAAGTTGATAAAAAAAAATTCTAATGATTAATTCTAAAAGTTTTAAGAATTATTAAAGAAAAAATTTGAAACCAGGAAGAGAATTTACAAAATCTGAAAATTCTAAAACCAACATAGAAATTTTAAGATAACTGATTTTTTTTAAATCATTAAAGAAAGTTTTGCTGAAAATTGGAATAAAATAGAGAAACATTTGCTGGAAAATTTTTGGAAAACTTTTCGCATCTTTAAAGAAAGAAGAAGATAATTTACAAAAAATGATGAATAATGTTAGAACCTTCGAAAATTATTGTTCAAAATTGGACAATATATCTCAAAAATCACTGAAAAAAACTAGATTCAAAGAAGAGAATTTATTAACTGCTAGAAATTCTAGAACCCTCCAAGAAACATCTAAAAAAAATGCTGAAAACAGAACTAGAATCAAATAAGAGAATTTACAAAATCTGAACATTCTAAAACCTATATGAAAATATTGAGATTATTAAAAAAAAATAGGATTCTTAAAGAGAATTCTGCTGAAAATTGGAATAAAATAGAGAAAATATTTGCTGCAAATGAAAAAAAAAAACCTTTTTCGTATATTTATTTGCAGAAAAAAGTAAATAAATAATTTAGAACCTAGTAAAATTTTTTTAGCATGTTGGACATTCTCAAAAATCACTGAAAAAAACCTAGAATCAAATAAGAACATTTTTTTAAATCTGAAAGAAAAAGTCCAGGAAATTCTAAAATCTCGAAATTATGTGAAAATTCTAAAATCTACAAAAAAAATTGAAGAGAAATTGTTGAAAAGAAAATGCAATAAAATTAAGAAAAAAAAGTTCTGGAAATTCTAAAACCTTAGAAATATCTAAAAATCTCGAAATTATGTGAAAATTCTAAAATCTACAAAAAAAAAAATTAAAGAGAAATTGTTAAAAAGAATATGTAATAAAAAAAGAAAAAAAAATGGAAAAGTTGAAGCAAAGATGCTTAAAGAAAAAAGAAGAAACAATGATGAAAAATATTAGAACCTTCATTGTCACAAATTGGTAAAGAAATTGTTAGAAAAATCTAAAAATTTTAAGAATTGTTGAAAAAAAAAATTGAATCCAAAAAGAGAATGTAGAAGATTTCGAAATTCTAAACCCTTTTGTGAAAGATTTAAAAAATAGCATTCTTAAAGAAAATTTTACTGCAAATTAGAATTAAATACAGAAAAGAATTTCTGGAAAATTGTTTGCATCTTTGAATAGAGAAGAAGAAGATAATTCTTTGTGCTTTATTCATTATGCTTTATAACTTCGTTCTTCTTGCTTATAATACATTTTCAAAAGAATACATACAACACATACATAAATTTGGACAGCAAGAATCACTGATTTCCAGTGTTCTTCCACTCAGACCCACATCCATCCACTGAGCAGTAAGACATGCTGACAGCTTCTGACTTCTTATTTGGAATATGTTGGAGCAAATATGCTACTTTTGTCCCTTTTTGGGAGATACATATGACATTAGCCTGTCATTTTGACAATAATAAAAAAAAACAATTGATGAAAAATTTTAGAACAAAGATTTCTCTCCAAAATTGGGCAATAAATATCAAAAATCGCAGAAATATAAGAAAATTTATTGAATATGAAAAAATAAACTGCTATAAATCCTAGAACCCTTCTAAAAATATCTGAAAATTGCTGAAATCAAAACTACAATCAAGGAACAGAATTTATAAAGTCTGGAAGTAAAACTGCGAGAAATTATAAAACCCTTTTAGAAGTATTCAAAAATCTCCAAATTACAGGAACATTCTAAAATCTTCGAGAAATTGTTTAAACAAATTGCTATAAAATAAAGAAAAAAATTGAAAAAAATGTAATTAAAAGAGAAATTGCTAGAAAAATCTAAAACGGTTGAAATACATTTTTGCAACTTTGAAGAAAAAAGAAAACAATTTACGGAACATGGATGAAAAGATAAACTGCTCGGAGAATTATTACCCTTGTACAAATATCTACAATCCTTCAAGTTACAAAAAATTCTAGAATACCAGAAAAAAATGTTGAAGAGAAATTTCTGATTGCAATAAAATAAAGAAAAGGGTTTTTGTAAAATTGACGATAAATAGAAGAAAAAACACGCCGGTGGTGGCGAGAGGGTCAGCAGTTGGATGGTTGACCGGTACCATTCACCCTTGTGATATACCACGTGGTCGATAGCCAAACACTACTACAGCGACTAGAAGAAAAATGTTGAATATTCTAATTATTTTAAAGGAAAATTGCAACAAACATTTTTTGCAACTTTAATGAAAAAAGAAGATAATTTACGAAACATATTAGAACCTTCAAAGAATTTCCTTGATAAAGTTGATAAAGAAGCTCTTAAAAAATTCTGAGAACTTTAAGAATGATTGAAGATAAAAAATAGATAAGATAATTTATAAGCTCCGGAAATTCTAAAACCCTCACAGATATTTTAAGATTACAGAAAATTTTTAGAATTTCTAAAGTAATTTTGCTAAGAATTGGATTAAAATAGAGAACACAACAAACAAAATATTGAAAAATTCGGAAAAAAAAATGCTGGCAAATAAAATCTGAAAATAAATCTTTAAAAAAAAAAATGCTGAAAAAAAATCTTGAAATTAGAAAAAAATTCGAAAATTTGAGGAGTCGTTAAAAAATTGGAATAAAATATTTGGAAAAATTGAAGGAAAAATGTTAGAAAATTCTGAATATTTTAAGGATAAATTGCTGGAAAATTCAAAAAGAACTTAAAAGAAAAAATAAGAAAATTTACAAAAGAATTTTAGAGCCTTTAAAGAAAATTCTCACAAATATTTCTAAAAATTTTAAGAACTGTTAAAACACAAAACTAGAATTCAAGAAGAGAATTTACAAAATTTGAAAATTCTAACACCTACATGAAAATTTTAAGGTTTTTAAAAAAGTTTTGAATTCTTGCATTTAAATGGAGGATTGTTGGCATGAAATTAAAGAAAAACAAATAATATTTTGTAGTTGCTTTTTGTAACTTTCAACTGTTTTTTTATTTCAATCAGGACTTTTTGGAGACATTTTTTAACTGTTTACAAATATTCAGTTTTTTGTATTGTTGTTAATTTTAAAGGTAACGTAATGTTGAGTTATTTTAATGTAACACTTTTATATATAAATTATTATTAACTGCAGCAAAATTTTAGATTTTTTTCTTGCATATTTGAAAAGAAAAGAAGAAAATTTTCAAAAACTTGAAAACAAAATTTATATTTTACAGATGTTTTTTGCAACTTTCGACTGATTTTTTTATTTCAACTTACTTTTCTTACGAGAAATTTTCCAAATAATTTTCAACTGTTTTTTTCCCAAATATTCAGCTTATAAAAAAAAATGTTTTAATATTTAAGGTATTAAGTCTTTTTATTGGTAATGTTCAATTAGTTTATTGGTACAAGTTATATAGACTATTATATGTTTCTTTTAAACAAATAACTGTTTTATTATAAAATTTTTTAAAAATGTATTTTTAAATTGTTTTTAAACAGTAGTTCTCAAACTCTCAATCTTATGAAAATTCGAATTGTTTCAAATAATATTATTATAATTATGCCTTAACAAATTAACAATTGTTTTTTTAACAGTTTTATAGCAAATTTTAAATTGTTTTTTGATATATTCAAAGTACTTTTTTTACTATTATTTTTTACAAATTGTTTAAAATATATTTTGTTTTCTACTTTTCAATTGTTTTTTATAACATTTGAGTATTGCTCAAGCAACCTTTAAAATATGTTTTTAATCTTTTGTTTTAATTGAAATAATTTCAATGACTTTTAAACATTTTTTTTAATATTTAAAATGTTTATGTGATAATTTTTACATTTCATGTAAGAAAATTTTGTTGAAAAACAATTTCTAATAGTTATTCACCCAGATTTCTAGATTTTTCCAGAATTCTTGTCCTGTTTTTTTTTCGGACCAATTTTCAAAAACTTTGTCATTTCTTCTCCCATTTTTTTGAGAACTTCTCTATATTTTTTGTGTTTTTATGAGAATTTTCTAGCAGTTTTTAGTATTTTTTTTAATCATTTGTTGAGAACCATTTGTTTTTTTTTATGAGAATCTTCTAGCATTTTTTTTAATTTTTAAAAATATTAGACATTTTAAAATTACATATTCTAAATTATGTCTGCAATTTTTCTTGGAAGCTTCTAAAAGATCGAAGCAATTTCTTCTTCTTTTCTTTCTCACTTTATTTTGAACCAAAAACCATTTTCTTCATTACGAAAATTTTACAGCAATTATTACTTCTTTCCTTCTGAATTTTCTAAACCCATTGCTTCTAGATTTCTAGAATTTAACGATTTTTTTATATTGCTCATGTATGATACATTTTTCAATTGCCTTCAATAATTTTTTAATTGTTTTTTAACAAATGTTTAATTGTTTCCATTTGTTTTTTTGAATTATTCTTCTGTTTTAACTGTTTTTAAATTTATTTATTTATTTTAGTTTTTAACTGTTCGTTATTAAAAATGTTGTGAATTAAATGTACATCTAACAAGTGAAGTAAGGAATAAACTTATTGGTATTTTTAATTTCGAAGCACTTCACGTAAACTCAAATCATCAATAGTGTTTAAAAAAATATTAATATTAACTGCTAAGAACTTGTAAGAAAAAATTATATGAATATTCTATAAATATTTACTTCCCTAAAAGAATAAACTTCTTTGCTTCTAGTTTAAATTACCCCTTGTGAGATCCGAGGTAGGAAACTGGAAGTGCATCATCGAAGATAAAAGCGGTGGCTTCATCTACGTCCATCCGCAACGCAAAAAGCCTACGGATTATGAACGCTCTTCGTATCCTCGAAATTTCGAAGTGTACGTAAAATTAGGATCCCCACTCGTCGTATTCTGCCAGGTTCCATATTCCTCAAATAACTGCTATATACGAACACCATCCGGAGAAACCGTTCTCGGTGGCAATGCAGACACCTTCAGATTGGGGGAGTGCAAGGTCGAAATTACGAAGAGCAACAAATCTCATATTGGGATATGGTCTTGCTACTACTCAAAACCGGATGAAGCTGTTGATGATGTTATCGAAGTTGAGGTAATGTGTACATAAATATAAAGAAACTATTAATTCTGTTACACTTAACACTTAACCATTTAACTAGAAAATTACTTTTGTATCATTCAATGTCTATCGAGGTATTAGCCAGAGAAGTGGTTGTTTCAATAAGTGTTTTATTTTGTAGTCTTAATAATTTGTTGTAGATTTATAAAATGTTTTCGTGTTTGTCTATTTATTAATAATATGTAATTGATTAACCTAATGTTTCACCAAGTGATTAATGAGAAACAAATACAAGATATATTAAATGCTACTATCATTTCTAGTAGGATTTAATTTTATTTTAAGGTTAAAGAGCATTACACAATGAAGGCACTGTATAAGGAAGTCGAAGTTGATTTGGGAGAAAGTGTTGATCTGATGTGCAAGGCTACGACTCCCATACAGTCCTGTCAGTACGTTGACCCTCGTGGAAACTCGTACAGTGTCCACCCAAAGAAGAACTCCAATCGGATTAAATACCAGGGGATGGGATTCGAATACGGAGAATGCGGTCTAAAAATTGTTACCGTTAAGGAGGAACATGCCGGAAATTGGAGCTGCGTTATTAATTATATGGGAAATTCGGAGGACAGTCTTAAAGATATGATGGAAATAACCGTCGATGGAATTTCTGGTAAGCGATATTTAGAGAAGATTAAGGTTGTTTAAATTATTCTTTACATCCCCTATGATTGTAAAAATGTGATGGTGAATCTGTGTTGATAGAATTTCTGATAGTATTTGCATCACCTCATGTAAACTTGGCAAGAGCCTTTTGCTTGAAATAGATTTACAACTTTCGCTTTATTACTAATAGGTGCCGTTAATTGAGGATTAACTCGGTGAAGTTTTTATTCAGTACACAATTATAGATCAAGGTCTATAGCTAAATTCATATCTTCCAGTATTATAACTTCATTATTTGTATTTTCCAGTTTGTTCGTAAATTCTTTAATTTCAGCTTCCATCAAAGCCAACTATTCGATCCTACGCCTATTTGACTACTTTAAGACGGAGACAATTTCATTGTATGGAGAACCATACTGGTAGACCCGGTTTTCACGGTTACACTTCTAACCACTGGACTGGGGTTTGTCAATTCGTCCCAGTTAAAATTTTAACAACGGTATATTATCATCTTTAATAATGGTGAGCTGCTAAAGGCTTTAGAATTCTATTCGTACCTTCGACCATCGCCTCCATAGGTGCTGTTTCATCTTTTGTATTAACTCGCTTCGAATTAATCTGTTCTCGGCCACATCCTCATAAGTGGCTTTAACTGGGGATGTCAAAACGTCTCCAATCAAGAAGTGTGATGGTGTTAGAGGAACATAATCATTTAGATCATCACGCAATGAGCAGAGTGATCGAGAGTTACCTTAATCTGCGTTGGGAGTGTTGAGAACTCTTCAGTTGTAAGGAGTAAAGATGGTTCATTATATTTTTGACTGTTGCCTCCAACAATCCTCTAAAGTTTGAAGTAAAACTCCACTTAAACTTTCGATTGAAGCTTTCTTTAACCTTTTCGCTTCGAACGACGGAAATATCCGACATCCACATGAAGTCTCGCAGAGCCGAACGCCGGATATATCCGACATTCATATGATCGCCCTCTGAAGACAAAACGCCAGATATATACGACATGTCGGTAAAATCGCGACTTAACTTTTCGAAATTATTAATCATCATATATTATATATCGTTAACAATTCCACGATGTGCAATGAATCTATTAAAAGCTACCAAGTCTTTTATGCTAGGTGATGGCACAAGCTCAAGAACTAAAGCTCTTCTTTCACAACATATAAAGACACAAACATAAGACTTAATTGTCTTTTTTAATCTTTGTGATCCATCTTTGATGACAAATGTACCAGAATAATCAATTTCAACATCCAAGAATTCTAATCTTTATTTGGTTTAAAAACGTATCACTTATTTATGATTATTCTGATTGTTACTTATAAAACTATTGATTTTACCTTATAATTATGTTCGGGATTTGAGCGAACTGCGAGCCAACCGATGTTAAGGACTCGGTTGCTTTCATATATATCATGGAGCTTTCGTGAATGTCAGCATTTGGAGCATCATAACACCTCTAGTATATGCGCGGAAACATCACTTTCACAACTCGTTGGTTCTTGGTTGGATTGGTCCGTGATTGAAGATCTCTTCCTTCAATTTGAGAAGGATTTCTTGTTTCGAAGGAATCTCGTGATGAGTATGGATAGGACTGCGATTAATAATCTATAAAAAAGTATCGCTCAGATGAAAGGAAATTGACTATGGATTGTGTGTGATGTCTTCATAACTTTAAGGTCCTCTTGGAGCTTGACTACGTCGTTAGGTTTGTCGTATGGATTGCTGCATTTTTCATTTTGTCGGTACAGCATTTTCTTCGGAGAATGTTAATTGGGAAAGGTTTGGTCTTCTTGAGTTTTTTTCTCTTAAAAACTGGTCAATGAATACTTTCGCTATGTTCGTACCGTTGATTGCATCCAATTCGGTTTGTTGCACTTCTTCTCAATCTTCTGAGTAGAGGACAAGACGATGATCCATAGGTTTTCATGATAGTTCAAGTTGCGTCGAAACTGTGTACGCATTTTTTTTAGGATTATAGTTGAACTTCGCATGGTGAATCCTGGGTGATCCGTAGACACCTAGCAGGTTGACATAAA
The DNA here is from genome assembly GCA_963969525.1 of Ontholestes murinus. Classification (NCBI taxonomy): domain Eukaryota; kingdom Metazoa; phylum Arthropoda; class Insecta; order Coleoptera; family Staphylinidae; genus Ontholestes; species Ontholestes murinus. The sequence continues at coordinate 76,191,303 of OZ018388.1, forward strand.
AACTACATTACTTTTATTTCCTCACATTGTTTGATGATTGATACAAATCGTTCACCATTTGTTGCCAATAATTTATGATTTAGTATTATATAATACTGATGGGAGTAAATTGTATTAATCGTACTGTTTTCTTCATTTGATAGTAACATTGGGGTTTCTCTGTTTGTTGTAGATTGGTCTTATAGCTCTGTAGTTAGATTTTTACCAGTGGGGCTAAGTTGTTCTTATCTTGTGAATGATAAAATTTGTGGATTTAAGCTAACTTCAAATTCTAATTCTTATAATCTCGATAATCTCGTCTAGCATTCGTCGTGTTTTTGAATCTGGGCTAAGAGTTAAAAATTATTATATCGTCTTCTATCGCGTACATTTGTTCTTGGGTTATTTTTAATAGTTACGAATTGATCCATTTTAATCCACGTTGGCATTTTAGAACACGACCTTCCTTCCCACTCATTGATTTGAGTCAAGTCTTTTGGAAACAATTTCTACTGAAATGTCTCCGTGGTGTTCAGTTGAACGATTGAGATTTTTTAAAGCTAAGAGCGTCACGGCTACGATGTCTAATAAGTGGTGGAGGATATATTTTTAATACGTGCTTTTTAAATAGATACCTTTTATTTTGGGACCTTTTGTAAAGTGTGTTACATGCGGAATCGTAACCCATTTCTGAGACATTTAAACACTATTTACTATTACTAATTACTATACTTCACAAGTAAGGGAATATCTGCAATTTGGATAAGTTTAAATTTTTGAATGTTTAATTGTGGAGGCAATTACTTTGTGGTGCATCCTGAGTATGACATAGTCACGTGTAATTTAAAATAATAGAGTGGTAAAACAGAATCTTCGTGTCTCCTTCATTTAATTTTTTGTGTATCAACGATTCGAACGAATGCCTGAAGGCAACGTCCGCTGAATTTTGGAATATCAATATTTGGAAATTTTACCAGATGTTCAGCTGAAGAAGGTTGCTTGCTAATTTCGATTTGGGTAACCCAAGTACCTCAATGCATCTGCGTTTAAATGAACATCCCTCGAAAAGTACATGACATCCAAGACCATAAGCTCGTACAGCTTGATACGTCAGTAATAATAGTTTGTGGGATTCAGAACTGTATTCGTCCAGAATATTTTTTACTTCTTCTTAAAACTTCTTGAATGCTACTGCCCACTGTTTTATTCACTGTAGAAAGTATTTACAATATTCGTCATTTAACCTAAAACACTAATTTTTTCCCCTTTTGAATACTCACACAACCGTAGACACACACGAAGAACCGAGAGTATTGTTTATTTCAGTAGACAGTCAAATGACCTCAAGTTTCACGCATGCAAAGGAATATGATGGAAAATTAATTCTGGCGTAGTGTAATAGGAGACTCGATTAAATTTTTTTGAGTTTAGGATCCACAAGTCACTATCTAGCTCTATATTAAGAACTTCGGCGATCAACATTGTTGCTGTCACAGGCCACCTTGGGAACCAATCGATTTCATGTTAGTTAATAAAAACTAATAATGTCACGATTGAAGCACCAAAATGTCAGTTTTTGGTCAATACCTTCATTAGTTGGTTTTGTAGGTGATTTCTGCTTCTACCTTTTTCATCAATCTCGCCACTAACGCCTCCAATTCCTTCCGCTTGGCAGACCTCTGTGGTATCATTCAACGTCAAAATAGTAGGTAAAGATTTGATAAACACTTGGTTTGTTTCACTAATGTTGTATATTTACTCGACTAGTTTCGCTTGTTAAAGCATTATCACCATATTGATCAAAATTCTGCACAACAGGCTTGTCATAGTCGATTTATTATTTATTTATACCTTAGTATTATTTAATAAATAATCACATTTTTTTAAATACGTACATATAATTTAGGTTTAAAGAATCCGGGACCAAGTGTACTCTCTTTCAAAATAATATTCCACCCCAATAATCAAATTTATTTCACAATAAATATATCTACTTTTGGAACAAATCATTCTCTTTTAATATAGTTGATACTTGTTGTGCTACCCTTTTGATGAAACATAACAAATGTTTTTCTCATTCTCTGTATTATGTGAACAAGATAGCATTTTAATTGTTCGCGACAACAACCTTACCATGAATGACGAATTCTTCATACGAAACTTATTCAAAACAAATATTAAAAAAGACCTTTATGGCACGAACTAACTTTCCCATTGCACACTTAATTTTTTTCCACCTTCTTTTTCATCCCTCTTCTTCTCCCTTTCCCATCCCAACCTTCTCACCCTGGCCCCAACTTGTCTCTTCAATTCCACGACCCTTCTATACCCTTCCACATCCACTCCCTTACATTCCTCTGCCAAGTGTGCCCACGTATCCTTCCCTTCCCTTCCCTTCCCTTCGCAATGACTATCTTTTATTTTTTTCTCACTTTGTCCCCCTCTAGGTATCTTAGCCTACTTTCATGTACCTGCTACCTCTCATGCCTTTCATTGTGTTCAAGCTTCCTTATCTGTTCCTGTCTTTCCTCTCTCCACCTCTTTCACTTTCTCGTGCACCCATCCTACCACATTTACCCCGTTCTCCTACTACTTCTTTACCATAACCTTCGACAAAACCGCTCTCATACATCCCCTTCCTCACTGTTCTCTATCTGCCCTCTACTCTGCCAACGCTTTCCTTCCATACCTCCCTCACTAGTCTTTCCTCTTCGAGTCCACTCACTTTCACTTTCTTTATTGCCTCACTTCACACACTTTCTCTATCCGTTTTCTGAAGTAGTACGTATCCCTCAGTCGATTTCTCTACCACTAACATCTTCCTCAGGAACCACCGCTGTTCAGTCTCTAACTTTCCATATTTCCTTAGCCCCCATACTTCCACTCCATATAACAGTATAAATCTTCCCCATTTCTCCCTCATCATGCCCCACGCCTTTCTTGCCCATCTCGCATGCTCCTCATTTTGTTTTCTTAACGTTCACGAAGCAATTCTCTCCTTTCCATGTATCTTTCCTCACTATCTCTAACGTCCATTTCATTCCCTTCCATTCCCTCGCCATCAGCGAGCACCATATCGTCCGCATACCCTAGCGTCCAAATCTTCCTCTTCCCTATCACCATCCCTTCGTCCTTTTCTCAATACTTCCTCTATATATCCCTTTCCACATCCTGAACCATCGTTAATTACCACGTTTCCTCATGTGTGTACATTCTCCTTACAAATTCAACCATTCCTCCACTCATCCTATTCGCTTTATCATCCTTTCTCTCGTCACCAAATCATACGCTGCTTCCAGATCCAAAAACACAGCTAGCATACTCTCTATCTCTTCTAACACTCGTTCCACTGTCCTGGCCAGGGTAAATATCTGGTCCCTCATTCTCCTGTCCTTCCTAAACCTTCTCTGTCTCTGCCATTAAATTCCTCTTATCTGTCTCCTCCTCGAGCCACCATTATCATGCAATCGTACAGTCTGTATTCATCACAGTTATTCCACTATAATTCTCTACCTGCTCTGTATCATCGCCTTTGTGGATAGGACATATCGCTTCCACCTTTCATGATTCCGGAATATTTTCATCTATTCTCCAGATCCGGTTCATCAGTGTCCTGAATTTTCTCCTTACTTCCCTTCCTGTTTCTTTACACATTTCTGCTTTTAGGCGATCCGGTTCCACCGCTTTCCCTTTTTCTAATACCTCAAAAACTTACTCCTTCGAGAAATATGCCTTTTCCCACTTTGCTGCTTACACCGTTGCCTCCACCGGTCTTCCACTCTCTTTCTTACATTTCTCCGTTCACTCCTTTAGCTCTATTCCCGCTTATTTTCCCCCTTCTCCACACTTTCATCATCTCACCCTCGTTCTTACATGCCCTTAGTTTTTCCACCTTCATTCACACGCCTTGTCGTACGTTTTTTTTTTTGTTTCCCATACTTTTTTCTCTTCGTCTTTTCCTTCTTTGTATTTGTTTACCTCTTTCCCCTCTTTTGCATTCCTCATCGAACTATTCATCATTTACTCCTCCTCTTCCATTCTTGCTGCTGCCGTAACTCGCTATGACGTCCTCCATTACTTCCTTCAACTTCTCCCTCATCCTTCTCATCGCCGCTTCTCCGCTCTTCAGCTTCATCTTTTCGTGTTTTCCTCCCTCTTTCTTTTTGTTTCACTCTTATTATCCAGTGATCAGAACCCTCCGCTTCCTCCTCCTCCATCCATTTCACGTCCCTTTCATCGCATCCCCTCACCGCCATGTAGTCAATTACCGATCCTCCCTTAGGTCCCAAAAAAGTTAACCTTCCTTCCCAATCCTCATCCGTACATCCGTTTAAGAACCTCTCCTCCATCGCCTGGTCTTGCAACCTGCTTCCCTCCACATTCACGTATTTGTCTTGTGACCTCCTCTTGATCCCTTCTCCTTCTGCATTTATCCATCCCTCTAATTCTCCTAGTTTCACGTTGAAATCCCCCCCAATCACACATTTCCCTCCGTCTCTTGTCCTCTTCTCAATCTCTTTTCTAACCTCTCCGAAATTCTTGTACACGTACACCACCCCCCTAATGTTATTCCTCTCTTTCCCTGGCCACATCCCACCCATTCCATGTCTCCTTACCACATGAACTCCACCTTCTCTGCTTGTATCATATGTTCTTTCTTATCCCCACAATCAGCCCTCAATTCGCCCTCCCTTTCAACGCCTCCTTTATTTCCCATCTGAAACCCCACAGTAGCTCACCATCCATGTTTCCAGTAACCCCAATATATCCTCTTCCTCCTCCCATTCCTTTCCTTTGGTCTTGCCTTTTATCCCCGCAACATTCCACACCTCTATTGTTAGCACCTCCTTACTCCTGAGGTTATTTCCTCCCTCCGTCTTCTCTTGTACGTTCCATCTGCCTCTACTAGTTATTTATTTCTTCTAGTAGTCTCCCCTTCTCATTGTCCCATCTCCATACCCTCCCATCTACCAACAGCTTCTGATAACCTATCCTCGCCGTTCCCATACACTCTTTCCCTTCTCCCTATTTTTTTTTTCTGTATATCCCTCTCTTTCTTTGTCATATCATCATCGATGTATATCCTCTCTCCTGTTCTCCTAATTTTTTTCTTGTTCAGCAATCTCTTTGATTTCATCCTCCCTCCCAACTTTACCACAGTTAATTTGCTTACTCCTTCACTTCTACTTCCACTTCTACACCTCCGTCAAAAAATGTTTCTATTTCCCCGCTGTCCTGAAAACATTATTTTTCCTTTCCCTTCTCTCTCCTTGCTCTTCTAAAACCTTTATCTTGGTTTTTAATGCCTCCCTTTTCTCTATCCACATCTTTATCATCTCTTCTAACTCCTCTCTCCACATCTTTCCTCCTTACACGCCTCTCTTTCCTTTCTAATCTCCTTCATAACTGTCTCCACTAGCTTCCTGCAACTTCCTCTTCCTTCTCTTTCCCCACTCTCTCTTCTTTTCGCCTTCCTCTTCGAACGACGTTTCTCCGATCTTACGCTTCTCTGTCGTCTCATTCTTCTCTCCCTGCTGCAGGGACCTCTTGACATTTCGCTTCTCTCAAAATCCGCCCTTCTTCCAAAATCCTCTTCCTTCCTCTATCACTCCTCCACCTCTCTTCGCTCCTTCTGCCTGCTCTTATTCGCCTTCAAAACATCTATTTAATGTTATTTACAGGTTACAGACCTACGGCCATCGCATCAGCTCTAGGAGTAACCATTGGACTGGGACTTATAATTATGGCCGTAATAGCCTTCGTACTTTATAAACGCCACAAAAGGCAACGAGCAAGACAAGAAGAACCGGCTGACGTAAATGTTGAAAATGAGGTAACTTTTTATTAAGTATTGTTATCTCTTGATAAACCATAGAAAAAACCATTTTAACATAAAATACAGCTGATAATTGGTATGAAATACACCAATAGATGAAACCAGTGTTTAAACTGTTGTTAAATACTGAGGAGAGATCCACAGAAAGATCAAAGTAATATAAGAGCGAGATGAGGGGTGTAAAGTACACAAGAAACAATTGTCATTTAGCAACATTGCTAAATAAAGATTATTATTATTATTTTTGTTGTGTTCTGACACTAAAGACTGTATAAATTCTCAACCAAAGTGTTTCATTTACAAAATAATTATTTAATATTATTTAATTTTCTACAACGAACTGAAGGATTTTAATACATTTTATGTTTCATTTACTACAAGTACACATTCCTTCAGATCTCCTATTATTCATAATAACTTTAAAAATATAAATGAGATATTCATATGTAAACGTTTAAACTTTTCTCTTCGTAATTACTACATAATACCATTGATTTAAATATTTCAATCAATGGTAATTATTATTAATGCATATATATTAATATACTCTTCTACCCGTTAAGAGTCTAGGGTTTCAATGGTAATACATAACACATAAATAGAATGGTAATAATTGAATAGTAAAGTAAATAGTAAAGTCAACACAATAGATTAACTAATATCTTCTTTCTTTCTGTTTCAGGTGGTTGAGCTAAGAGACATATAAAATATAATTAAGCGAGTTATTCTTAAACCTCAAATGTGTTCAATTATGTATATAAAAAAATGTTTACTGCATAATGTTACTGTTACATTAAATGTGCGGATTGATAAAGGAAAACGGAAGAGTTTTTTTTAAATATAGTTCTGTTTACAGATCATGTTTTTACAATAAATAAAACAAAAACTTACTCTGCTGAAGGAAGGATAGGAAAATTAAGTAAAATCGATCTTCGTAGATCTTGAATATCAGCAAATCAATTGGGTTTAATAGTAGTCAACATTTGTCAGGTAATCTAGCCAAAATGTATTAACTTAATGGAAATTGTTAGGGTATGCAAATAATTTTTAAGGCAGATAAAAATCAAAGAAAGTTTATCGCTATATAATTCTTAATTCTTAGAAATCGATGCATTACCATCCCCGTACTATGTTTACAGATTACTGTTTGTGTAAAGCAATCGTCTGAACTGAGTAGTTTGATTTTTTTGCCTGAACCATTTCGGACTCCTCTCCCCCACACTAACCCCTCCATCATCTTAATCAATTCCACGGGTCGATGCTAATTTTGTCCTACAACTTACATGCTCCGCTACGCTTGGGCTGATGCTAATTTTGTCCTACATCCAACTTACATACCTCCTCTACACTTTTCTTACTCATCAACAATTATATACTGTGTTATAATCACGTTTTGTCAGGACGTCGCGGGTCAGAAGAATATCACCAGAGTAATCGTTAACAACAACTCGCCTCGTCTTTATTTAAGAATAACAATACACCGTACTCACACTACTCGCTCACACTCCCGCTCAACTCGCTAAACTCCCTCAATCACTTCGATAACTTCTCTTCGCTCACCTCGCTTCAGTCTCTCCTCGCTCGCACACGTCCGCTCACCACGCTTGCTCGTTGCTCCTTCCTCCCCGCCAACCTGTCCAACCTCTCATTCGCGCTCTCCGCTCGCGCCTCTTCAAATCTAAATTCACGCTATGCAACCACTCATACAATTTACATTTATAACATTTATAACACTCGTCCATCCTGAATTAAACCGCGTCCTCGCGGTTAGACGAAATCTTTCCTCCAGCCCGGTTTCTGTCGCCTACGCTCGGGTCTGCTCGCATCAGGAACGCCTTCCAACTCGTCGCCGCTCGACGAATTCTCCGCCTCTGGCTCGAATTCCGCGTCGCTCTCCTCCCGCCCTTGCACATCCTCGTCCTCTCCATCTAACTTCTCATCATCGGTCGCATCGCTATCTGTCAGCACCTCCTCCACGTCAAACTCGTCCTCGAACGTCTCGCCCTCCACTGGATCATTCTCTGTCGCGTTCTTGTACAGTTTTATCTGCGAGACGTGCGCCGTTGTCTCGTAGATTCGCCCGCCCTCTGCTTCATTTAGCGTTCGCACTCTGTAAGTGTCCGCTGGAAGCACCTCGACGATGACTAGCGGCCCTCTGTACGCTGGTTGGAGTTTCGTGGATTCCCCAGTCGCCACAGGTGGTTTCTTCAGCACCACGATGTTGCCCACCTCGTAGACAACGCCTCGAAATCGCGTCTTGTCGTAGTACGCCTTCGTCTTCGCCTGACTCGCCTCGATTGACCGCCGCACCTCGTCGTGAATCTCGCTGGGGTCTCGCCTTGGACGGTCCCTCTTCGTCACCCTCATTAGTCGGTTGTCCGACGCCGTTGGATGGAATCCAAACAGTACCTCGAAAGGTGTTCGCCCCGTTGTCTTGTTCTCGCTACGGTTTATGTCTCGCTCCACCTCGCGAATTCGCCTGTCCCATTCGGTCTCCTGCTCAAGGGACGCCAAAATTACCGGGACCACAGTCCGGTTTACTCGCTCGACCTGACCGTTTCCCTGTGCGCGATGGGTTGCGATGAGTGTGTGGTGTACGCCCTCTCGCTGGCAGAACTCCTCGAACTCCACTGCCGTGAACGCCGTCCCTCTATCGCTCACCACCATGTCAGGGTTACCATACTCATGGAAATAGTCCTGCAGAATCTGCACAGACTCCCTCGCCGTTGTTCCTCGCACCGCATACAACCTTGAGTATTTGGAAAAAGAATCCGTTATAATCAACAAATACGAATTTCCACGCATACTCCGGGGAAAAGGACCCAAATGATCGATATGGACACGCTGGAAGGGTCTAAGGGTAGGGGGAATTGGATTTAATAATCCCGCACGCCTTCCGCCCGGGGTCTTTCCCCACAAACACTCCATACACCCTCGGATGTGTCGCCTCACATACGCCCTCATCGACGGAAACCAGAAGTTCCGCAGAATCTTGGCCACCGTCCTCTCTTCCGCAAAATGTCCCATACAGTTGTGGTACTGGACCACCACTGACTTCCTCATTGATGACGGAATGACGTAGAGCACGCGCTGCTCGCCGTTCACCGTCACCTGTCTCACCAGTCGCCCCTCATCGAGTTGATAGTTGACAACTCGATTCTTCTCGCCTCTCGTGAGCTCTTCTTGGGGTCGCTGAAGAAGCTCCACTAGCTCTCGCAGTCGTGGATCATCGCGCTGGATTAAGTCCACTTCCTCCACACGAACTACCTGAAACACATCAAGTCTTTGCGCGCACTCGTCTATAGTATCTCTCGCGTTTTCCACGGGTGCCCGACTAAGAGCGTCCACATGCGCCATTCGCACGCCCGCACGATGTCGAATCGTGAAACGATACTCCATGAGAAGACTATACCACCGCGCGATCTGTGGTTTCAACGCCTTCTTCTCGTTGAGATAGATCAACGCCTGACAGTCCGTCACTATAATAAACTCTACGCCCAACAAATACGTTCGTAGTCTCTCAACGCACCAGACCACCGCGAGTAACTCGAGTCGGCTCGAGTGGTAATTTCTCTCGGCGTCAGTTGTCTTTTTAGACACGCAATGCACCAAACGCAACTCGCCTTCATTATCGCGCTGTAATAGCATACCCGCTAATCCTTCCGCGCTCGCGTCAGTATGTAGCTCGGTTTGCGCTCGCTCGTCGAACGCACGTAATACTGGTCGCCCAACTAATTCGCGCTTCAAGTCCTCAAACAAACTGTTCTCACACTCGCCCCACACAAAGGCCTTGTCCTTACGCGTTAAGTCGCTAATCGCCCGCACTTTCCGCGCATAGTTCGGAATAAACTTACGGAAGTATCCCGTCAGCCCAAGAAATCTGCGCACCTCGTGCTCATTCCTAGGTGGTGGAAACTCCTCGATCGCCCGCGTTTTTGGCACTCCCGGTTGAATGCCCTTCTCGCCCACGCTGAAGCCCAAAAATTCGACGCTCGGCATCGCAAATCGGCATTTCGTTAGTTTCAATGTTAAACCCGCACTCCTCACCCGCACCAATACTTTCTTCAACCGCTCAACAAACATTTCGAAATTCGCCGCCGGAATCAAAATGTCATCTAGATAGTATACTATCTCGCGCCCGTTCAACTCACCGAATACCTCATTCATCATCCGACAGAACTCGTAGGGCGCATTTGTTAGCCCAAAACACAATCGCTCGAACTCGCCTGTCGTGTCGGGGGTGATAAACGCTGTCTTCTGCTTCGCCGCCTCAGTCAATGGAATTTGCAGATATCCATTTGCCAAATCCAAAGTCGTGAATAACTTGTTACCCGCTAGCGTCAAAAACTGTTCCTCGATCTGAGGGATCGGATAGTTCACCCGCTCTGTTTGGTTGTTTAGGAAACGAAAGTCGATCACCAATCTCTTCTCGCCGTTCGCCTTTGGCACCAAGAGCACTGGACTCGCATAAGGTGACTGTGTTTCCCTTACTAGCCCCGCTTCCTTCCACTCCTCTACAATCTGCTTGATTGTCGCCCTGTCATCCGCACTAACCTTATAGGGCCTTCGCCTCACGGGGATTCCATTGTCGCGGATATCCACCTGCATTAAATGTGTGCATCCCATCTCGGCAAGTGACTGCGAAAAGCAATCGCGGTTCTCCTGCAACACATTAATCAAAATTTCTCGCTCTTCCGGCCTCAATTCCGGCCCAATGATCATCTCCCCCTCGGGCAATGGCTTCGCCCTTTCAATTGTCAAAATCTCTGCAAACTCCTCGGTCTGCAGATCCTCAAACGGATCTTCCACCGCTTCAACACTCACCTCGCCACTCTCAATCCGCCACTTGACATGGTGATTTAATAAAAAGGTCTCGCCAATCAACATGTTAGGACCCATCACATCGTTCGGAACAACGTGAATCTCCAACTCCCTCACCATCGCTGTGCCCACTTTTAAATCCACGGTGACCACCCCGAGTGAGCTTACACGGTGCGGCGCTCCGAACCCGTTAAAAGACTCACATCGCGTTTCGTCCATCGCCAAATTCATTCGCTTCGCCTCGCTCTCTTTTAAGATGCACTCCGCCGCGCCTGTGTCAAACACTCCCTCGACTTCGTGCTCGCCATTGATGATCGCCAGTTTTCGGAAACTCTTTTTCCTCTGAACCTTCCTCACAAAAAGCACCTCTTGCTTAAGCGGACACGCGCCAGACATGTGACCAACACCCTGGCATTTAAAGCACTTTACCTTCGGGCATGCGTTGCTTTTGTGGCCCTCTTGCTTGCAAACAAAGCACTTAAGTCGCGCGCACCTCGACGCCAAATGTCCCACCTCGCCGCACTGGAAGCACTTCCTTCCCTCGCTGGAGTTTCGAGCAGTTGGTGTTGCCGATGGTCTCGCAGGCCCCGCTGAAGCTGTCACGTTGGAGCGCGTCGGCTCCGACGGTTTCGCGCTCGGACGCGCCTCTCGACTTTTACTTACAACCGCACGACGCGTACCTTCTAGCCGCTCAAATTCAACCAAATCATGCAATAGTTCGTCTGCCGATGCATGAACCTTCGCCAACATAACATTGTAGCAGTCGCGTGACCACAAACCCGCCAGAACTTGTTCTTTTACTTCCGCGAACGCCAAATCTAATTTACGACACAACGCCACTTTCGCGAACAAATACTGATCTACGGCTTCATCCCTGAGTTGCACCCGCTGCATCATTTTGTTCAAATTGTCCACTTGGCTCTCCCGCACGAAAAATGTCTGTTCGAACGCGTTTTTAAATTGCGCCCACGTCGTTACCGCCGTACGAACGCCCTCATACCACTCACGCGCACCTCGCACTAATTTGTTTCGCGCCGTTTCGAAGATGTATTCATCTGTGAGATGGTGTAGCGCCTGTACGCTGTTCAGCTGTTGCAGCCACCTTCGTCCGTCTTCCCGATATCCACCAAACGCTGGGATGCCGCTCAAAACCTCCGGCATCACTCCTACACTTACAGTTGTTGTATTATTCGCTAGTTGGTTGAACATCGTCTGCATCAACGCATCACGCCGCGCATTTTCCTGCAGCATCATCGCCATTATCTCCCGCATTCCAGGATCAGCTGTTGGTGCTGCCGCACCGCCCGCTGCGCCATCTGTTGACTCCATTGTCGACCTTCCCGCACTCACCGCGCCGAAAAATGTTAGGTTGTCTTTCGCGCTTTCGCGCCGCGCCACGCCGACCGCGCCTAAACTTTACTGACCCAACCTCAAAGTTTTCTCGCCTCGCCACGCCACACCTTACACGCACTCGCGATTAACTCTATGATTGTCTTCGGGATATCCCACTTCTGATGTTATAATAACGTTTTGTCAGGACGTCGCGGGTCAGAAGAATATCACCAGAGTAATCGTTAACAACAACTCGCCTCGTCTTTATTTAAGAATAACAATACACCGTACTCACACTACTCGCTCACACTCCCGCTCAACTCGCTAAACTCCCTCAATCACTTCGATAACTTCTCTTCGCTCACCTCGCTTCAGTCTCTCCTCGCTCGCACACGTCCGCTCACCACGCTTGCTCGTTGCTCCTTCCTCCCCGCCAACCTGTCCAACCTCTCATTCGCGCTCTCCGCTCGCGCCTCTTCAAATCTAAATTCACGCTATGCAACCACTCATACAATTTACATTTATAACATTTATAACAACTGTTTGAAAGTTTTTGCAAATCCTCATAAAATCTAGGCTCGATTGGTGGGCTGAAAAAAAATTATATTATTATGAATAGAATTATCATGATCACAGATTGTGCATATATTTACTTAACTTAATGTTGATTCTTTTAAATTAAATACTAAAATGTTATGTGACTTTAACCTCTTAAATAATTGTGTTTACATTAGAATTTTTATTTATCGCTTTTGTTAAATTCGAACTTCATTTTTTTATCATATGGAATTTGTTAAAAATTAATGAATCAATAATAATCGTTATCATCATCCACTCATACAATTATCTAACATAATATATTTTAAAGCATCAAATGATATCATTGTTATATATTTTAAAAAAATACCCATTGAATTCAAACCAAATAAAAGTGCCGACCCCCGGCGCGCACCTATTGACGGCCGCTGGTTTCGCGTGACGTCGGAAGTGTCAATAACAATAATATTTTCGAATGGATTTCTTATAATCCGAAACGATGGAGGACAAGAGCTACATGGAGTCGTTGCTGTCGTCGCTGAGGAAGCCCCAGAGCTGTAAGAGACTCCTCCAGATACTGATCGCCCTGAGGAAGCAGGTCGGCGGACCAGACCACCGCTCGAAAATCCAGCAAATCGACGTGAACAGTCTGAAAGTGCTCGTGGCGTGCACCCAGCACGACGCCAATTTAAAGGTGATCGACTTGGCCCTCAGTATTTTAGGAAATTGCTGCACAAATCAATTCGTGGTGCGACAATTGGTAAGTCATTGGCATTATCGGATGATCTAACCTAACTTACCTGTTCGAAAACAGCGGTCCCAAAACAATAAAAATTGTTTGATTTCTTCATTGACAAATTTTGAAAATGCTATGAAAATTATACCAAATATGTTATCTCCAGTCAATTTTTCACTAATAATTTGTTTTATATAAATAATTTACATAGATAGCACTACTAATTTCTAAGATAAATAAAACATGATAATTAAAAGTACTTCGAATGGTTTCATTGTTTTTTTTGTAATAGTTTTGACACTTTGTCATTCTTAAGAATAAATTTTTCAAACGAAATGTAAGTTTATTGTATCTGTCAGCTTACAAACAAATTAATTATGATATTTTTAATACACATATTTATTCAATGAAAAACAAATTACTTTAAAGATATATTAACTATTTATCAAAAAATTATCTTAATTTTTATGGTTTGCCTCCAATTAATCCCTCCCCGCACAATTATTTTTAAAAGTAGTTTCGCATGTCCAAGATATCTCAGGTGTATGCGAGAAGTGGTAAAAAAAGGTATTTATGTTAAAAAGTAAATAACTATGTTTATTTTTTATAGGTACACACATTAAATGTGTTAGATCATTTAAACAGAGTGCTAAAGAAACATCAGAAAAATAGCATACAATGTCGAGTTTTTCGGATACTCGGAAATTTGTGCGATGGTGTGGAGCCCCTGGAGGTGGTCAAAAAAGAACCGGCTGTGATAAATAGTGTAACTCATTTCTTAAATCGATTCAGTAAGGACGATGTGGTGGAGTGCAATGTGGGGCAGGAGGAAATTACCGTGATGGATTCGAGCGGTGTAATGACTGTCAGTATGGCGTTGCGGTTTATCAGGAAAGTGCTGGTCCGTCAAACGTTCGATATATTAGTAAACGACCACCAACTGATAAAGGTCATCGGTGTTTTGTTGGTTAAGTGCGCGGACATGTGGTTACTTAATAAAAATGATCATTTATTGATCAGTGACGTTATTAAAATTGTGCAATTGTTTTCATCGTCAGCTTATATTTATGATGAAATTATAATTGAGGTAAGTTGGTTTTTAATAAATTATATTTGCAATTAAAAAAAAAACTATATTTAATACATTAAAATTAAAGTTAAATTAATTATTGGTTAATTTTTGATCAACCCCTTCCTGCAAAATTATTTTTGAACGTAGTTACACGTTGCCCGAGATATTTCGAGCGTATGCAGGATGTGGTTAAAATCTGTTTTATATTTTCAATTAAAAAATATATCTATATTTAATATAGTTTAGATTTACACATTAGGTGATTTTTAATTAAAATCATTTCTCAGTTTTGTTTTTCGCATTTTTGGTTATAATTCATTGTTAATTAAGAAAAACATTAAATTTTTTAATATTACAGTTAAAGACAGCGGAAAATGGTGATGCTCTAAAATCCCTAGGAGACGTGATACTATTACATCCGGAGAAAATAACAAAAATTATGCTTAAATTAGGACAGATATCGAAGAGTCAATCGGATTTACCGATAGAGACGATCATAACGAATTTAATAAGTGCGGTTAAGGTTAAACGGTTCAACGAGCACAATAAAGAATATCTGGGATGTATAAACAAACTAATGGATCACGTAGGATTTCAGGATAAACTAAACCGCTCGAACAATATCAACCTGTTGGTAAAGTTATTGGAAGATTTCGACACGATAAACGATTGCTCGGTGAATTGCTGCCTGCAAATCTGTTCGATACTGAACAAGTGCAAATATAACGACAATTTAGTGAAATCGCAATTGAACTCGAATGTGATACTCATTATTACAGAAAAATTGGAGGTCGTTACTGGGAAAGCTTCGAATAAAATCAATCTGATTACACACGAAGTGAAGAAGAGTCCAAGTTATAAGAACGTAAAAAGGTTTAAATTCAATGTAAGCACATTTTAATATCATTAAATTGTTTCCTAAGTGATGGATGAGCAAAAAGATCTTCAATACATTTTCCAATTATTAAATGTTGTAATTAATTTTAGAAACCTGAAAATGATTTAATCGTGAGTAACTACGACTCGGTGAAAGGACTCGACGCGATTTACAATAGACCTTACTGTGCGAGTCCGAGTTCCTCGAGTGAAATTTCATCGTGTGGGCCATTTTCTCCAAGTTGTTCTACACGAGCCCTCTGTAACGGTAGATATATTTTACTTATTTTATTTGGCACAGAATATTTACCTACAGTACCAGTTACCTACCTAAATTGTACTTCTGGTAAATAATTCCACATTTTTAGATTCTGGTTCGGAAAATTATTCCCCACTCTGCAGTGAAGACGAAGGCGACGAAGAAATCAAGCTTTCCATTCCAGACGATGATCTCGTTTTATCTGAAACCGAAGATCACAGGCCGATATATAATCAAGGTTTGTATTTTTATTTTTGCCCATCCATATCTGAAGTAATTAATAAGTCAAAGATTCAATATGAAACTACTTACTACTACATTATTTATTATTACAATAATCGTAATACATATACACATTTCAAATTAGGAGAAGTAAAACTCTTGTTATGTTCCATTTCTTTATTTTCAGATAACTGACACCAGTTACGGTCCTTGCGGATTATCATTATCAACACGTGTCAGTTATCTGAAAATAAAGAAATGGAACATAACAAGAGTTTTACTTCTCCTAATTTGAAAATTTGGTTTCATCAAGAGAATAGCAGAACAAGTATCGATTACATATACATTTAAATCTTGAATATAGTCGATATTTACTTGGTGATACATTTTTAAGTAAGGATTTGAGAAAATACTTTTATAAAGTTACTAAAACTCTTCTTGTAAAATAACTACAAATGAAAAATTACATATTTATACATATATTTTTTTTAAATAAAATTATTTACAATTGTTTGTAGATCAAATGGAATTACGTTGTAAACTCCGCGATGAGATGAACTTGCTCCTAAAGTTCTATTGCACCATCAAGCCCATGTACCAGCATTTAGGAAATCCGAAATTAATCACACTCCTAATTAACCTAGTGCTGGATCCGACGTTTAATGAAGAGCACGGGGACTTGGCTTACTCCATCATAATTTCCATAGCACAGTAGGTTTTCGTTTATTTGTAATTCCTTTGAAAATCTTATTAAATCTTATTTTTCACTTTTAGGACACGGGAATTTCTGATTCCCTTAATGGTGTCGGGAATAATTACACAAATTCATGATGTGATCGATACGAAGCACGATGATAGATGCGTTGAATGTGATATTCTACAGAGCAAAGCTGAGGATATTGTTTCGAAATTTTTATCCACTGGAAGATCGGAGAGTTTAAAAGGAGATATTGCCTATTTGATGTTGAATAACAAGAAGGAAGATATTACAGAAAAATTAGTTCTTTCCATACCATATGTGATAAGGTAATAATTTTACTGTTTACTGATCAGTGCACTTATTTTATTCCTAATAATGATTAATTCATTAATTAATTTTATCGTTATTGCACTAGGAAATCAATATTTAATTTACATAGACCTAATAATTTTATCGTTTAGTGTTTTAATGACATTCTTAGAGTTTTTACCTTGTTTTATTTGAAAATAAGTAATATAGTATCAATGGAGCAATTCAGAACTCATTACATACCTTAGTTAACAATTTCCCATCTAAAATTTTTTATATTCCTCTTAATCTTATTAATTCTCTTTTTATTTTTTAAATATAAATATTTAATTATTTTGCATAGTGCGGTTTGACATTATTTTTTTAATATTACGATAGTGTATATATTTTTTATAGGAACATTAATTGGATGAACAAATTTATGAAGGATTGTGGTGGTCTGAAAGTTTTAATGAGGCTGCTAAAGGATAAAAAAAATGTTTGCATGCAGGAAAGGTGCATAAAAGCAATCTGCATATTAGCAACCGATAACCTGAAGATAAAGAGTCCCGTATTAAAAAAATCCAAACTGAAAACCGCCTCCTCTGAAGACATTCATATCGGAGCGTACGACCCGCCAGACATAAGCAAAAGCATAGTAACTTTCAAACTGGACGACGGAAGTACTGTAAATGCAGACAGAGACATACTCAACAAAAAGTCGGATTACTTCAATGCGTTATTAAATGGACAATTTATAGAATCAACACAAAACGAGATATCTTTAAAAAATGTGAGGAAACAATCGCTAAGTTGTTTGCTGCAATTATTAGGCCAGGTGACGATCAGTTCGAAAATTACATTTCAATTCGATTACGATTTAGATACAATCCTAGACGTGATCGTGTTATCCGATCGATTCCTACTAAACGATTTGAATTATTCTTTAGTTTGTCACGTCGAACAATTAATCAGTATGAGCACAGTCGCCAAATTTTATAAATGGGCGATTGAATCTGGCACTAACATAATGCGAATTGAAAGCGTCGCATTTGCTCTAGTCGGTGATATATCTTACAAAGACAGGCTTAATGTTTTCTACACACTATTTAATTTAGGATATTCTGTCGAATTAATTGATGATGTAGAAAAACTTATTTTGCAATTTTTATAAAGAGAAATATGTTGTTATATATATATACGAGGTAAAATATTAAGTAATTGAATTTGTTATTTATTAATCTATAATTAATATATATTTTTCAACAGTTTATATTTATATGTAAATCACCTAGATATCCTAAAAATGAACTCCCATAATTCCCTATTACCCACATCTTTATAGGAGTTAAAAAATTGGACTACAAAGCTAGTTTTTATATTTAAGAAAATATCAAATTTATTATACAAACAAACATAAGCAAAGTAGGATTTATACAACATACAATGTTAAAAAATTAATTTAATAAGTAGTCTACATTTTTCAATAATAATTTATTTCACATAAAATACAAGAATGATTGTGTAATTTATCAATTAAAATATTAAAGCCCTAACAAAATGATCCAGGTAAAACTAATACTAAATTCGAACGTAAACGTAAGCGAATATTAAGTGCTCTATTTTATTAATCCGATATCTACGAAACAATTGTTACAGTTACGAGAAAACTTATAAAACTAAAACACTGAGTGATATGATAATAATTACTACCGTACAGTTGCACATTTTTACGCGAAGGGGGAAAAGAAAAATAAATACTTAGCTCGATTAAACAGAAGAAAAAAAAAAATACGTACGTCATTAAAATTAATAATTAATATAAACCTTAATTACCCGCTCCGGATCTAGTTGCGATAAATAATGGCACTTTGCTGTGTGGGGATAATTTTTTATGAAAAGTTCCAGAGCAGGTATAACAAATTCTTTCCACATGATTGTCTAAATTAAAATCTGCTTCATTCATCCCTTTTTTTGACATAGATTTATATATATATATATTCACTTGTAAATATTACTATACCTAATTGTGCTGTAACGTAATAACTACATCATCCCTTTATATAAATAATTTATGTGTAAATCCCGGCTTCATTTTCCTTAAAACTACTAAAAAATATGCTGTCATATAGTAGCCCTTCAAACTTAGCTGAATTTTTTGTGTTAAAAACATTTTTTTTTTTTTAATAAGTAGACGATACAATAATTACTTAATTTAAGAGGCACCCCAAGATTTGCGCTTTAGTTTTAATGTACATCTGTGAATATAGTGACATTTATAGAATACTTGGCAAGAATATTTATTATTGTATACATACACATCATTTATGTGTAAATATATAATATATAAAAATTAATAAATATGATTCCCATAGAAATATTATTCACATAGTTACAAATAATTTGATTTGGTATATATTTTTAACATTTATATTTACGTTGTGTTTTTACAGGTATAGATACAATTTTAGGTACATTAATACGTGCGAGTCTTTTTAAAGGAATGTATGTAAACCATTTTAACAATAAGTTTGTTTTAACACAAAAAATGAAGGGCTGAAGCTTACATACTAGTGAATCAGGTGTTAGTTAATCGAATCAATAAAATACAATAACTAAAAAATATAATAAATAAAAAGATCCAAAAAAACAATAAAAACAATTAATGGAAACGTAATGAGACTTATTGTTTTAATTAATAATTTCTAGCCTAAAAAAATACCCAGGATTAAAGAGAATCCCAATCCAGGCAATCTTAGACGCACAATTACTACCCGTCTTCTTTTTTATTATTAGTAAATATATTTATATATTTTTTATAACATAAACAAAATTATTAACATCAATTGGGACTCCTTTTAACATTCTTTTATGACTAGAAATCTTCATGCACATGGAATGTAGTCTAATTTAAGACTTTTGAGCCCTTACACAATGAATCTAATTTAAAATGCCTAAAAAACCTTCACGATAAAAACAATTATTTTTTCAACTGTCCCGGCAAGATTAAAAACAGTTTCATCCCATATTGTCAATTATTTTTTTTTTATTTACGTAGCATTGAGGAGGATTCTGCATACATAAGCTAATTAATTAAGAAAAATCAAATGTACTCGCAATACTATAATAGCAAGGAATCAATAAATTGCCCTTTTTAAAGTTTAAAGCTATATAAATTCTGTACTGGCACTTAAAAATTAAGTATAAACTAATTTGTAGATCAGAGCAACCAAACCAAATATTTTTGGTTATAACAATCGTTTAACAGCTATTCATTCTGAGTATTAGTAACTCTACTAACAATTAGAAAACGTTAAGTCGGCTTTTAAATACTGTCGAATAATAGTGCATTTATAATTCGGTACTTTAATTAATGTCAATCTCCATATGATCTTAAGAACACAGTTTATCACACTATAAGAATTTGCGATTTAGGGCTTCGAATGAAAAATAACTTTAGAACTGGAAGCTCCCCTCTTTAAACGTTTAGTTGCCACGAATTAAAACTCACTTAGAATACAATGATATACATATCAGGATATGACGAAAATAGTTAAAGACATGATAATTATTCAGCTCGTAACATTTACATGAAAATTAGTATACCCTACATTTTGGCGTCACTTATTTTGGCAAATAAAATATTCAATTCAATTGTTATACTAAAGTTTTCAATTAATATATACTTTTTTTTTACCTATTTTTACCTACAAACATAATGAAAGGTTTGATCACTGTCCCTAGATTATTATGCTTCAGATTTGATCCGTATGATTGAGAGACAGGCGATTTTTGGTCGGTTTTCAAGCAAAATACATTACTTTTTTGGTGTCAGCGTGAACTGTTATTGCTCGGGCCATGGCACCCGGTGTCCGGTCTTCCGACGAGCCCGATTGATGAGATCCTTCGCCACTAAAATATTTCAAAATTAATTACTTCTTAATAAAATAAAAAAGAAAATATTTTACTATATCGGTAACTAACTATTGAAAATGAACACATCATGTTTGAAATGTACATTTAGTATTTAAATAAAAGACTGAAGAAAGGGGTATTTAAAACTGTAATAAATCTACAAATGTTAATATTATTAAACTAATTAAATTTAAAATTAATTTAAAAGCAGGATAAAATAAATCTTAGTGGTAGTAGTAGTGTTTGACTATCGACCCCGTGGTCCTTCTGCTGTGTGATTCGTGTATGTGTAAATGAGCTTTAAAGAATAAATCTTATTTTACTTGTTTGATAACAAATAATACCAATGAAATAGCATTATTTAATTAAGCAGAAAATAATATACATTTTTTTAATGATTAATGTATAGATGTCATAATAAAAATTAAAATACAATAATACATACCTATCATGCTCTTTCTCAACGAGGTGATACCTCGCCCGAAATGCTACTAAGTGTGCGTAATAGGCAGGCGCCGGAATGGAAACGGACCTTGTACAGCGAACATAAGTGTGGCATAACTGATACGTTAAACATTGTAGTTCATCCGAATCTAGATGAGAGTCATCCCAGAGGACATGGTAGTGTGATGGTCTTGATGTACCCTAAAAAATTACCAATTAATACTTGAATCTAATCAAATAGAAATGTAATTTTTGTATAATGATTATCTTTTTTGTACGAAAAATGTGTCTATTCAGTACATATTAACTAGAAGTTGTATTTAGTCTGTACTTCATTATAATATCATTACCTGTATTCCTTGGTGACTACATAAATAAAAATCGAATTCCGTTGGATGGGTAATTCCTACGTCGACTGTAGTACCGGCCGGTATGTTTCCCGATTTTCCACTCTGCTCTTTCTTATCCGCACAGAAGAGCCTCGTGTGATGTCTCTTTTGAACTACTATAAAGGTGATGCCCGGCTTGTAATCCGCTTCTAATTTAATACACGCTTCTCTAATGGCTGTTAACTCGTGTTGCAGCAACTGTAAGAATTGTCCTTCCGACACACCGTCACGATATAAAATTATCCTGTGAGGCTTGTAGCCTCCCGTCGATTTGTAAAACATTATTAATAGCTCACTACAAAAAAAGAAAACACAAAATGTTAAAATTAGCAGATTATCCGAATTGTTTGAATACAAAATTGTTGTTTCTATTTAATATCTTATTTTATAAATTATTTACATACCGAACCATGGAACTCAGTTCCTGAATAATTTCTTGTCTATGTTGCTGCACCCGAACTGTGGCAGCATAACGTGATGGGTGAGCATCCATAGAACCTACAACAGCGGCTATGGAGGGCTTCTTATTATCACCAGCGGGTGGATGTGTCACATCGGCACCCAAGAATATAACAGGCTCATTAAATATCTGTAAAAAAAAAAAAAAAAATCATTACTCTTATAATTTGATTATTTTAGATGGGTTAAATAAATTTCTTACAACAATTTATCATATTGTTTACAACCACTTGATTAATTGGTGAAGTTATTCTATTTTATTTTTGATTTAGATTTGTAGAATTTCATTGAATTGTTTTCTTTTATATGTTATAACGTTTAAATAAATACCTGAAGTAAGAATTAATCTCAGTTTTAATTTACGACTTAAGTGATTTATTCAATGACCTTGCTCTTATCAATTACCATGAATTTCTATGAATCACATAGGACAAATTACACGCATATTTATTGTAATAAATACACACTAATTATTGAACCTGTAACTGTGAAAACATGTTTGTTAAATTGCTGGCTATTTATCTTATGTAAGTGTAAGTGATTATTGTATAGTCTTTTTGTTTACAATTTCCTACTTTATGCAATGGAAATTTATTTAAACATTATAATCATAAATATAGTAAGGTTATTCAATTAACGCACAATAAAATATTACTTTCATGAGCAGTAGTAATATTTCTTATTTGCCCATTAGCTTTTTATTATCAGTTATACCACTATAACATTTGATTTTTGTTTGTTGGTGTGGCTACTTTTAAAAATATTAACTTTTGTGCTTTCATTAATTATATAGAGCATGTTTAATTTTAATTGGTGATTGAGACGTTATAAAGAATCAAGGTGGGATTTTATAATTTCCTTTTTAAAATATGAATTACACCAGTAGAATAGAAGTTATATATACAATTAGATCATTTAAAATATAAAATATATATATTTTTTTAATGAGCACACATCAATTTAATTTTTATCTTGAATACCTATTTTATTTCATACAAAGATGTGTTAATAATTACCTAAACAAATCACTTACTGATAACTGCTTGTCATAATTCATTCTGCTTGTAGAAATTATATTTACATGAGTCACGAAAATAGTAATAATAAAAATGCGTTCAGTAGAGTAGAAGTATTGTGCAACCGTGTGTATGACTAAGTAAATATACATTAAAACAAAGTAAGTAAATGTGATTCAAACAAAATAAATAGTATAAGTATTCATAATACTTATTGCGGATTTCTAAAATTGTTTATAAATCAACCGTTACTAAAACCAGTGATTGATTATTTCTACTACTTATTAATTATTGAAATAAAAAAAGCAGTTTATAATTTAAACTATGCTTAATATTTTTGTACCAATACCACTTCTTCAATTGAAAGAGTGGCAGTGTAGAGAACAATTGTGTAACATTTTATTAACGTATCAAAAAATTGTTACTTTAATACTTTTCAAGTGATATCAATTTCCAGCAAATAATTACCTAATCAAATAATATAGGTATTTAGGTATTATTTATTTATCCAACATACTACAAAAGATTTTAATACTCTTAGTGGGTGTGGTAATTTTAAAATGAAAAGATTAAACCCGCAGACATGACCCTAACCTAAAATGAATGTAATTACATGATTGTATGGATGTGCTTTAAAATTAAACTACCAAAAGATGATTAATAAGATTATTCAAATATCAATTTAGTAAAGATGGATTCAATTATAGCACACTGCTTAGATTTCTATATTTATATATATAGATAATGTTTCAATTTATTATTAAAAGCTGTTTATTCAAACTATATATACAGGGTGACTGACGAAAAACCTTTGGTGCTGTATCTCGCTTATTTTTGATCCGATTTGAATAAATAAAATATCAAATTAAATTATTTTTAAAAGATTTTAATATGAACTGTACTGATATTTTTTCTTGCATCCAGTTTTTGACAAAAGACGATCAACTTTTTTTTTTCAAATTGCACTGTATATATATTTTGTACTGATCCGCAAGGAGATTTTTTCTGAATCTAAATTTGTAAACGATTTTATCCATTCATCAAACCAAAGTCGAGAAATTGAGGATTAAAAAAAATAATTAAAAATCAAATACCCATAGTAAACAATATACAGAGCCTATTCCAAACGTCAAAAGTGACAGTGTCAGTCATTGGTACAATACTGCAATGATTTTTAATAATTTCATAATAAAAATGTTGCAAGATTTCAAAAACTGAAAAACGATTTCTGTAGAAGCACAAAATTCTATTACAGTGTTTGAAATATTGCAACATTTTAATTATGAAATAATTAAAAATCGTTGCAGTATTGTATCAATGGCTGTCACTGTCACTTTTGACATTTAAAATAGGGTCTGTATATTGTTTACAATGGATACTTGACTTTTTATTTATTTTTTTAATACTCAATTTCTCGACTTAAGTTTGATGTATGGATAAATTTGTCTACATTTTTATATTCAGAAAAAAAATCTCCTTGCGAATCAATAAAAATATATATACAGTGCAATTTAAAAAAAAAATGTTGATCGTATTTTGTCAAAAACTGGGTGAGAGAAAAAATAATAGTTCAGATCCTATTAAAGTCTTTTAAAAATGGTTTAATTAAATGTTTTATTTATTAAAATCGGATAAAAAATAAGTGAGATACAGCACCAAAGGTTTTTCGTCAGTCACCCTGTATATATATATACATTTTTTAACTTCTTAAATAAATAGGTAATAAATGAAAATAAATCTGCTGAAATAAATTCCTTATGTAGATGTAATTTTACTCCATAATGATTTTGCTTTATTTGCAAATAGAAAGATATTAATACAAGATGAATAAATATAAAAGCATTAATTAATTTGTTGAAATTAAACTTGCTAACTTTGCTTCGTAGATTTACTATAGTTTCGACTAACACATAGTCATCGAAACTATAGTCTACAAATATAGAGGTAAAACAAAGTTATCGAGTTTAATTTCATCATATTTAAGAGTAAGTAAACTCCTTCACCATGAAATAATATATTCGAATACTAGAATTATTTTTATACATTTGCCCCTTTTTTGTTTGATTGCAATAGTCAATACCATTCAGTGATAAAGATGTTTTACATCTGCTATTTTATTGTCATATTTTGCAGTTAATTAATTAAATAAAATTTATGAAACAATTTTTTTGTATTATTCACTAGAATCTGAACCTTATTGCACATTTAATAAAGTCTATAATTTTCACAATTTAAAATCGAATAAAGTGTAATAGTTATTAGGCCTTTCCATTATATACAACATGTTTGGAACAACTAAAATTATCGTATTAAATATTACGTCTCTATATGGACGTTAATCAGAAAAGTTTAACCCACCTTCATCGAACCACATCATCATCACGTTTTTTACTCATTGAGCACCATTGTTTTCGTTAAGCGAATAACCTTATAATAATCTATGTACGATTCTGACGCCACCTTCTGGTGATACGTTAGTTGAAAAGTGTTAATTACTTTAGGTCTAATTGAGGGCACCAAAATGGAATTGATTCCTCCTAATTTCACATTTATTTTTAGGCAGAGGTTTGAGAGCGTTTGAGGTGATGTTTTGTTGACGTTTTTCGCTTGAACACATTGTGTCGCCATTCCCAAGACCGTGTCGCCGACCCTCTTCACTTCCGCGTACACCGGCGTCTTTCCCGGAAGTACCACCACAACTAGCTGCAACGACTGGAAGGTGGATTTCAGGTACCTAAACATTGGCTCAACCTGAAATGATAATAAACAATTTTTGGATAAGTAATGCCTTGATTTAGTATGGTTTTTATAAAAAAATGTTTTAACGTTTTTTGAGTTATTAAATTAAGGAGCAATTCTCACTGAGCCACTTCGTGGCGCCATAGAGAAGCGCTGCAAGTGAAGGCTGTAAATAAATTATTGTATTCACACGCAGCCATGCCACAGAAAAAGTCGCGTCACGAACGCTCCTAGTTTAAAACTGAATCGATTGAACTGTTTAAAATATGAAAAATGCTTATATACTTTGAAAATCCCAAGAGTAACAATCATTTATTGCATCATTAATTCTTTACGGCACATAAACATTGATAAGGATAAACGTTATTAGTTACAACTAGAAATATTACATCATAGATTGTAGTGTTTTAATGATTATTAAATTTTTATGACCGAAATATTTAAAAAATATAAATTTAAATGACCATAAAATTAAACTACAACCTTTTTGCTCATCCATCACTTGGTAAAACATAATTTTTCGGTAAATTAACTTATAATTTAGTTATGGAAATTGTATACATAAAAATAAATTGTAAAAAGAATTGATTTGAAAGAATTTGAAACACGATTTTTAAATAGATGTATTCTAAATAATGTCCTTACCTGATCAGGTCCAGTGGCATATTTACAAAAACACGGTTGTCCAATGATCGGCATCCCTGCGTCATTGCTGATCTTTTGAAGTTGCTGCGTAAAGTTTCTCAGGGCGTCTTCCCTGACGGTCCTTTGCGGCGCGAAACAGGCGATCGCCCAAACTCTAATTTCCACGCCGGTAAAGAACTGTTTACCGCGCATGTCCCAGACGCCCTGATTGGGCAGGGCCTGCTGCTTACTCTGCAACATTACATAAACTGGTACACCTTAAAACGAGATCCAACACGGAATTATCACCATTAAAACAACCATCAACCATCCTCAACTAGCGACACATCAACCAGATATAAATTTTGCTTTAGGGCCTCACTCAAAAATGTTGCATTATATCAAAGGACTACAATACGTGCTTCAATTGACATTAACATTCTTCATCGTACAGGCAACAGCTGCTTGAATAGTTATTGAGTAATAAAGAGTTTGTGTGTATTTCTAGGTTCAGTACTAATTGAATATAACAGAATACATTATTTTTTTAAGCTATTTATAATTATGATAGTAACTATTAGTACAAAATAAAATATTTTTAAACATTGACTTTAATTTTTATATTAAAACTAGTTGTTTTTATTGACTTGCAACTCAAATAGAAGCCTTGTTTTTATTTACCGGACTGCTTAATTAGTCATTGAACTTGTTACATTCTATGCTTACTTGCTGCGTGATTTTATGTATTTTAATAATGAAATATATTTAAGTTCTTTAAATGGCTGTAGAAAATTAATTACTAACTTGAAAATATGAAAAATTTCGTAAATCTACAATACAATCATTGTTTTGCTCTTATTTAAAATCAAGTAATTAATAAAGCTGTAGTGATGAGATCTGAAAGGTCAAAATACGTGTTAAACTTGATTTCTACATTATTTAGTAATTGTCATTTTTACTATAATAAAATCACACGTTTTAAACTTGATTTTTAAATTATTTAGTTCATTTTTATTATAATAAAATCACTTGAAAACGCAAATTAAAATTCTTTGAGTTTATTTGATAGAAATAAACCCATTTAAACAACTGTTCTTTCATAATTTCAAATTATTATATGTGCTTTAATTAATTTTAAAATTATTTTCCACAAATAAATAGCTATTTTTTTTTTTTCAAAAATTGTTCTTCTATTACAGAATCCCATTTAATATTATTATTCATACACAAACTTTAGAATTTACAGCAGTGTTCCTGTGCCAATCACGTGAATTTTTGTATACATCACAACGATATTTAGAAAATTGCTTTTAGTACACCAGTGAGTAAAATCAAAATATTGTGACATAAACAAAGGC
Organism: Ontholestes murinus; assembly: GCA_963969525.1. Classification (NCBI taxonomy): domain Eukaryota; kingdom Metazoa; phylum Arthropoda; class Insecta; order Coleoptera; family Staphylinidae; genus Ontholestes; species Ontholestes murinus. The sequence continues at coordinate 76,218,905 of OZ018388.1, forward strand.
TAAAACTAGAATTAAAAAAAAAACAATGAGGGAAACTAACGTGCCAGCCCACCTGTCCGCTAAGGGAAGCGACTCGCCCTCCGTACTGCAGCTTCGGCGGCGGCAGCACCCTGCCCCTGACCTCCATCATGTTATTCGATATTGTCAGCCCAAACTCTTGGACGTACTCGTCATTATTGAAATCGGCTCTTCTAACTAAATTGTTTATTTCACGTTCTCGATCTGGCGCAGACCTAAATTAAAAACATAAACATACATTGAATTTAGGATAAACTAGGGACTTTTTGCTAATTCATTATCAAACAAAATTTAACTAATTAGAAGATTGGTTTTGTTTCACTTTTATACTTCTCCGACTAGTTTCAACCTTCGATCATTCGTAAGGAGATTTAATAAATTTAATTAACATTAGAATTACTTGGTTTTACTTATTTCTGATGTAAATTTAGCTTATAATTAAATACCGGATAATTTACCTTGCTGTGGCTTTGATCATTGTGGACGTCTGCATATCAGTTAACTTCTTTATACATCTCTGACCGGCTACTATATTACAAACTTCTAATGGTAAATATGTGTGTTTGTGTTCTTGTCCTACTTGAAGACAGGGTAGATGTGGATATCTAAGTTTCATTTTGTACTTATCCAAGAAATATTTTGCTACTGTACATTCAACAGTTTGCCCGTTATCCAACTGAAGAGGGAATGACTGCATTTGAGCAGGTCGTCTTGTTACATTGCAGACCCTAAAAAAAAAAAGTTCAATTAAATAAAACAATTAATGCGTTACGAAAATACCAATTGAATATTTCTAAAAAATTTACCTATACTTTCGCCTCATTGTACCGCAATGGGTGATTTCTATTTTGAGTCCTTTAATTTCCTTGGTGAATTTGACACGTTGAGAATCTGTTAGCGGTTTCCTTTGATCGTTAATATCCCTAATATCGAGTACTTCGCACATAAATTCTATTACCGGTTGGGCCTTATAGAAAGCTGTTGCAGATACATCTATGTTTAACATCATTTTCCATTGACTAGGTCGTACAGACTGATGAAAACCAAACCACACCTCTCTTCCACCACCTGTAATAATAAAAATAAATCTCATTCCATGAAAAATTATTTTTAGTTTAATCAAAATTTACAATACTATAAATTGATGTTGAAAGATATGCAATATAAATAAAATAAATACCATATAGTAAGTAGGTAAACATTTCGGCGGGGACCGATTATCCCACGAAGAAGTGAGCAGCATCACCCCCATGAAAGTTACCAGATTCATGGAGGACGTGGAACTGCTTGGGAAGTGATGGGTTAAGGGTAGAACAATACATCAGTTCACGAGAGGCTAACCCCATTTAACCTACCTATACCTAAGTAGGTAAACAATTTCAAAGCTTTCAATAAACACTTACCTAACGGATGGTAGTATCCTTCAGGACTACTGAAGAAACTCCTTCCAACGGGTGTGTAGCTCATCGATGGTAAGTGCCTCATCACAACGTCGAGCGCTAAAATGGCCTCGTAAGGTATTTGCCTAGTCCTTCCTTCCAACGCCTCTTCTAATCCGTACAGTGACACTTGCGCTATCCATTTAATTGACACCCTGAACAGCCTATCTTTTCCTTCTCCGGGCAACGTTACCTCTAATTCTTCTCTAGAATTGCCTATCGGTAACGGATCCCTCGTGTACAAATTATTTCGCCCATCGAATACAGGCTTTAAAGAACCAAATATTTTCCCATAGGCGTGAACCATAGTTTCGATGATTTCTCTGTTCACCTATAGACATTAAAAAAAACTTTAATAGTCTATAACATATTTCTATTCTTCAAGACAATTTAATTTTTTCTTCTTTTAAATTAAGGAATTAACCACTTGCGCTATAAAGAAGTGCCACACACGTCAATGTTACCGCATGTTATATTGTAGAGCGCGGCAAGACTATCGAAAGTTAAATCGTAGCGCAAGTGGTTAAATTATTAACAGAATACTGAAGCCATGTGTTTAAATTACACCATCTAATTGTTTTATTATTCAATCCATTGAATGAACATGGTAATTTGAAGTGATGTTCAAATATTTTAATAGAATCAAATTTAGCTTCTTCAGTATCAAAAATAACATTATATAGTAATTTCAATTTTACAAATTTAATATTTGTTAAGATACTTATTTTACATTCGTCACATATTATCCTATTTATATTTTAGTTAGGTTGCACCTTTATTGGTGAGATTCTAAGATGGTACCATCAAATTCTTTAGGTGATAATGTAAAGCTCTAGGATGCGTTATAATGGGATTGATCTGATAGTCTAATAAATCATTTTGTACAGTAAGCAATTTATAAGACAAATAAACAACACGTCCGCATGAAGTAGAAGCGTAGAGTTCGCAACAACCATTACCTTACGAGGGCATTTATCTGGCTGTATACTGACGTCGTAATGGTGAACAAAGCCCCTTGGCATTGAGATCTGAAAATGGTTGGCCTTCAAGCCGATGGGTCGGCCCTCCCTACCGAGGTTGGGTCTGCGCGGGCATTGGAAGTGTGGAGGTTCTGTGGGCGTCGGTATGGGTCCACCGACAACGCTGCCCGGTATCGCGACAGCAGTGCTCGTGCTGCCGCCCGGCGTCCCGCCCCCAGACGATAGTGGATCTGAAAAAGCGGTCTGTGTGGTGGGACTCCCACTTTGTCTTGGAGGGCTGGCCTGCCATGACTCTAAAATTCATAAATACCAGTCAATTTATTTATAACAACATGATCTACCCTACTACTCAACTAAACATAGATGTCTTTTGTCAATGTTTGTGTCACGTGTAAAAATATAACGACGGGTACATCATATTGTTATGAACTATGAAAGCGAAGCATGCCATGAAATTGGAACCACCAAACCATTAACTTTAAGTTCTTTTTTGTTTCAGCTGTCTGCGGTGACTGGTAAAACTGGTATATGTTATAACAAAGTGCTCACATGGTGTGTATGGATATGTTAGTATATATTTACATTTGCGATTAGTATGCCATGCAAAAATTAAATTTATTACACAGAAATTTATTAATTTATACAGTCAGATTAATATTAGATATCGTCAACCCAAAAAGGTTCCAAGAATACATAATAATGTGCCATTTTGTATTTGCATTAATATAACTTGCTGCGCAGCCAAATCAATGAAAACACAATACTGCTAATATTTTATACAGTAAAGATAAAAATCATATAATACATTGGCAAGTCTGTAATATATTTGAGAATATCATTTATTTTTAACAGCAAATGTGAATCTGATAATTAAATAAAGTTACACAATATAGAACATAAAAACTCACATAACCTTAAAACTTTAAAAATTTTAATAAATAAGTTTTTAAATTACTATGGCCAGTCAACAGGTCAACTTGAATATAACGTTTTTTTATTTCACTTAATTTCTTTATAGAAAAGTAAAATAACTGGAGGATGCAATAAAGGCTAAATCCAACTGATATCGAAGGAAATAATTTGAGGTTATGTTAAATTATGATAAAGATATGGTGTTCATATGAATCGTATCATTTAAGTAAAGAATAAATAAAGTAGAATAATGAAAATTAATTAAATATTACTTACAAAAATTAGATGCAAATTAATTTTTTACAGTTTAAGGGAAAATTAAGGTTACTTCATTATAATGAACATTTCAACATAACCTGCATTCATTTTGAGTTATTTGTTTTATGTATATTAAATTATAGTCTAGCTTATATAATTTCTTAAATAAAAATGTTAAATAATTACCTCCTCTGCAATCAACTTGATTAATAAAATTTAATTAAGAAAAATAATTAGAACTAATTTTGAATTAAACATTCAGTTTTGCCAACATAATTCAGAATTAAAAACCTACCCCAATTTATATTTTTAACATACACAGTGTAATTTAAAATTAAATGATATCAACTAGTAAAAATTTTATTTTGCTTCAGATACACTCAGCCTATAAGTTTAATATTATATTTTTTCAAAGTATAATATAGTGCCTTTTCTAGACAATATTTTAAAATACTGAACATTTACTTTTTTAAATATTTAATGTTGGCAACACAGAACTACCTCTTGTTTTAAACAAATGATATTTTGACAGATGCAGTTTTTATAAAATAGTAATAGATATTCAGGTGCAAAACAAAGTTCTAGACACTTCAAGAAATTGTTATTAAAAGGTATGAAAACATTTACTCATGATTTGCTATTGATTAATTATTAGTAACACATAAAAGCAACAGAACATTTATTATGTATTCATTTTATAAATTGTTATTATAGAGCTTAATATATTTTAGGTTACGTATATATCTCAAAAGGTATGTTATAAAATCAATTATTTTAAAACAATTAAAAATTACTTTTAAGGGTTTTGTGCAATATTTGTCTTATCAGAATAAGTGGTGCGATAAGAGAACCGTTTCGTAATTGGCGTTTAATATTTTTTAGGTTAAACAGCTGATTTTGTTTTTATTTTCATTTCGGAAAATGCATTCCGCCAAAAGTGCAGTGGCGAGGAAGTAGATCGATACGCCAAGTCTGACACTGACGGGTCAGAGTTCGTTGACCCTGAGGGAACCTGTCGCGAGACACTGTAAACATTTTGGCCCAATATTAGCAAAAAAAAAATTATTTGGCAGTTATGCGCGACTGCCTAAACGCTGTTTATATTGTGTTATATTTATTATAGGGGAGGCAATTTGGTAACGTCGCGAATTGACAATTAACCTATCAAACTGATAATGGGATAAGTGAATTTCTTAATCAGCGACTGTTTACATATCAGCTGTATCTTCGATTCGATTGTTTAATGTTTAAATGCGAGATATTCATATGTGTGACCTTATTAGAAATTCCACAATTACCTTTTTATAGGTAGGTTAAATATCAATAAAAGCACAACCAGAAATAGAACCTGTCAAAAATGTGCAAGCGTTATAATTCCTGGAGCTGACACCGATAATTGAATAATAGCGTCCGTGCCACAATTGCCATATTTTTGAAGCTTCTAACGCGACCTATCAAAATATTTGTGGAGCAGGACGGGGACCGATGATACCTCGTTTTGTGTACACAAAATACTTTCGTAAACAAAAGAAACCTGTGCTTAAGCCGTGCAATAGTAGGTGTTCGTGGTGGGCGACTTACGTCCTCCTTGTTGGGGGTACATTTCGGTTTATAAAACCAGCACACAAACACACAAAACACACCACAAATCCTAAAACTGTCTATTTCAGTTACAAAGCTTGGCAGACATTTGCAAACTAGGATGTGACGTCACCGCGCATCGTTGGGCGCAAGGCGCGACTCACTCGTTATTCCTATCGCGCCCATGCACGTGGTCCGCGGCGCTTACTATCCCTGTCTCGCTTTCCCGCTCTTTTTATTATATTTGATTTGGCCTGGGACTTTTAAATTCAGTTTATTTACGCAATAACGTGAGTATTAACTTTTTCTGATTGTAAATTAATGTACTTAGTGTATGAAACGTAATATTTACAGAAATATATAATAGCACATTTTACATCAACTACATTTTAATCAACTTCTTACTATTTATTAAATTACTTTAGTCTTGTGGAAACTGATAGAATTAAGTTATACATATTGTTAATTGCCTTCTAACATTTCGATTTTAGTTGACTTTAGTTTTAACATTTGAAATTATTATGAAAATTATCTCTTTTGCTTATATGTTTTGAACAATGGATTAAAGAAATTAAAACATATTTTAGAGAACTGTGCACAAAAGCAATTTTAATTTATAATTAGAAAAAACACGAAAATATTTCGTAAAATCTACATGTTAAAATCTACATGGCCATGTTGTAGATTTTACGAAATATTTTCGTGTTTTTTCTAATTATTAGTTAATTTTCTACAACGTAAAGGACTTATATATTTTATTATCAATTTTAATTTGTTTATTAAATTTAAAAAAGTGTTTGTTAGAGGTTAAAATCGATGTTTTCTAAGAAGCAATTTTTAATATAAGAGATTGCTCCACTAAGCTACCATTTTTTTTGCACCTTTGATAGCTTCTCTTATAAACACGAATTTTTCTAAAAACATAAAATGTAAATTTATACATAGGCAACCAAATATACTTTCTTGTGTGATTTTTAAACTTTTAACAGGAATACTTTCAATGCTCCAACGTTTTGTATAAATAATAAATGAAATAAATGATACTGAATTGGATGTAATTACAAGGCAAGTTTGGTATGTTTTAATAAGGTAACGTAATTAATCATAAATACATTCTTGTTAAGTAAAAAAGTATATATAGTCTGTTCGTTGGATCTTTGGTCGTACGTCACAAATTATCGCTTCGAGAAACGACGCAAAAACATTCAGTCTGATAAAGTAAACTAAATGCGTTAGAAAAAGAACGCACTGTAAAACTTTCGTCGTTTTTTGAAGCGATAGTTTGTGACGTACGACCAAAGATCCAACGAACAGACTATATATAATAAAGTTGATCTTACTGTACAATGATGTATAACCTTTAATGTTAAAAATAATTGTTGAAAACTGTTCGGGGAACAAAAGTTAAAAAGAAAATATTTTTTTCTTCCAAAATTTCTCAGTTGACTTTATCATATTTCATGCAGCAATAACGAGAAAAGTTTATGTAGTAATAGAAGTGTTTGGCCATCGATCACGTGGTCCTTTCGTCCTTTCGAGTTTTTTGTGTACTAATTTATATTTGTGTAAATGAACTTTAAATAATCAATCTCATTCACAGGGCTTTAACTTAATGTGATGTCAATCTAAAAATCACAAACAGAATTTACAATCGATGTTTATTTTTTGGGTTTCATGAAGACTGTTGTATCCTTTCTTCATACTTTATTTACAAATTTATTTGTGAAAGTGTTTAACAAAATATACGGGGTGAGTTTTTTAGATGTCCTCTATGGGGATCTCGGAAACTATAAGAGATAGAAAAACGGTTAAATAGGGAAAAAGTGTAAATTTACGAGACGAATAAAAATAAAATGAGGCCATAGCTAACTATGGTTTCCATTAAAAAAAATATAAGATTGCGTCATACCTCGGAAAATAATGACAATATAAATTTTCTGAATATTTTTTATTACTCTGCATAAAATTATCTAAAACTTTGTTATAATAATAGAGATATATTGATTTAAAAAAAATTACACTTTTTACTTTTCTTCAAAATATCTAGTTACCCTTGACTTTAAAAGTGGAATTTGATTAGTCTCATAAATCTCACTTCTTTGCCCCTTTAACGGTTTTTCTATCTCTTATAGTTTCCGAAATCCTCCATAGAGAACATTTAAAAAAAACTCACTGTGTATAAATGCATACAAATACTTTTATTTATTTTTTACTTGGTCTAGTCAAAAAACTTATATTCAAATCTCGATATTTTCAACAAGAAGACATTTGTAATTTGTCTAAACAAACCAGTTGACAACTTTTGAATATATGGCATTTAGCAAAAGCAGCAATTGAACATTTGCAAAAACGAACAATTGAAATTTCCTAAGAAATCAGTTGAAGACTTGAAAAATATTTAAAATTTGCTTCAAAATAGTTTGAATTAACAAAAATTAATTTAAAAAAAATTAAACAAGAAAAAAGATTCCTAACCAAAATTGATAAACAAACAGTTGAAATTTATAAGTTTTAAATTTTTTACTTAAATTTCGATAATATAAGATAAAAATAGTCAACAACTTAAGAATAAAAGGTAATTAAGTAAACAAAAACAATTATTTGCTGAAAACTTTTTAAATTTGAATAAAATAGTTGGAATTACACGTCGGTGATGGCGCATTCGGTTGCGGCCCCGAACTGACGTGCAGCAACGTTGGTTCGGGTCAGTAGTTGGATGGGTGACCGGTACCATTCACCATTGGGATACAATTAATGGTGCTTTAAAGCGACGGGGCGATTCTAAAGTTACAAACTCATTCACACACACACACATACACACACCCACACAAATCACACGGTGGAAGGACCACGTGGTCGATAGGCAAACACTACTACAACTAGTTGAAATTTAAATTTTCTTTAAAATGAAAATGCTTAAAGAAAAAACAATTGCACCTTATTTATTACATTATTCCCAAATTAAAAAAAATATATATATGTATATTTAAATTTGCTTAAAAAGGTATTTCTAAAATTTTACAATAAATTTTCTAAAATAAAAACTACACAATATTATTTCTTTCTTTAAAAATAATTTAAATCCTGCCAAAAACAAAATATTTTTTATAGAAGAAAAAAAAACAAATTAAAACTCAATTTTTTATTAAAAAAGAAAACAATTGAAATGTGTAAAAAATGGAAAGAAAAAATCGAAAAAAGATACAGGTTTAGAGTCTGACTAAGAAATAAAAATAAAAAAATAATAAGGGCCCCTGAAAACTTAAAACAAAGCAGTTTAATATTTGATGAAAATGGTTGTTAATAAGAGAAAACAATTACAACTTTGCAATAGAAATGTTCTGAAAAAACAATTGAAAACTTAGAAAAATAATTCGAAATTTGTTTAAAAAATAGTTGGAAATTTACGAAAACATAATTTAATTTCCCAAAGAATGAAAAATTTATTAAAAAAAGAGTGAATATTTACAGTATTTCTAAGTTAAATAAATGTAAATTTTAATTTGATTAAAAATAATAATGTATTTTGTATTTTAATGTAAATGATTCATAATTGTTCTCTCCGTAATATTATATAACATTATTGTATGCATTATTTTATCTAATTATTATTATTTTTTGTATTGTTGTTTATGTGACGTATGCAAGACATTGCTGTCAAAACATGAATAAAGCACTTATTTACTTACATACTATAGATTAAATTTTACTGCATTTTTGTACAAAAATGAGATTTACTAAAAATTAAAAAAACTTTTAAAAAACCGTTACGTTATTATTATTTTTTAATAGTTGGAATTTTACCAAAAAAAATCTAAACAGTTACAAACAATATAAAACCCATTAAAAAACTTTTAAAAAGAGTTAAAAATTATCATTAAAGAAATATTTTAAAATTTGGTTAAAAACAATGAATTTAGTAATAAAATTAAATGTGTAAAAAGACAGTCAGAACAATTGAGATTAAAAAAAGTAATAAAAACCTTACATTATTAATTTTTTATTCTTGAAATTTTACCAAAAAAAAATGAATCGTATACAGTTTGATAAAAAACAGTTGCAAACAACATAAAAACCAAAAACTTAAAAGAGTTAAAATTATCATTGCAGACATTTTAAAATTTGCATGAAACAATTGAATATTATTAAAAAACAATTATGTAAAAAAAAGCCAGAAAAATTATAATAAAAAAGAAATAAATGTAGAATCTAATTTTAGCAATTAAAATTTTGACAAAAAAATCACTTAAGAAAAAAAGCTGCTGAAAAAAACGTAGTTTAAAATTTTCTTGAAAAGGGTTGTTGCAATACATGGTGCTAAAGAAAACAATTGAAAATTTGTAAAAATAAACAACTGTAATTAATTGATTACAAAGAAAGTGTTTGTTTAAATTGCAATTTACTAACAAAAAAAAGCCATTAAAAATTTAAAAAATGGAAACATTTTCACAATTAAAATTTCAGCAAGAAACACAGAAAAGAAAAAAAACAGTTGCCAACTTTGCAATAGATGGTATTAAAAAAAACAATTGAAAATTCGTAAAAATACACAATTTAAAATTTACTGAAAAGACTTAAAAATTGTTTTTAATTAAAATTTCAGTAAAAAAATAGTTTGAATTTTACAAAGAAACACAATTCAAAATTTCTTTAAAAAACAGTGGAATATTTCTTATGGTAGCATCACATATTTATTTAATTAAATGAGACATGTCGCCCACTAAATTAACTAGCGAAGAAAAAGGACTACTAACCGTTTAATTTAATTAAAATTAACAAAAAACAAACGAAATCTAAGAGAAAAAAAGAAAAATAGTGATGTAGTTAATAGTATGATTGCCACACATATAAATTGATTCTAAAGATTGTAAATAGGATATTTACATTAAAATAATTTTCACGATTGCAATATATTCTACAGGGGAAGTAAAATATTTTGTTCATAGCACCAACAAAGATGATTTGATTATTTGTAAGAGATTATACTATTTGCAAATCAGTATCAACTACGAGGCATAGTAGGAAAGCACCGTGCGGAGCGTTGGCGAATAGCCACCAGATGTGTGCTGACATCTGAGTGTTAACAATGTTCAAGAAAATGAAGAACGCCAACAGTTGTGAAGTTAGGTCTATGATTAGGTTTCTCAATGCAAGAACTGTGCGACCTTGGAATATTCACACATAGTACCATAAGTGATGGCAATTTACTCGAATAAATTTTGTGATTTTTTCTGTCATTTGTTCGAATTAAAAACGCGAATAAGCAACAAACTTGAATGTACTAAAAACAAAATTTATTCCGAGTTAATTGCGGTAATCAATTTATCCATTAACATACGTTTGTAAATATCCATACAGATTTCTACAGGTTTGGTTACCATTACACCTTTGGGTCGATGTTTGCTATTTCGCGAGGCTGGTTCTTGTACTATCAAAGGCCATATTCCAATTTTTCCAGTAAGAACTGGTTACGATAATGATCGTATCGCGGCCGGGCAAAAACATCACTTTGATCATGTTTGACTTATTTTGAACTTGACGACATGGTTCAACTTCATCAGGCAGAAGATAGATGTTCGGCTTTACTTTAGTGATATAAAACCACTTTTCGTCAATGTGGATGTAATTCGTTAAATCCTCAAACTCGCCGTTTTCTTTCACAAACGACAGACAATAATCTAGACGTGATACCTTGTTATCATCCTTTAAAAGAGGTTTCAAGGAATTGGAATGCCTCTTAATTTCACCATTTTTTAGCAACCTCCATAGCGAGGAAGGCGGAATTTCATCTGCAACTGATAACATCCGCAATGCCCCTCTTTTGTGATCAACTAATCGAATATTGGCAATTTTTTCTGATCCGTCAATTTTTTTTCTGACCCGACTTTCTTGTTAGAATCAACATTCATAGGTGTATTTTCATCCAAACCACAAACAGAATCATTACCTTGTTTCCATATTATTTTTATAGGATGTTCTGAATTTTTAAATTGCCAAAATCACTGTTCCCATTTTCAGGCGTCCATTTTTCTGATGTTTCAGTAGAAACTGAATAATATCCGTTCGTTTTTGGTTGATTAAATTTGGTCTTCTCATCGTTTGAAACTTCCGGCGTTAGAAAATTTCGCTTAAAAAATCGAATGTTAATTGTTGCTTTTGAAGAATTAAACTGTCAGATATTTTGGCATCCATGGCACATGTGATTAGGAATTTGGTGTATATTAAGAATATCAAAATAGAAATTGAAAAAATAACTAAGTGTCAATAAGTTTGAAAGAAAACTCAAATGGCTCACTTATTATGGAACAGAGGTAGTATTTTTTATTAAAAAGACTTAATCAAATACACATATTTAATAAATGTTCAATTAAGATAGTCTTAGATTGGTCATATTTTTCTAAAAGGTTGGCCGACATGTGTCTATTTCATCAATATAACAGTCTCATTGCAAAGCACTTACTTAAGTTTAAATTATTTGTCTTTATCATAAAAAATAATCATTTTGAAAGTAACAACATTAATAAAGCCTCTTCCAATAGGGACTTCCGAACTTTGACAGTTGATAGCGGCCATATTGTTGAAGATATACATGTCGAATTGGCTGTCATTTATTCAGTTTGTTTTGTTCTACCGAGAAGACTATCTATTCGCAAGATTGTGAATAAATTTAAGTCCACTGGTTCAGTTCAGTAAACAATGAACCAACAATCGTATGACTACGAAACGTAAGATCTGCCGAAAACATCGTCGCTGCCAGTGTAAGTGTGCGGGAGAATTCGAAGCAATCGATTTCGCGTCACTCACAAGAACTCAATTAGCCGATGTTTACCAACTTCTTTTAGCTTGATTTATATGATGTAGATATCAGCGGCATGTGGTTTCAACAGGACGGCGCTACGTGCCGCACAGCTTATGCCACATTGGACATTCTGCACGAGCGATTTGAAGGCATGGTCGTCTCACGTGGAGGTGATGGGAATTGGCTACCGAGATCGGTTAAGACTTTTTTCTTGTAGGGTTTTCTTAAGACGCAGGTCTATGCGAATAAGCAATAAACCACAGCGGCCCTCAAAGCCAACATAACCCATGACATCGGTCAAATTCAACCTAATTTATGCGCCAGAGTCGTGGAAAATTGGTCAATTCGGATGTGCGCCATCTAGTAAAGCCGCGGAGGACATTTGCACTATGTTATATTCCATCAATAGGCCTTTCAAACGAATAAAAAATTTCACACACACTTAATTGAATAAATTTAATGATAGGATCGCTTAATAAAAAATCCTACGTTTTATTTTTTAGAAAACAACAGCGTCACAGTAAACAAAGGTTTTTAAGATAACCACACCCCCACCATCCTGCCCGTGACCTGATTTGGTCAATATTATATTAATTATGCAATGAAATGCACCTTGCCACGATAAAATCTCCCTAGAGAGTTTACAGTCATCGTTGAAATTATTGAATTAAAATACAAATCACGTGTCGATTAGACTTAATAGTCAGCTTTGCAGTAAGTAGAAATAGAATGTGATTCATTTCACTTTCCTCGTATGGAGAGTTTTCCTGGAAACGGAGGAAACTGAGGAACTGTGATAAACAGAAAACGTGTGTACGACGCGAACGCGCACGCCTCTATTAATTCACGCACGAAGTAAGAAACGACACACGTCGAGCGGCGTTTAATAATTATGAAATATCACACGGCGATAAAACGAATTGCACTTTATTTTTCTAAACACGTAAAATATAGCGTTATTATAATTATTTTAGTAGAAAAATATTTTCTTACAGAATTAATAGAGTGAAACTGAGGATTTTGTATATATTTTGTATAACATCCCAAGAGTGTAACAAAATAAAGGAATATAAAAAATAAAGTATTAAAGGTTTCTAATTTTCATCATTTATTGAGTAGAACACAAACACTTGACGAATAATGAACTTTCTTCACACTTTTATAAAAGTGCAAAGAAAGGTCATTAGTGCTTTATTTGTCAAATATTTTGATCTTCGCGTAACTCAATCAATCAATTTACAAATAAAACAGATTATTCCTTATGAGATTAATCTGCGACAAATATTAAATTGAGAAAACTCTAAAAAGTGTGCATTTAAAATTAAACAAATTTTAAATTATATATTTGGCTTATGCTAAATAGAACAGAATTGTAAACTCAATTCAATATAAAACACTTACCATAGTAACAGTTCCAAAATGGAAAATGTAATCATAAATTAATAAGGAATTTAACATACGCACGTATGCAACCAAACATACATCATCATAATAAGTAAAGAATTAATAATAATAATTTATTTCCCTAACAGACTAATGCCCATTTACAGAACAAATCATAAAATAGTGCAAAATATATAAAAAAGAACAAAATATATAAAAAAAAAGAACAAAATTTAAACTTTACTTAGAGGAAAATAAAAATTATCAAATGTAGGATGAAATAAAACACGATTTTCTATGTTTTTTTACCACGGTATATTAATGATTTTACATTAATGAATTGTGTTCGACTATATATAAATATACGTACTTAGGAGAAACACTTTTTAAATTTTATTACTGTTTGACCAAATATATTTCAGTTAATTTGAATATCATTATATAATTGACACATTTTAATTAATGGAGAATTTGTATGATGACATGAATTAGGCATGCAGAAACCAAATGCACGACAATATCTAATCGATGGTCTAGAAACGTTAAGTTGCAATGAATTAATTTATTGTGGAGGTCTCAACACCTTTGATACTGATTTGTGAATCATTGATACAAACCAAATATTGATCAATTCTTTACCTATTATTTCATAATGTTTCACCAACAGATAAGAGAGAAAAGTATCCAAGAAATATGCATCTTCATATTTCTTGAGGTTTTTATCATAATCAGTAAAACGAATCAAATGTTAATTAAATTAATTTCATACTCATTTTTCTAGTTGGGATAAATTAAAAAAATACCTAATCTTCATCACTTCATTAAAGCTATTTCTTTTTTTATTAAATTCACACACTTAGAAACCTTTTTTCACTAATTTATTTGTAACCATAAATATTTGTAAGTTCAAAGAGATTTAAAAGGAAAAAACAAAATGGAAAGCATGAAACAAGTACTTGTACTTAAAATGTTGACCATCGAACGCAACAACTTAGATAATAAGAAATCAAAAAAAAATATATAAAAATTGTGATCATATGGAAATCTATTTGGCTTGAATAAAATTTGAATTTGAATTGATAATGGTCACTTTATGTCCGAAATGTACATATGGTTACAAATAAAATAGTGAATGAAGGTTTCTAAGGGTTTTAATCAAGTTATTACCATCTTCACGTAACACAATTAATCTAAATAGAACTTCGCAGATATAAATGCTTAATAACGGGTGTCCAACAATTATTGCAGTCCTGGGTGGCGTTGGAATCAAAAACGTAGGTCAATTCTTTCATGTGCCAAATAAATGAACTGACATTTGAATTGTCAAACATAATTTAAATATGCATTAAAAATGTCAGTTCATTTATTTGCAACATGTAAGAATCGACCTACGTTTTTTATTCCAACGCCATCCGGGACTGCAATAATTGTTGGACACCCGTTATAATCAGACAGATCGAGTGTTTAACTGTAGAACGATGAAAGAAACAGTGAAAATTCATATTTTATATATTGAAAGATATTTAATTGGGAAACACTAATGTTATTGTATACAGTTTATGCAAAATAGGCAGAAAACTGAATAAAAATGATTCAACATGTAGGAATATTCACTTTTTATCTTAAAACCACAGAATGTGGGATGTGTAAAGAACAACTGATGTATTACGTATTAATTGATGAGGCTGTTATTTATTGGAAATTCATCTTCAGCTTTGAAACGTTGTAGTAAATAACCTTTTATGAATTGTAAGATATTACCATAAAGGTGATCGTAGTATCTTAATCGATGGTTAAACCAGAGAATTAAATATGTCATAGTAAAACTCAATTCCCTGTTTCCAATTAAGCTACACTGATGAGTTCCAAGTAGATCGAAGCCGGTCCGTGGCTGTTGTTGAATAATAATTTTATTAATTGTGTTTATATATATATATATATATATATATATATATATATAAATAAAACTTCATTTGGTATAATTTTCCTACATTATATTTTACACCCGCAATTCACTACATATAACGGGTGTCCAACAATTATCGCAGTCCCGGGTGGCGTTGGAATGAAACACGTAAGTCAATTCTTTCATGTGCCAAATAAATGAACTAACATTTTAATTGTCAAACATAACTTAAATGTGCATTAAAAATGTCAGTTCATTTATTTGCAACATGTAAGAATCGACCTACGTTTTTTATTCCAACGCCACCCGGGACTGCAATAATTGTTGGACACCCGTTATTTTGCCCCACACCTAGTTACACTTCCTTGTCCTCAATTGCACCAACTGCTTAAACACATCTATTCCACTGCTACTTTAACCCAGACATATTCTCCTAACTCTCTCTTTCCCCCTTCGTCTATCTTCTCCCTCACTTCTTCACACTCATTCATCAAATGTTCCCACTCATCTTTTTCTTCTCCACAATAGTTACATCTCATATATTCCTTTCCCATCTACCCCTTTCTTCACTTCCACATCTAAATCTCGCCAGCAACTGGACTTCTGGTTTTAACTTTTAGAAGTAGAGCGGCAGTCCTGTAAACACTTGCAGGTCTTGGTAGTTCGGCTTGTAGCTACTTTTCTAAATTTTGTCTTGCCTAGCCTAGAACACAACCTCTTGTAACCTTTCCACCACCTCTCCCCCTGTGCCACCTTCTCTTCAAAAACAGTGGCTGACCATCCCTCCCTGACATACAACTTGCTCCTCTCATTCATCCACCTTATTCCTTCACCTTTCCTCACCCACTTTCTCAGACACACACCCCGTGCCTCTCTCTTTATAAATTGATTAATGGCTGAGACGTTTACTTCGTGATACATTTTTATAAAGTGTGATATCAACAAAGAAAGTGTTCTTTTTAAATTTTTATGAATTTTGTTTATAGTGTACTTGAAGAAACCGCTTAAACCAATGAGTAATGTGTGATTTAACGTGAAAATATTTGTAGTGAGCGCATTACAACTGAAATAGAGAACGTGAAACATGTTAGGTCTTCGCTATGCAGATTTAATTAATGGAATTTTAAATTGATGAACAGATTGAAACATTTTTAAATGCGGCTAAATAAATGTTTCCCTTATTAGATGTACAAATGAATAATCCAATTTTCTGCTACATTGAAGGTTTATTTTAAAAGAAAATAAATGTAATTGTTCAGTCAAAGTATTTGCCGTCATTTTATATAATTTTAAGCAGCTGATGAATTCCATCTGGAAAAACTATTACATCTTCGCACACAATAAAATTGTTAAGCCGTTTTCGGATCTCGTCCACTGATTGGAAATTCATGTGACAAGGCATGTTACATCAATTGGAATAAGTCATAATTGGATAGAGCAATGTCTGGTGATATGTCATGTGTTGTAAGCCTTAAAATTTTATAATTATATGTATTTGCCAGATAATGTCAGAAAAAAGTCTAGAGCAAATTTTAAACAAATAGTTACTGCACTCTAAGTCAACGCAGAACCATACAACATCAACAATTATTCTGAAATTGACATGACTGTATAATAATTACAGTTTTATTATTTTTAATTTTATTATATCTGTCATGCTGACATTAACAGCCAAAATATTCTCTCCCTAAAGGTGATGAAAGAATTAAAAACTAAATATAAATCAAAGATTTCAGATGTCGAGGATGACCCTTGCTGCCTTTACGTCATGGTTAATAATTGGGTTTGAGTGGAAAAACATATTTAGTTGTGAACTCCGCCCGTACTTCTGTCGGCCAAAATTTGATGTATGTTTTTTAAATAATTTATTTTATTTAAGATAGAAGGACAAAGATAAATAAATTTATTTTACTTATAGAATGCACCAATTATAAATGTTTCCTGTATAGTAAGTTAATGTTACTATTTTTAAATGTTCCTCATATTGTGAGTTATTATATCTAATTTTAAAATGTTATTTATACAGGGTGTTAATACTAAGTCGTTACAACCGAAAATGGCATTTGGAACTCATTAAAACAAACAACTTTTCTTAGTTATCCGTGATTTTCTGCCCTTAATACTTTTCCACAAGAAAAACTTTTAATGCTGTTAATTGATCTGAAAAAAGCTGTCATTGTCACTCGTTGATTTTCATAGGTTTCAGTGAGTTTATATGGAACCCATTTTCCTTCTTTCTGAATCTTTCCCATCTTGTGTAGGCTGGGTTACTCTAGCTGTTCTGCAAGCTCTATCTGCATTTGTGTTGAATTTTCAGTAGCATTTTCACCAACTTATAGTGGTCACAGTTTCTAGTATTTTCAGGGCATTGTTTGTCGTTCAGACATAAATCACCACTTTTAAACCGCTTAAACTGAAATGCACACACATCATATGATACAACAAAGAAACAAATCGATTCACACGTTCTTGCAGCTCTAAGTTGGAATTTGTAAAGAATGCAGTGTTCAATATGCCCCTTATCCATTTTTGACTGTACACGTCTGAATACTTTTAAAGGTTATGTTAGGCTTTCCGGCATACCAACTGTAATTTTTAATCACTATATGTCAACATTATATAAACAGCAAAAGAATGGAAAAATTGATTGATTTTAAAATTAATTCAAATTGGGTAAAGTAAAACGCTCTTTATGTCCCATAATTTTATTTTCAGTCACCTGACAAGTGTTTCAATCTGTTTTAAGTTTGAGAATGATCGTAAGAGATTGAAACACGTGTCAGGTGACTGAAAATAAAATTATGGGACTTTACTTTTACTTTACCCAATTTGAAAATTTGGTTCCATCAAGAAAGTAGGGTAAGAAGTGTTGAATATATTAAAATTAATTTCTTGACTGCTTAAAATAATTTGGTAATTTGGTTTATTCATTTGTCTAACCAATATTTTGTCAAAAATAATTGAAATTTTGGTTAATCCTACAAATAAAAAATTGAAATTTAGGCAGTTTTAACTTTTTAAAACAAAACAATTGAAAATTTCTTTTAAGAAAAATGTCGATAACTTTCTAAACATGGCAATTCCAAATTCACTTAAAAAGGTTTTTTTATTGTACAAAAACAATTGAAATTTTTAGAAACATAGTCGAAAAACTCGTTCATAATATAGTTAACAAATATTTACAGAAAACAAATTAATTCAGTAAGAAAGGAATTAAACATTTGCTTAAAAAGTTAGATTATCAAATGGAAGAATTAAAAATGAACAAAACGCTTATGCAAATATGTACTTTAAAAATTTCAAAAATTAAGAAAAGCACGTTTTACTTTGTTTTAAATTAAAATTATAGTAAAGTATGATAATTTCATTACAAAAAACCTTTGGAAATTTGATTAAATCAATTGAAAAATTTAAAAAATAATGAAAAATATATTAAATAATTAAATTATAACGAAAATCATTTGAAAGTATTTTTAAAATAGTTGAAAATTTCTCTAAAAAGAAACAGATGATTATTTTAGACGGTTTAATTTGTCCAAAAACAATTGAAACCCTTAAAAAACTATATTTAAAAACTTTCTAAAAAGGCATAACGAATATCATTTGAAAATATTTTTTAAATAGTTGAAAACTTCTCTAAAAAAAACAGTTGATTATTTTAACCAGTTTAAATTGCCCAAAAAACAATTGAAACATTAAAAAAGAGCATTTAAAAAAACGTTCTAAAAAGGCAGTTAAATTTTTTCTTAAAAATTATTTAATATTATTAGAAAAAAAAATTTATATTAGAAATATATCAAATTAATTAATAAGTGTATTACAAAAATATTTGGAAACTGGTTAGAAACATAGAAAAAAGCAGAAAATTTACTAATCATAGAATATAAACAAATTTAAAATTTTTTAGTACCATTTATTGAGACAAATTCTCTCAACCAGCGGTCCCACAGCTTCATATTTACAAAAAAAAACTCTTACCTATTCGAAATTAGTCTAAAATAAAATCCTTATCCCTAAATATCAAGTTGTTAAATACTAAACTAATAGATAATTGAAAATAATACACAGTTTATTCTTTACTTCACTTGTTTATTTAAATGTTAGATGTACATTTCGTTCACAAATCTCGACCGCTTCCAGTAAATCCATTTTTCGGCCTTTATCCGCTAAGTGGATTACTGAAAATACATCTTTGTCAAAATGATGGTGAGTATCTAATAAATGGTTTGAAAATGTTGAATTTGTATTTTTTAAATTGTATGATTGTTCATTTTCTTTTAATCTAATTTTGAAGCTACGGCCAGTCTGTCCTATGTATACACTATGACATTCAGGACAAGTTAACTTGTAAACCTCAGATTTGTTTATGTTTTCAATCTGGGTTTTACCGTTAAAAATTAAATTGCAAAGTTTGGTGTATGGTTTGAAACTGATATTAATGTTACATCTTTTGAGGACATTTTTAATTTTGAGACTCACGTTGCCAAAGAAGGTAATTGATTTGAAACTCTGTGTATCGGTTGATACCTGTTTTGCATAATAATATTTTTGTAGTCGTTTTATTTCGAATTTGTGTATAAGTTCATTGATTAGTTCTTTCTTATATCCATTATTTACTGCTATTTGTTTAATTGTGTTGATTTCAGTGTGTAGGGATTGCGGGCTTAAGGGTAAGTTAAATGCTCTATTTAAAATCTTTTTGATTTCTCATATGACTACGTTCGAGGAAAAGTGAGCCGAATCGCATATGAGAAATCAAAAAGGCAGAAGAAGAAACTAGAAAACCAAAGAGCCCAACAAAGAGTAAGACCGTCATCCCGAACCCTAGAGTTTCATCCCAGAACTATTAACAAAACAAATATTAATTTTAATGAAAAAGAATTATCACTTCTAGAATCAGGTCCAAAATTTTCTCCCCATATTAATGTTACATCTTTTAAAGAACATTTAATTGTCGAATCAGAAATTGCACTTAAAAATTATCCAAATTCACATTTCGAGAAATCAAAAATCTCTAAAATTATAAAAGAAACACCTTCAGTGTCTAGCTCAGACGACAAAACAAAAGTGTCAAGCAAAAAATTAAAAATAATGACCTAATAATCACAAAGGCAGATAAAGGAAACTCTGTAGTAATATTATTGAAAAAAGACTACGAACAAAAAGTTAATCAATTCTTCTCATCATCAGACATAACTGAAATACCCAAAGATCCCACAACTAATTTTATTAAACAAATTAAATCATTAATTAACAAACCCAACTCCTTATTTCCTAAATCAACTAAGCACAAACTCCTCCCTATGAACCCAATATCTCTCAGATTTTATGGATTTATAAAAATACATAAAGAAAATGAACCCATACGTCCCATAGTATCATATATTAATTCATCAGGAAAAGAAATCGCTATTGAACTCAATTCAATTTTTAGATCACTAACCAATTTCAACTCCATCAAAAATTCTATAGAACTAACACAAAAACTAACCAACTTAACCATTGATAGCAACTGTAAACTAGTCTCCTATGATGTCACTAACATGTTTGCCAAAATCCCACCTGAAGATTGCATGAAACTAATAATTGAACATCTAGATACTAACAATGTTAACCCCATAGTAAAATCAGACTTTTTAACACTACTTGATACCTTACTAAAATAAAACTCTTTCACTTATAATAATAAATTTCATATTCAGAACAAAGGCTGAGTTGTGAGCCCATTGCTAGCCGAAATTTTCATGGAAAATATAACTAAACAAATACTAGACTCCCCTTTAGGCAAAAAACATATCAAATGGTGGTTTAGATATGTAGACGGAATCCTTGCATGTTTTAAAGGCACCGAGAGGCAAATAAACCAATTCCTAAAATTCCTTAATACCATCCACCCACCCATCAATAACATTCACAGTAGAAACAGAAACTAACAACTCTATCAATTTCCTCGATCTCGCAATTAAAAAACTAAATAACAAACTTTAATTTTAATATTTACAGAAAACCCACATATACAGATTCCGTTATTCCTAATCATTCCCGACATCCTAAAAAACATAAAGTAGCAAGTTTTAATTCATTGATCCATAGAGCATTTAACTTACCCTTAAGCCCGCAATCCCTACACACTGAAATCAACACAATTAAACAAATAGCAGTAAATAATGGATATAAGAAAGAACTAATCAATGAACTTATACACAAATTCGAAATAAAACGACTACAAAAATATTTTTATGCAAAACAGGTATCAACCGATACACAGAGTTTCAAATCAATTACCTTCTTTGGCAACGTGTGTCTCAAAATTAAAAATGTCCTCAAAAGATGTAACATTAATATCAGTTTCAAACCATACACCAAACTTTGCAATTTAATTTTTAACGGTAAAACCCAGATTGAAAACATAAACAAATCTGGGGTTTACAAGTTAAATTGTCCTGAATGTCAAAGTGTATACATAGGACAGTCTGGTCGTAGCTTCAAAATTAGATTAAAAGAACATGAACAATCATACAATTTAAAAAATAATCCCGGAATTTCCCTATTAAACGACCAGACTGACCTAATGTATACGCTCTTTAACGCTGTTATATAAATACAAAATTGTTTGTAATTTAAGTTACTTTAAGTTTGATAATGAATAGCATGAATAGAATATATTCGAAACTATAGTCACTGTAATTGTTTAAAATATAGTGGTAAAACAAAGTTATTGTGATTATAAAATAAAGCACTAAAAACCTTTCTTCACACAGTTTATTTGAAATACCAAATATATATTTCGGACACAAAGTGACCATTATCAATGGTTTAATAATAGTTATTGTGTCTCATTTACAAATCATTCAAGATGTACCACGAAGTAAACGTCTCTACCATCAGATGAGAATAAGACTATCACATTGGGCACGTTAAAGTTAAACTATCTAGACTCCAGAATAAATGTGCTATTGTGCAAAAAATTTGATGGGCCCATCGATAAGATGTACAATGGGATAAATTCTGTTGGGCATTGACATTGCTGGACCTCCTTTAAACCTTTATTTGGCATAATGTATACATACACAATTAAATCTACAAAACTATATTCTAAAAATAAAAATAAAATCGTTCCATGTATTATTCTACTCCACTCTTCTTTTACCTCTCCAACACCCCATTCTCCTCAGCACTTTACCCTGGCCCCATTCACTTTCATCCAGACCGTCTATTGGTTAGGCAGTAAAACGAGTGGTAGGGTATGAGATGAAAGTGTGTGCTGGAAGAAGGAAGTTTGGTGAAGAAGGTATGGTGGATGAGCAAGAGTATAGTGTAGGGTAAATGGAGAGCGGAGAGAAGAAGAATGTACGAAAGGGTAGGATTGGCAGAGGAAGTAGTGAATGAATGGCTTGAGAAAGGTGTCGGAGGTGTGCGGGGGGTGAGTGAGGAAGGGTGCAGGAGCACAGGAGTAAGAGTGTACTCTTTCGTACATTCTCCTTCTCTTCGCTCTCCATCTACCCTCCACTATACTCTTGCTCATCCACCATACCTGGAGAGCGGAGAGAAGGAGAATGTACGAAAGAGTACACTCCTGTTCCTGTGCTCCTGCACCTTCCTGCACTCACCCCCTCTGCACTCCTTCGCCACCTTTCTCAAGCCATTCATTCACTACTTCCTCTACCAATCCTACTCTTTCGTACATTCTCCTTCTCCCTGCTCTCCATCTACCCTACATTATACGCTTGCTCATCCACCATACCTCCTTCACTAATCTCCCTTCTTCCACAGCACACACTTACATCTCCTACTCTACCACTCTCTTTACTGCCTCACACCCTATTCAAGTCTTGCATAACTATATACTTAGGTGTCGACCTATTCACTCTTAATATTCAAATCATGAACCATCTTTGCTCTCGCTCCTCACACTCATACCTCTTTGTCCCCCACACCTCCACATCATACATCAAAATTGACTTCATGCATGCATCCCACAATCCAAATAGTTAATTATCTATTTTAATTCAATCGCCACACAAACAATTTTTTTGGGTGCAACATAATAATTATTAGTAATGTTATAATTTTAATTGCATACACTGACTACCTTCATTCATTCATTCATGTGATTGAAGTTGCAATTTTATTATTAAAAAATGATCAAATTTTTATTAGAGTACCAACTGATAAAATTTCATGGCATTTCATTGACTCGTGTAGAAGTTAAAACTTTCGAACCTAAAGCTTAATTAATTGTATCCTAACTACGTATTAATAATGTTATTAATTTAAATAATATAACAGTTTCATCCCGCCATTATTGAAAAACCAATTTATCATTAATGAAGAGAATGGTTGCGACCGTTGCTACGTGATAATCATTACTAAACTAACTACGTTGAATTTTTCAATTCAAGTCCAATTTATCATTAGTTCGAACACGTATTGAATTATAAGTTTCCGATACTTTGGTGTAAAATGCACTCAATTTGTAATTTACTGTTGCGTGGTAATGGCCTCTTAAAGGTTCAAACCATAACGGCGAAACAAACGACGACGCGGGTGGGCGTGTGATTTCAACAAAGTGTTTTCAGACAGCCACAAGGATGTGCAGATTAACGACATGTTTCGCATCGACAGTAAAACTTTAAGTGGGAGAATTATCTGCCCGCAACTGTACTTAGTTCTGTCAACTAAGTTCGCGTGCAGTAGTAGTAAATGCCGTTTAAGCAGACGTGCATAATTGTAGAAGTTTATATACGAGGGCCACACGGAAAGTAGTACCCGTTTGGGAATATAAAAAAAAACTAGTATATATTAAGAAATATTAACGTATTATTTATAAACAACATACTTTCAACTACTTTCTTTCTTTCTTTATTGTCTTTACTTCTCCTGCGTAAATTACAAAAGGGTATTATATGATGTAAATACTTCTCTACATAGTCACAAATTTAAGCATTTGTCGTAACATGTGATGAGTTTATCAGTATAGCAGCTTCATATTCCTCCGCTGATAATGTATTGAGATACGTAATCATTCTTTCCTGCCAAAATGTCCTTGAGTTTTATAAACAGATGGTAATCTGAAGGAGCTAAGTCTGAATGGTTGAATATTTGTCCTTAAGTTTCGTCATCATGGGTGTTCTTTCTTCCTAAGTTGAAAAACGACACCAGCACCGAACAGACGAGTCATCTATAACATTTCCTCCATACACGGCATTCAATTGGCGAAGGATATCCCAAAAGGTGGCACATTTCTTGCGTTAAGAAAACTAATCACATCCTTAACTTCATAATTGTTGGCGTTCTTTATTTTCTTAAACATTATAAACACTCATATAAACAACACAATCAATAACAGCGAGACGTAACTTTACACACAGTTGGATGAAATACAGATGAACACGTTAGCACACATCCGGCGGCTACTCTATTCGCCAGCGCTCCGCACGGCGCAAACTGGTACTACTTTCCTACTATACCTCGTAAATAAAATCAATGTAAGCCATACATTTTTTGTTAAATTTGTGAAATGAATTAATACAACATGCAAAAGTAAAAAAGTTAATTAAACACCATAAGAAAGAATTTGTGAGAATTATATTTGAGTAAGAGTAAAATGTGTTTGTGTTGTAATATGTAATACTTATTTATATATATTATAGTTAGATAATCCAATGTATACATAATGTGAATTAATCAAATATATTTAGAAATAGATTATCGCTTGCAATAAAGTACTGACCCATGTTAGGCAAATTCGACTGTTGAATATTCGGATGGGGTTGCGGGGCATGGACCCCTTGTCGATGGAATAGTGTTGTCAAGTCGGTCGTCAGGATCTGCTGGATGCCGGGCGCTTGCATCGTCCGCCCATCCGTTTCTGCTGCTGAGACGGACATCCTAAGCTCGAGGTCCTGAAAAGATAAAAATGATCACAATTTATGCACGATGTAAACTATGAATAACTATCGAATTACGTAAAGAGCGATTCGGACGGCAGGGAATTCCCATTAAACGATGCAAATTAAACGTAATTCACGCGGCGAGCTCGTACTGTGTAATAATTAATTTTATATCGTGTTTGTTATGACGCCGTACTTCTGTTATGACTCGCCCAATGTCCTTGCCTTCGGAGTTCAGAGGTAATTACTGAATTTACGCGATTAATGCGGCATTACACACACACACATACATACATCATTGTTTCAGACATTACAAGCATATTATATAAGTAATTATTTAACATAAATATATTTATAGTAATATATTCGTTTAAGTGAATATAGGAATACAACAATTACAATTAAATTTTCGGTATAACGTTATTACAGATTGCGGCTTTATCACTCTGATTGGCCGTTGTAAAGGAATGGAATGATATAGTGTTTAGTAACGAATCTAGATTCTTTTTAAGGATGCATGATGGCCGGGCCAGAATCAGAAGACGACGTGGTGAAGAAGAAAACCACAAGTATTTTTCAAAAGGCGCTTTCATCACACTGTTGGGGTTATGGTATGGGGTGCCACTGCTTATGGCTTTAGGTCACCTCTAATCTTTGTTAGAGGCAGCATGACCGCCCAGCGTTACCTCATCTTTTTCAGCAATTGTCAAATCCAACTTTTCATCAGGATAATGCTCGCCCACACATTGCAAGAGCCATAATGAACTTCTTTGAGCACGCTGAAATCAATTTTTTGCCCTGACCACAGAGCTCACCGGATTTATCTCCAATTGAGCATGTGCGAGATATCATAGGCCGAAGACTCCTTAATTCTTTCGTCTTGGGTTTTTCATGTTTTTCTTTCGGTGCTTCGAATGTTGTGACTAGGTCCTTTAGCCTGGATGTGATATCTGGCAGGTAGATGTCCGTCATCATTATCTCCCTCAGATCATGTTGTACATCAGCTGGGGTCCGTAGTTCTCTTCCGAAGGTGAGGTAGGCTGGAGACATTCCTATTGAGGCACAGTAGGCTGTGTTCATCGCGAACCGGATTGCAGGTAGTTTGTTTGCCCAATCCGTGTGCTTGGTTCCGACTTGGATAGCGAGTTGTGCCTTTAGGTCTCGGTTTCTCCTCTATACTGGATTGGCGGCTGGGTGGTACAGCGGGGTGAAGTTGTGGTCGATTTCCAGCCAATGGGTTATCTGTTGCATTATAGCGCTGACGAACTGGGTTCCATTGTCGCTGATGATTCTTCTTGGAATACCATATCGCATGAATACTTCTTCCACGAGGGTGGTTCCACAGGCGATGACTGTTGCTGCTTCTAGGGGGAATAGTTCTACCCATCTTGAGGCGGTGTCTTCTATGATGAAGATCCATTTCTCCTTCTTTTGTCCCTCTGGAAGTGGTCCGAACATGTCGATTGCTATCACTTCGAATCTTCTGTTCATTGCTGGTGTTTGGAGAAGTCCTTGCTGCTTTTGGTTTGATGCCTTGTACTTCTGGCACTCCTGGCATTGCTTGACGTATTCCGCAACGTCGTACCGGATTCCAGGCCAGTAGTTGCTTCTTAGTATCTTCCGCAGGGTTCTGTCGACTCCATAGTGACCTGCGACTGGGTGGTCATGAAACCTTTTCATGAGTTCCTTTCTCTGGGTCTTTGGTCTGATGAGCTGCGGTTCTTCCGTTTCATCATACGGTGAGTATCTGTAGAGGATGCCTTGGTTCATTATGTATCCTCGAGCGGTCCATTGGCCTATTTGTTCAGGGCTGTCAGCTTCGAAGATATCTGTGATTTTTCGGATTTCTTCATCGCCTTGCTGTTCCTCTCTGAGCTCGGTCCTCGTCTTGGCTGGCAGGTCAATACTGATGAGGGCGATTGGTAACTCGTCCTCGGGCGGTCGTGACAGGAAGTCGGCTATCAGATTTGCTTTCCCAGGTGTGTACTCGACCTTGAGGTGGAAAGGTTGTAGCTTGAGAGCCCATCTTGCGAGTCGTCCGCTGGGTGACCTTAGCGACATCAGCCATTTTAAGGAACGGTGATCGGTCAGTACTGTTGTGGGGCTATCCTCGATGTATCCCCGGAAACGTTGAACTGCCCAAACTACGGCAAGTGCTTCCCTCTCGGTGCTGCTGTAGTTGATCTCGGCTTGGGTGAGGAGGCGGCTTGCGTATTCCACTGGTCTCTCTTCTTTTCCCTCCCCCTGCATCAAAGCTGCTCCTATTGCATATGAGCTGGCATCCGTTCTCAATATGTAGGGCTGGTCTGGCTTCGCTTGTTGCAGGATTGGTGATGAGATGAGTGCTTGTTTCAGTGTGGAATAGGCCTCTTCTTGTAGCTTTCCCCATTTCCAAGGTGTGGTGTTTTTCGTCAGATTGCTTAGCAGCTTGGCAATGCTGGCGAAGTCCTTGATAAATTTTCTGAACCAGCTGCAGGCTTGCAGGACGCTCTGCGGTTGTTTGATGTTCTTAGGGGCCGGTCGATTTGCGACGGCGGCCACCTTCTCCGGATTGGGTCTTATTCCCTCCTTGCTGATCACGTGTCCTAGGTAGAGGACCTTCTCGCAGCAGAAACGGCTCTTCTTTCGGTTGATCCTTAGGTTTAGCTGCTCAAACCTTTGGAACAGCTGTCTCAGATCTTCCCAATGCTCTTCCATCGATTCGGACAGGATGATGACATCATCTAGGTATACCAGCATTCTGATCGGTTCCAGGCCTGTCTTCACCCGGTCCATCAGTCTTTGGAATGTGGCAGGTGCGTTCCGTAGTCCGAATGGCATCCTGGTGAACCGGAATAAGCCGAACGGCGTAATGAAGGCCGTTTTGTCCCTGTCCTCCCTCCGTACCTTCTCCTGGTGGTATCCTGCCTTGAGGTCCAGGGTGGAGTATAACTTTGTTCTGCTTGTGGAGTGGAGGAGATCGTCTATCCTCGGGAGTGGATAGCTGTCGGGTTTCGTGATCGCGTTTAATTTTCTGTAATCTATCTATACAGAGGCGGACTTGACCATCCGGTTTGGGAATTAATACTACGGGAGCGGCCCAAGCGCTCTCGCATTCTTCTATAATACCCTCCTGAAGCAGCTTCTTCATTTCCACCTTTAGTTGTTCCGTCTTCTGTGGAGATGATCGGTACGGCAGGGGAGGTGGTCTTGGGTATTGATTATATGTTCTGCAGCTTCTGTGGGAGGTCCGCTCTCCTCGAAGACATCCCGGAACTCCTCCAGGAGATCATTGGTTTTTTTGTTTCTTCTTGGGTCAAATCTGCAGCTTCGACCTCTGGATCTAGGTGGATGTCTTCTATGTCTAGTGAAGCTATCTGGAGATCCCATTCAGCCTCAACCTGGACCATCGCGTCATGGAACATGAAGTCGAAGGAATCGATATCCGATCGGTGCATCGGGTAAGACTCCGTCCTTCTGGGGGTCCTCGGTAGTGGAGAAACGGCTGGTTCGTTAAGGGTCATCTCCGTAACATAGTTGTGGATCATCTTGATGTCCATGTTTTCGCTTCGTTTTCGTTTTCCTTTTGCGTAAACAGGTATCTTTCTGGTTCATCCTCAAACGACCAGTATCGTTTGGAAAAATTTATGGAAATCCCGGCGTCCTGGAGGAAGCCAATACCCAACAGTGTCTTGGCCTTTGGGGTGTTGATGATGTAGGCCAGGGTGGTTGGAATTCCTTTTCCTTTGAGGATGACCTCTACTCTAGCGTAGACTGCTGCCCTTATGCTACTGGATCCGTCTGCCAGGGTGACGTTTACGGGTTTCTTTTGGAATTTCACTCCTTTCCTTCTGAGCTCCTGGTATAGTTGTTCGCTCGCTAAGCTAGTGCGAGCTCCGGTATCTACGTATGCTGTTCCAGGGGTTCCTCCAATCTCGATATTCAGGGCTGGACGATCCCTGACCTGTAGCCCTAGATCTGCGGCACAAAATTCTAGTGTTTGCGCCTGGGAGGTGGTTTGCGTAGAGCATTTAGGACAATTACGTTTAATGTACCCTGGGGTCTGGCAACCATAACAACGTAGTTCCTTTTTCTCCTGGACTGTCGTTGTTTTTCCCTTTTTCTTGCGGCATTCCTCCAGCGAGTGAAGATTTTGCAGAACGTACATTTTACCCTTCCCTTTGCTTCTGGGCGATCGGATTTTCTCTCCTTTAAATGAGCCTCGATTAGGCTGGCTTGGCTCAACAATTCTCTAAAATTGTTGACGGATGTCCTGGATACTCGGTCCCTGATCTTAAATTTTAGAAGTCCGTACAGCATATCCAACTGGGTGGCCTACGAAAATTTTTGTCAGCTGGGCCAACAGTGATCTCTTCTTCGTTAGGAAGTCGCTCGTATCCTCGTCGAGCTGTTGTGCCGTGGAGAAGATTTCCATGTAGATCTTATATGCCGGTGGGGTTGGAGCATATTCATCCCGGATCGCTTGTATCGCCTGGTCCCAAGTGTTGATATTATCCTTTATCCCACTCCACCAAGTGTTGGCAGGTCCTTCTAGCAATAGCCTCAATCCTTGGACGGCATTGTCATTGGTGATGTTCTCACTCTGCTTGAAGAAGTCAATGCTATCTATGAAGTCCTTCACGACCTCTGGATTTCGGGTTCTACTGTAGCGAGCCGTACAGTGTGTAAAATGTTTGCGCTGCGGCTGGATGGCGCGTATCAGCTGTTCTAACTGTTCTTGTGTAAGGGCCATCCTTCTCGTCGACTGTCTCCTGGTTATTGGAATTTTTGTTGCTTTTTATTATCTTTACTCTTCGGCCCCACGTTGGGCGCCAGTTTGTAGCGGTACTTTGTAAAGATTTTATTTAACCAAAAAATATGTACAATAATATATATATATATATATATAAACGATGATGATGTCAGGTGCGTAAGTTATTAACGAAGGTAGTCATATGCCGAGGTGCAGCTGTTTATATAGGCGGAACAGCGGGTGGTCCTCCCTTCTTTGGTGGTTGTTTGTACCAGCGTGGGGATGCGGTGGTGCGAGCGACGGTGGCGCAAGCGAAGAGGGTAGTACGGAGCGCTTTGGTACGTACCCGTTACAAATGTTTTTTCCCATAAAGTTCGTTGAATCGAAGAGAAATTTTGTTTATTTGTTTGTTTACTATGATTTATGCAAATATGTAAAATTTTTAATTTATCCATAAATGGAAATGAATAATAATATTCTAGTAGGTGATTTGCAAATTAACTTGTGTATGTAAGAAGATAAGCTCCGTAGTATTTATCTATTCATTTCTTCTCAAACCTTCTACCCGTCTATCTTACTTAAGTGCTATTGCATTCGGATCATGAAATCCATTATTTAATTGAATATGTAAATTACAATTATTATTAAAACTCTTTCATGGCAAGATTTCGCTATTAAGGAATTATTACAGGAAATAACACCTCGAAACTCATTACACTCGAAGCGGCCGAGTGAGTGTTTTCTTTTCCCCTCAGTCACGCTAGAGATAACGCACAGTGCAAATTGTGGAGATGAGAGATTGCCGGGGGTCAAGTGCCTTAGCGAATGTGTAATTATAATAATGCGATATTTGTGGTGCAGCCTTATCGCGCTATTACAAATATTATCTCTTTCCCTGAGCATCAAACAACTTCAGAATTACCGTTATCATCTCCATCTAACGAACGATAATGGTGTGTTTATGGCACCGCTCCAAGGATTATTGAGAACACCGATCAATCACAAGGCATAAGGCATCGTTCCTGTTTTTTTTTTTCAATCTATTTCAACAGCTATAATTATGTTTATAAACCGGATTCTATGTATGTTTTAAACTGTATCCACTATTTTCAAATGCTTTTTAGAAAATATTCAATTGTTTTAAGTTTTAAGCATTTTTGAAAAATTATAATTGTTTTTAAAATAAATGTTCAACTGTTTATAACAAAAACGCACTTACGATATGTACACAAAACTTTCAACTGTTTTTCCCAACTATTTACATTTTAAAATAGCAATAGTTGTAGTGTTTGGCTATCGACTACGTAGTCCTTCTGACGTGTTATTTATATACGTTACATTAAAGTCACTCTAAAGTGCTATTAATTATATTACAAGAGCTAATTTCTTCAATTCTTTTTTAAATTCCATCTTTTTCTAATAACATTTACAACTAATAAATTTTTAATTGTTTTTCCAAGTGTCATCGTTTTTTTAATTTTCTATTGTTTATTTCGCGTTTTTTTAATATTCCCATTCTTTTTAAAATACATTTTCAACTGTTTACCGAAAATTTTAAGTTTTGTTTTCAGCAGACTTTTTCATTCATTGGTGTTTTTTACATTATTTTTCAATAGATTTTACAACTGTTTTTTAGAACATCAAATTTATTGTGAAATTCCAATTCTTGCAAAAAAAAAACATTTTTATACATGAAGAACAGTTTAAAATTTACGTAAAAAAAAATTAAACGGTTGAAATATGCAACTAAAAACAGTTAAACATTTTATTTAAAAAAAGTTAAACAGTTGAATAAACAATCTAAAGATTTTTTAAATGCAATTTCCTAACAATTTTATTAAAAAATAATTTCATTTTTTGTAAATGTTTAATTGTTTTTTGTTTTTGTTTTGTCTTCTAAGAAATTTTCATTTTTTTAAATTTCCATACTATTTAAATTTAAATAAATCTTATGGACTCAGGGGACCTCTCAAAACGGATATTTCCGCAAAAAAAAAATTCAAAAACATCACGAAAACAATACTTCCCGCGTATATTCTATATGTATAGGGAAAGTAAATAGAACCCTCTAATACATCCATTTCCGACTACCAATTTGCTTTCATCCCTCAAAAATCTTAACTTCCAATCTCTAAACGAAGCATCTCGAAAGCTGCATGTTCGCTGTGGTTTTTTGTCGTTTTTCTTGACATAAAAAAGGTGTTTGACTCGGTGTGGCATCGAGGTCTGCTTTATAAATGTTTCCTCCTAAAATCCTGCCAAATAAAAATCAAATCCGACAATCACTCTCCAGATCATTCCCCCTACCACAAGGTGTACCTTAAGGATCCCCTATCTCTCCTATGCACAAATCATAGATCGTGCAATACTCTTCTTTCGTGAAGTTGGCGTAAATTGACTTCGCACAACATTTTAGAACGACTGTATGCCACTCGTGGATATCCAAGCCTATGTGAAGCATACTCTAAAAATTTGTTCTGAACCCTCTCAATTTTAGCAATTGCGTTACCATAATATGGTGACCCCACATTAGAAGCGTATTCTAAATGAGGTACAACCAACGCTGTACATAAATGCCTAACCGTTGGTATACTAAAATTAACAGAAAATCGCTTCACAAAACCAAAAACCTGGTAAGCTTTACTGCATATACGAGCAATATGTTGAGAAAATTTCAATTTGCAATCAAATGTTACACCAAGATCTATAACACTAACTAGTCTTTTCAATCTAACAGTATTAATAAAGTAACCATATTCCTGATTTTTAGTTTTATAAAATGGCATAGTACAACATTTCTTTATATTTAGTTCTAATAAATTTCTCTTACACCACGAGGTTAACTTCAATAAATCCGCTTGTAAATACTGACAATCTGTACTGTTACTGTACTATTTATTGTAGTATATAACTTTAAATCGTCAGCAAATAAAAGAAATTTGCTATAATCAATACTCTGTTCTATGTCATTAATAAATATCAAAAATAAAATTGGGCCGCAATGAGATCCCTGTGGAACCCCTGACCATACTTTAATACTTTGAGATACGGCATTACCCAACCTAACAAATTGTTGACGACCACATAAAAAACTAGAAAACCAACGAGTCACCCTCTCACCCACGCCCAAAGAAACCAGTTTTTCAATAATAATACGATGCTGAACCTGATCAAAAGCCTTGGAGAAATCAGTGTAAACAGCATCAACTTGATTACCCTTCTCCAAGGCATTTGATATATCTGACTGGAACGTGAGCAAATTTGTGACAGTTGATCTCCCAGTCATGAAACCATGCTGTTCAGGAATTATAAAATGTCTACAATACCAGGATAATTGAGCAGAAACAAGTTTATCCAACATTTTAGGTAAGGTTGATTGTATCGCCACGCCTCTAAAATTCTGTACATTCTCCCTAGATCCATGCTTAAAAATGGGTACAACGTAGCTGTTCTTCCAGCAAGCTGGAAAAACACCACATTTTAGAGAGGATTCAAATAGAAAATGAATTGGTTTTGTGAGTGAAAAAATGCAGCGCTTTAAAA
This sequence comes from Ontholestes murinus, assembly GCA_963969525.1. NCBI lineage: Eukaryota > Metazoa > Arthropoda > Insecta > Coleoptera > Staphylinidae > Ontholestes > Ontholestes murinus. The sequence continues at coordinate 76,252,349 of OZ018388.1, forward strand.
AGTATGGCGGACTTCCATCAGGTCCCGAACTACATGTATCATCTAATTGATTTATACCATTAAAAACTTCACTAATACTAACACTAAGGCAATGTAAAGCTAAAATGTATTTAAAAGAAAATTTAGGAACAGGTCCCAATTTATCTCGATACACTGTCGCAAAATACTCAGCAAACAAATTTGTTATTGCACTAATCGCAAATGCACGTACCCTCTCTACTGCCCTCAACTCCCTTCTTTCAAAACTGGTTTCGAAAATGGCGAATTCAAATAAATCCTACAAAATCGAATCTCTTTACTTCCTTCCACAAAATTACCCCACCTTCTTCCAAAAATTAAAATCCACCAAATCGAAATTTCACCCTCTCATACCTACAAATACCTAGGAATCCCATTTGAACTATCCTACTATCCTTCAAACAACATGCCCTATACGTCCAAAACCAAAGTCAAAACCAGGGCATTTCCGAGCACTAACCTTTAAAAATCAAGGTAATACAACCAAAATCTCAAATTTTTGTAAAATTTCAGACCCCTTCTTCTGCTCCAAATGATGGAATTCTCAGTCAGCAAGCTAATTTCACTATTTAGGAAATATTTTGGTCATTACTGGCATATTTATGTCTATTATACATGGAGCTATTTCAATGACATTTTGATTGTAATATTCCTTCATATATTGCCAGAGTATGCAAATATATGGCACCTTTATGGTAATATCTTAAACATGAGCACATTTAAAAACAAATGAATTTAACTAGTTTATGTGAAAATATAAATAGATACATTTGCTGCCTAGCTTTTACTGTCCTGATGATGCGAGCTGATTGAATTGATGTAGAGTGATTGAAGGGAGATTTTGGGGTTTTCGAGGAGAGTTACATTAAAAGGATTGTTGACATATTTGAAACCTTGAGATATTGGTGTGACTTGGGTGGTTTCGTAGAGAACATTGGAAGGATTGTGAAGGGGGTTGATGGGGTGTCGTAATTTGGTAAGGATATGTGGAATAGACTCTGTATATTGTTCACTATAGGTACTTGATTATTAATTTTTTTCCAAAAATCCTCAATAAGGAAAAATAACTGACTTATGTGTACTTCATAGGATAATCAATGGAACAATGGATTCTCCTAATCTATTGGGTCAAATTATATTTCATGTCCCACATAGGGTGACGCGCTCAAATATAATATTTTATGGCGACACTTACAGAACGGAGTCTAGTCATCACAATTCACTTGCCCACCTGATGGACTTGGCCAACCAGTTAAATAAAAATCCATGGTTTGACATTTTCGACGGATCAATTTCTGCTTTTAAACACAAATTAAATATACGCAGTTAATATAATTTATACGTACATGTGGTTCCAATTTTGCATGAATTAATTTTTATTTTACAATTGTATTTTATTTATCTTTATTGTCAATTTTTTTGTAAAGGTGGGTACCGTAAATAAATGTATTATTATTATTATTAATTTCTCGACTTTGGTTTGATGTATGGAAAAAAAATGTTTATAATTTTATATTCAGAAAAAAAATCTCTTTGCGGATAAATAAAAAAAATATACAGGGTGAGTTTTTTTCGATGTTCCCTATGGGGATCTCGGAAACTATAAGAGATAGAGAAACGGTTAAATGGGGAAAGAAGTGTAGATTTACGAGACGAATAAAATTCCACTTTCAAAGTTTTCAAAAAAGTCAAGGGTAAGTAGATATTTTGAAAAAAGTAAATGGTGTCAATTTTTCAAATCAATATATCTCGGTTATTATTAACAGATAGAAAAAACTGTAAAGGACAAGGTTTAAGATAATTTTATGTAGATTAATAAAAAAATAATCAGAAAATTTTTATCGCCATTATTTTCCGAGATATGACGCAAACTTACACTTTTTTTAATGGAAACCATAGTTGGCTGTCACCTCATTCAAAAGGTATTTTTTTTCTCTTTAATCCAATATGGCATACGACATAGTTATTTCTAAAAATGAGTGAGTTATAGTCATTTTAAATTTTATTATAAATAAAAAATGGGTAGCCATGAAAAGGATGAAAGTAAAACAATTGCAGTCATCACACATCAAGTGTATTGATGCTGGAGAGAGTATTTTTAAGAATGGTAAGCATTTGTATCTTGACGATCAATAAATATAAAATGCGCATTACTTTTATAATGGACCCTGTATGTAGAAAATTTTCAATTGTTTTCTTTTGAAGTGATCCAAATTATTTTTGTTTTTGTTTTGAAAATTTTTTTTTAAGAATACTCGTTCTTTTATATTTTATTTCTTTGGAATTTTCAATTTTTTTCCAATTATTTAAATATACAGGGTGTTTCTATGACTTGGGGAATAAAATTAGCCACATATACTAGAGTGAAAATGATGATGATTTTTATGAAAAAAATATTATAAGTCTTCAAATGATTAAGATACAGGCCATCAAAGTTAAGAAATTTTAACACATTTTTCTAAATATTTTCAATACCGTTCATGGTAGAGTACTGCAATTTGGTACAGCCTGAACTAACATCAATTAAATTCTTTAGACAATTTGTCACTTCGATAGGACCGCGGGAATCAAGCTATACAGGGTTTTCTTAAAATTTCTTTGCTCAAAACTTTTTTGTTTGCTAACGTAGATTTATTCTTCCATATTTAAATTGAAAATTTATTTTAGAAACTTTTGTCACTCTGAAAATTTTGTTAACAGTGGCCGTTTTTAGTTTAAAGCAAAATTGTTAGTCTCTGATTTCGTAGCAAACAAAAAACCAAAAATCCTCGGAAAAATCTGGGTCGCGATGACAATTGAAAAACGAATTGAGCTGTCTTATGTCTTTTAAACAAAAAGATATTTTTTTTAATAAAAAAAAAATTTTTTTAAAATTTTTTAAATAAAAAAAAATACTAACGGAAAATTTGAATACATGTGAACAATTAATCAATATTTAAATCATAAGTAATTTAAATATGATTTGTAGTTTTGCAAGTTTTAATTCAAAATAAAGTATTTGTTTATACAGGGTGAGTTTTTTTAAATGTTCTCTTTAGTTTTATTTTTTATTAATCTGCATAAAATTATCTAAAACGTTATCTTTTACATTTTTTTTAATCTATTATAATAACCGAGCTATATTGATTTGAAAAAATTGACACTTTTTACTTTTTTCATAATATCTAGTTACCCTTGGCTTTTTTGAAAACTTTTAAAGTGGAATTTTATTCGTCTCGTAAATCTACACTTCTTTCCCCATTTAACCGTTTCTCTATCTCTTATAGTTTCCGAGATCCCCATAGAGAACATCTAAAAAAACTCACGCTGTATATTTAAGTTTTTAGTTAAGTTTGTTAGTATAGTGTATAACTCTTCGAAAACATTTTTTTAAGCTTGCGAACATTACCAATACCAAACACGGCTTCGCCTCGTTCGGAAAACTGTTCTCTCGCTTAAAAAAATATACAATATACTATTAAAAATGTGCAATATTGTTTTTATTTTTCATATTGTAAAGCATTTTCATTAAAGTACAATAAAAACATTTTGGTGATAAGGACGAATTTTCCATTTTTCCGTGTGATGCAAATAGGAAATGGGTTAAAATGTTTTTTTTAATTGTTTTTTTTTAATTTCAAACCAATTTGTTTGTTGTTAAATTTATATACTGTTTTAAATATATTTTCAATTATTTTTCATTTAAAAACATCAATCCACCCTTAATTATTATTACTGATTTTTATTTGGAAAATGTACATAGGTACATTTAGAACAAAAACAAATGAATTTGACTCTAGTTTAGATGAAATCTATTTTTTGATGAATTTGCTGCCTAGCAAGTTTAGCTTTATAATGTGCTATACGAATTTTGTTTAGAATTTCGAGATGAATAGAAATATGGAATAATATACAGGGTGTTCCATTAAAGAAAAAGCAAGTTTGTTTCGTCCTGATTTTTTGGCTGGTCCTGTATACTCAATTTATCTTTATTCTGATAGTTGTTAAAAAATACTAAAACTTTTGTATCTTAACATTTTTCGTTAGCTATTTTACTTTAGGAGTTATCCGACCGTTTCCATACATATCAGCGACTTTGTATAAATAAATAAATGTAGACAATTAAAAACTGAACAAATTATTAAGAATACATTTTTTGCGTAAACCTCATAGTTTTCGAGTAAAATATAGGGAAAGTACTATGATGGCCACATTATTTATATTCTCTTTCAGAAATTTTCAATTGAGTTTTAAACTGTTCTTATTTAATTTTCATTTCTCTAAAAAAAACATTTCAATTTTAATTTCATAAAAATTGCTGCACTATTTAAATTTATTAAATGTTCAAGCTCTGTTCCAGTTTCAGTTTAAATACATATTCAGGATTGGTGGGTGTCCTCCATTCAAACCCCCAATCTCTAAGTCAAATGTGAGGTTTTTACTAAATTATTAATTGTTTACAAAATAGTTGTGCACTATTATTTCCAGAATAATCTATTTCTTTGTTACCCATTATATTTAGAAAGTAGAAAACCTTGTGTTCAATCACAATTTCCTAAAAATTACAGTAGTGAGAGTACCGATAAATTCCTGAGTTTTAAGCTCTATTTTTACGTTAGGTTTAGGTACATATGAAGGGTGGATGGGTGGTTTCTATTCCATCCTCTAATCAGTAAAACATACGCGAGTGTTTTACTAAATAATTTTATGTTTATAAAAGTCGTAACCGTCTATTTATAAAATAATCTCTCTTTTACGCAGAATAATTTTTAAAAAGCTGGCTGGGATGTTCTACTGATTAGAAGATGGGTTATAAGACACACATCCACTTTTTATGTACAATTAAACATTTATCACAATTACTGTTTTAATTTCCTGAGAATTGCAGTAGTGAGTGTTTATATATTTACTGAATAATAAAGCTATATTCTGGTTAAGATTATGTTTATATGTACTATCCTACTTTCTAATCATTAGAACATACACAAGAGTTTTATTAAAATATTATTTATTTACAATACATAATTGAATGCTTTTATTTATAGAATATTTTATTTATTTTGTACAGTTTAATTTTAAAAATACTTTGGCTAGGACTTACTGATTGGAGTATGGTATAAAGTCCACCCATCCACCCTTAATATACAGGGTGGCTGACGAAAAACCTCTGGTGCTGTATCTCGCTTATTTTTTATCCGATTTGAATAAATAATACAACAAATTAAATGATTTTTAAAACACTTTAATATGATCTGTACTGATATTTTTTCTTGCATCCAGTTTTTGACAAAAGACGATCAACTTTTTTTTTTCAAATTGCACTGTATATATATTTTGTACTGATCCGCAAGGAGATTTTTTTCTGAATCTAAATTTGTAAACGATTTTATCCATTCATCAAACCAAAGTCGAGAAATTGAGGATTAAAAAAAAAAATTAAAAATCAAATACCCATAATAAACAATATACAGAGCCTATTCCAAATGTCAAAAGTGACAGTGTCAGTCATTGGTACAATACTGCAATGATTTTTAATAATTTCATAATAAAAATGTTGCAAGATTTCAAACACTGAAAAACGATTTCTGTAGAAGCACAAAATTCTAGTACAGTGTTTGAATTATTGCAACATTTTAATTATGAAATAATTAAAAATCGTTGCAGTATTGTATCAATGGCTGTCACTGTCACTTTTGACATTTAAAATAGGGTCTGTATATTGTTTACAATGGATACTTGACTTTTTATTTTTTTTTTTAATCCTCAATTTCTCGACTTAAGTTTGATGAATGGATAAATTTGTCTACAATTTTATATTCAGAAACAAAATCTGCTTGCGAATCAATAAAAATATATATACAGTGCAATTTAAAAAAAAATGTTGATCGTATTTTGTCAAAAACTGGGTGCGAGAAAAAATAACAGTTCAGATCCTATTAAAGTCTTTTAAAAATGGTTTAATTAATGTTTTATTTATTAAAATCGGATAAAATATAAGTGAGATACAGCACCAAAGGTTTTTCGTCAGTCACCCTGTATAACTGTACATCTATCGCAATTACAGTTTCAATTTCTTGAAAATTATTTTGCATTGATAGTGTTGATAAAATTGCTGAATGTTAAGGTGTCCTCTATTCCACCCTATTACAAAACATATACATAAACACTAAATCACTCTAAAATTTAGGTTATTACTAAATTATTACTTGTATATAAAACAGCTGTGCACTATTATTTCCAGAATAATCTATTTCTTTGTTGCAATTAAATTTATAAAGAAGCCCTCGCGTATGTTTTACTGATTGGAGGGTGGGATAGAGGCCACTCAACTGCAATAAGCTGGAATATTATAACTGCATTTCAATTCACAAATGAAACACTTTTTAACTTTGTTTGTATAACTGGGACAATTTCAATTGTTTAAAAAAAATTTCAAGCTTTGTTTTTTCCCCAGCAGATTTTTTCACTATTTTTGTTTTTTCTTTTAACATACAATTATTTTTTAAGCAAACTGTTATTTATTGTGTAATTCCGATTCTATAACAAAAACCCATTTAACGGTTTATAAAGAAATCGATTTTTTTAACTGTATAAAAAATATCGACAATTTAAAAACATATTCTTTGTCTTTTCTGATATTTTCAATTGTTTTTGAACTGTTTTTAGTAATATACATTCCTGTAAAAAACAACTGTTTTTAGAAAGTATTCAATTGTTGAAAAAACATTGGAATATAATCGCATTTTCAACTTTTTATAGAAAGTTTTATTTTATTCTAGCATATTTTTACGATGTTTTTGTTTTTTCTGCGTAATTCCAAATGCTAAAAAAACATTTTGAACTGTTTATAAAACAATTGATTGCTTTTTTAACTAAATTACAAAAAATAATTTGTTTGTTTTGAGAAATTTTCAATTCTGTTTTAAACTGTTTTTATCTAATTTCTATTACTATCAAAATAGTCATCACTTATTAATTGTTGAAAAAAAGTTTTTAAGCATATTCTAATTTATTGTGTAATTCCAATTGTTTAACAAAAACATTTTTAACTGTCTATAAAAAAAATTCGATTGTTTTCTTGAACCGTTCAAAACTGTTTTTATCTAATTTTAATTTTTGTAAAAAAAGTTGGAAAAAAAAACTTAATTGTTGGTAGAAAATTTCAAGGTTTATTTTTCAGTTTCAGCTGTTTTCTTAAAAAATTCTAATTTGTTGTGTAATTCAATTTCTTTATAAAAAAACATTTTCAATTGTTTCGAACTTATTTATTTTAGGTACATATTAAAGTTATTAAAGATATTTTTCCCAAGTTTCAATTGTTTTTTTTATGATAAAGACATTACATTTTTTTAGGTACATATTAAAGTTATTAAAGATATTTTTTCCATGTTTCAATTGTTTTTTTATAATAAAGACATTCAAATTTTTATTTTAGACTGTTTGAAAGTATCAACAGAATTTATCAATTTAATTGTTATTATTCTAATTCCAAGTAATTTAATCTACTCACTTTTTAAATTAAACGCTGTTTTATAAACATTTTTACTGTATTTTTCAAGTTTCATTTGTTTTTAATAACCCCACAATTGTTTTTTTTTTCATCAACAAATGTTATATTTTCAACTGTTTAAAAGGTATCAATAGAATGTTTAATTTAATTAGTTTTCTTTTTAATTCCAAGTAATGTTACCTACATTTTAAACCCTGTTTTATAAATATTTCTACTATAATTTTCAAGTTTCAATTGTTTTTAATAATTCCACAATTGTTTTTTTTTCATAAAAAAATCAAATGTTCTATTTTTGACTGTTTAAAAAGTATCAAAAGAATGTTTAATTTTATCTACATTTTAAACCTTGTAGTATAAATCTTTTTAATCTATTGTTATAAACATGCATTTTCTTTTGTATTGCTATAAAATTCCATTACAATATCAATAAGATAATTTAATAATAAACACAATCAGTTTAATTATATTTAATGTTCAATCAAATAACATTATTGATTTTTAATAGCAAGTTTGCAAAAGATAAGTAATGGAATTTTAAGCATCAGTGGAAAGTTCGTTTCCCTTATCACTGTGATTCACCGCCTAAGCAAATAGACTCGAATCCAAAAGGGCGCGTGACGCACACTGTTTTGGAAAAACAGACTATAAAAATTGCGCGCGCCTCCTCCCCATTGATTAGAATTAAGTATTTTTGAGGGGAATTTATGTTTTTAGTTTTGGAAGAAGACAGATCTGATCCGGGATTGAGGCCGGACAGACGCACGATATAATTAATAGTTAATGTTCATGTAAATTGATCTCTTAACAAATATATATAGTTGAAGTTTTTATTAAGTTTAAAGGAAAAATTTAATATTTTTGAATTCCTCAATTACCCGCAAGGTGTTAGAACTCTCGCACGCAAAGAGCGATAACATTATTTTGGTGACAGCGGTTGCGGATTTTTTCGAATTTTCACGTGCCCAGAGAATAATTTTGTGACAACGGTGTTTCGAACGAGTGAATCCAGCAGCTGAAGATGAAGATGAAACTGTAAGTGATTTTGCTAATATTGTTTTGTATTTTACCATTTTTTCATTTTTGAATTTTCAATTTTTGTCAATCAAAAGTGTTACTTAATTCGAAAAAGTTTATGTTGTTGAATATACCGACGTGCAAGTATATATTTTGCTGTAAATTTGGGTTAATTAATATTATAAATTTATCTCAAGAAATTCTTGAAGATTTATTAAAACTTTTTGAGAAATAATTTAATTGGATTACATACATCTATTATTGGAAAGGCATTTATCTAAAAAAATATATACATATAGTATAATCTAATAGCGAATTTTGAAGTTTAAAATTCATTGAATTTAAATGTGTATAGAATACTTTATTTTTCAAATTGTTTAGAAACTTTTTGTGATTTTTATATTTCAAAAATAATAATAATTTAATATGGCACAAGAGATGGATAGTTTTAAGTTGCTAAGTTTTATAAATGGTTTCGACGGTAATCCAAATAAATTGGAAACATTTATAAATCAATGTGATTGCATTATTCGCACTTTACCTGAGGATAGAAAAGAGGGATTTATCGATTTGATAGTAGGAATAAAAATTACTGATAATGCTCTTGGTAAAATAAAACTTAGACATTTTGATACTTGGGAAGATTTAAAGCTTGTTTTAGATGCGAACTTTGCACTTCCAAAGAAATCAGCTAATTCAATTTTAATCGAAATAATGAATGCGAAACAGGCATATAATGAGACTATTGACTTGTTTGCAAATAGATTGAGGGAGTTAAATTTTGAATATTGTAGAGCGTTACGACGGGTTGAAGGTCAAAATGAACAGGACGAAATTTTAATTTCAGCTTTTAAGCGAGGGTTGCAAAATAGTAAAATTCAAGGTATATTGTTAGCGGGAGAATATGATAACTTCGAAAAAATAGTTGTTAAAGCAACAGAGGTTGAATCAGAGCTAAACTTAGGACATTCTCAAAGAAAAGTTAATTTTACAACTTTGTTTTGTAAAGTATGCAAAAGACACAATCATAACACCGATGATTGTAGATTATTAAATGATGAGTATGTCCCACGGAATAGCTATGATGCAACAAATTCCAGATCAAATTCAAACTTTAGTCGATATAGACAAAATACAAACCAAGTCCAAAATAGACAGAATAATTCGAGGCAAAACTCAAATAGGCATTTTAATGAAAATCAAAATAATAGTTCGGGAAACGGCAATTCCTCGAACAGGCACGGCATTTCGAGGAATTCTTAAAACGTGCATTTATAAATGTAGTTAATTTTAAATATGTTAGTAAAATTAATAATGATAAATCAGCAAGTAGTAATACCTCAAATAATAGTGGAGTAGAAAATTCGCAAGAAATTATTCAAAATAAGGAAGAATTTAATCATAGCATTAATAATAATTTTAAATTAGCTGACCGATCTGATAAAATGAGTGTTATTAAACAAGACGAACAAATTAATTTATTTATAAATCGTGACAGGCAGTACATCTATTTTCAATTTGACAATAACGTAACAGGTTCTTTTGCTACTTTTATAGTTGATTCAGGCGCAGAAATAAGTCTTTTAAAATATAGTAAAATTTTAGATAAAGATAAGATAGATCTCACTGACAGAATTAATGTTGTTGGCATCAGTGATACACCAATGAAAACAGTAGGATCAATAATATTAGGCGTTAAAATTAAAGATGAGGTAATTTTCTCCAAGTTTTATATTGTAAGCGACAACTTTGTAATCAAAACTGATGGGATTTTAGGTAGAGATTTCATGTGTGAAAACAATTTTGATATTTTATTTAGTAAATGTGTATGCGTTATGAATGATACTGAATTCGATCTATATGATATCGACGATATTGATAATTATCATTTTATACCTGGTAGAAGTGAATCTTACAAAGTAGTAAATGTAAATACTGAAATAACTGGCAATGCTATATGTAGTAAAAAAGAAATTCGTGAGGGATTATATATTGGTTCTTGTATAACCAATGTAAATAAAAACAAATGCTTAATTAATTTATTAAATATTTCCGAAATAGATTATATCGTTAAGGTTGACGATATTCACTTAGAACCGTTTAACGAAGAATCAGAAATATATTACGTGCAAAATAATCATAACACAAACAATGACGTGAATAGATATAATAATGTTTTAAACGCAACACCGACGGAAAATTTAAACGAAGAAGAGTTAAATAGCTTAAAACATATTATTGCTCAATATTTAGATATTATGTATATGGACGGTGACAAATTATCGTATTGCAACGAAATTCAGCACAAAATTAAAACAGTAAGTAATGCAACTCCGACATATGTAAAACCATACAGATTACCACATTCACAACAGAAGGAAATAAATTCACAAATAAAACAAATGTTAGAAGATGAGATTATCGATCACAGCAAATCTCCGTACAACGCACCTCTTTTATTAGTCCCGAAGAAGGCAGGAAAAGACGGAAAAATTAAATGGAGGACAGTAGTCGATTTCAGGAAGCTGAATGAAATTACGATAGCAGACCCATTTCCATTGCCGAATATTTCGGAAATTTTAGACCAACTCGGTAGAGCAAAGTATTTCACAACTTTAGATTTGGCATCAGGCTTTCACCAGATTCCAATGGACCCAGAAGATGCTGAGAAAACGGCGTTTAGCACAAACTTAGGGCACTTCGAATTTAAACGAATGCCTTTCGGATTAAAAAATTCAGCAGCCACCTTCCAAAGACTTATGAATTGTATACTATCAGGTATTCAAGGAATTAAGTGTTTTGTGTATATTGATGACGTCGTGGTTTACGCGAACAACTTGCAAGAACACGAAAGCAAACTTAAGGATATATTTAACAGATTCAGAGAATGTAATTTAAAAGTTAATATAGAAAAATGCAGGTTCATGCAGAAAGAATGCAACTATTTAGGTCACATCATTTCAGACGAAGGGATTAAACCAGACCCTGAAAAGGTAGCAGCAGTAAAAAACTTTAGAACGCCCCAAACAGCGAAAGATATTAAATCATTTCTAGGACTAGTCGGGTACTATAGAAAATTTATCAAGAATTTTAGTAGCATTTCTAAGCCTCTCACGGAATTACTTAAAAAGGACCGAAAATTTATCTGGTCGCCTGAGTGCGAGATTGCATCTACGACGCTGAAAAATGTAATAACAAGCCCACCAGTATTGGCATATCCAGATTTTACGAAACAATTCGTGATAACGACGGATGCAAGTAACCGCGGATTTGGCGCCATTCTATCACAGGGAGAAATTGGATCGGATCAACCAATCGCATATGCAAGCAGAACTCTGACCAAGGCAGAAGTTAATTATTCAGCGACAGAGAAAGAAATGAAGGCGATACTGTTTGGAATTAATCACTTCAGACCGTATATTTTTGGAACAAAGTTTACCGTAGTTACGGATCACAAACCGTTATCTCAAGTTTTCAGAGTAAAGGACCCAGGATCGAGACTATTAAAGTACAGATTGCAGCTCGCTGAACACGATCTCACTATAGTTTACAAAACAGGAAAATTAAATAGCAATGCAGACGCGTTAAGCAGAATTCATACCATTAAAAAGAAAGAAAACATTAAGAAATTTAAGGGATTTATGGAATTCGAAGAATATATAAAAAATAACAATAAAATAATAATTAACTCAAACATTTTAGATTCAAACGAAGGTATTCTAAATAAGTTAGATTCATCGTCTGTAGCAATTTTTCTTCCAAAGGACTTATTAATTTCAAACAATTGTTTAATAGAAGAATTAGATTTACGATATAACATTTATTATAATTTTGAGAATATTAAGCCAAATGTTGGAGATATTGTAACACTTGAAAATACTGATAAGTCAAAAGATCATAAATTGTTTTGTTTAATAACTGAGGGATTTGATTATAATGTAGATATTCCAGATTACGAAAAAATATGGCTTACACTTAAAAATCTAAAGAAAACATTAAAACATAATTTAGTCAATAATATTGGTTTGGTTAAGTTAAAAGATAAAGGTAAATTCAAGTGGGATAAATTAAGGCCAGCTATACGCTATATTTTTAAAAATATAAAAATTAATATTTATGAAAATCATTCAGCCGACGAAAACGATTATACAGAAGAGCAAAGACTAGATCTTATAAAACAGTATCATGATACGCCGATAGGAGGTCATCAGGGGGTAGATAGGACGTATAGTAGGATTAAGTTAAATTATAAATGGAAGGGACTTAAACGAGACATAAAAAACTACATCAAAAATTGTAAAAGTTGTCAACAGAACAAATTATCGAAATCTATTAAGAGCCCCATGGTAATCAGTAGTGTAGCAAGTAAACCTTTTGAACGATTGTATATGGACATTGTAGGCCCCTTAACTCAATCAGAAAAAGGAAATAAATACATATTGACGTATCAAGACGACTTGACAAAATTCGCAGGCTCAATTCCTTTGCAAAATCAAGAAAGCAGCAGTGTTGCATATGAATTTGTTAATAGTATTATATGCAAACACGGAATACCAGAGAGCGTGCTTACTGATCAAGGAACAAATTTTCTAAGTAAAGTTTTTAAAGGTGTTTGTAAATTGTTGAAGGTAAAAAAGATCCAAACGACTCCTTACCATCCGCAAACAAATGGAGCTCTTGAAAGATCTCATAGAACTTTGGTGGAATATCTTCGTCATTTTATAAACTCAAATCAATCAAACTGGGATGATTATTTACAGACAGCGATGTTTACATATAATACAACCCCACATACAGCAACACAGTTTACACCGTTTGAGCTTTTATACGGACATGAAGCAACAATCCCATCAGTAATTACACGTTCACCAACAACGCAATATCGTTATGATGATTATGTAAATAATATTAAATATAAAATGCAAGAGACGAGGAAAATAGCAAAAGATAATTTAATACAGGCGAAAGTTAAATCAAAATGTACATATGATAAAAATTCTAAAGACGTTTTATATAACATAGGTGATAAAGTTTTTCTTAAAAATCTAACCCCAAAACGAGGTTTTAGTAAAAAATTATTGTCATCATGGATTGGTCCATTTCAAATTGAAAATGTACATCCACCAGTAAATTATACAATTAAAATTAAAAATAAACTAAAACGAGTCCACTCAAATAACATTAAACCTTTTGTTGAATAAAATATTATATTAATAATAATATACATTTAGATATTCCAGTGCCATTAGTGTCAGATTATTGCCATGAATTACTGTCAATTATAAACTTAAATGTTTATTTCAACAATCAATGCCTTGTTTATATTATCAAAGTACCGGTAACTGAAATTAATACATTCTCTATATTTAAAACTATGCCATATCCAAGTCTCTTACATGGGAATAAATACGCATTAATTAGCCCAACATCAAAATTTTTAGCACTCAATGAGAATAAACAGCAATTCTATAAATTCAATGATTTTAAAAATTGTAAAACGCTTGAAAAGAGTTAGTTTATTTGCAAACAAATAGAACCGGTTTATTTTACATTTTTGCAACAAAATTGCGAAGTCAGCCTTTTGCATTCACTCAATAAGGGACTTCCTGATTTTTGCGATGTACGAATAATTCAAATGAACAGCAGCATATTTCTTCCACTTAATACTATGAACTCGTGGTTATTTGTTGTGCACGAGTCGGAGGTAATAACTTTAACTTGCGAAGAATTAAGTAACCCTGTAGATATTCATTTGAGGGATCAAGGTTTATTGAAAATAAATGGTAAATGCAAGGCATATAGCAAGTCACTTGTCCTAAACAGTCAAGATGTATGGCAAACCAAGGAGATGCCAAAGCACTTTATCCCACAATTCAACATAAGCGAGGAAACTCTTATCAGAAACTAAGATGCAAACCAAGGATCTGCAGTTGGAACCAGAGATGAAGATATTCCATGTCGGTGTGGACGATCTGGCCGTATCAAGCAGAAAGTTGGAAGACCTGATAAGAAGAACCAAGGATATCCATGTGTCCAAGTGGAATCAAGCCCATTGGTATGGAGGATACATCCTACTAGTTTTGATAGCGTTGTACATGGTGTACAAACTCATGCGATGCCTGAAGGACAGAAGACAGCGGAAAATCGGTATTGCAGAGATCCAGGTGGCGTACGCAGCACCACCTTTGTCAACTGAAGCAGATAGTGAATGTGCGGGATCTAGTTATAATAAAAGTGTCGAAAATGTCAAAGTGCAACTACCACAGAAAATTAAATCGTCGAGGCCGGACAGACGCACGATATAATTAATAGTTAATGTTCATGTAAATTGATCTCTTAACAAATATATATAGTTGAAGTTTTTATTAAGTTTAAAGGAAAAATTTAATATTTTTGAATTCCTCAATTACCCGCAAGGTGTTAGAACTCTCGCACGCAAAGAGCGATAACACTATTTATAAAGTTTTATTGTTTTTAATAATTCAACAATTGTTTTTTTTTTTATAAAAAAATATTCAAACGCTTCATTTGCGACACTTTTAAAAATATCAATAGAATTTTTCCATTCAACTAATTTTACCTACATTTTAAACCTTCTTTTATAAACTTTTTTACTCACAATAATCTTTTTAAACATTCAAATGTTTTATTTTAAACTGTTTAAAAATATCAATAGTTTTTTTCAATTCAATTGCTTTTTAAATCCAACTAATTTCACCTACATTTTAAAACCAGTTTTATACACTTATTAAAGGCGTTTTTCAAGTTTCAATTGTTTTTATTAACTTTACAATTGTTTTTTTACCTATTAGTTTTAAATATTACCGTTTTTTACCTACGTCTTTCAATTACATATCAACCCGACGTATTTCCGACCTGCCTCAATCAATAATACATTGTGCGAGCGTATTCTTGACCTACCGCAATAAATTATAGTAACCTAAATAATACATTGATTGAACTAGCGTAATACTGACCTCCCTCAACATATTTTATCTTAGGCGGGGAGGTAATCTTGACCAAACTAGAGGTTTTAGATATTGTTCATCATAAAAAAATCAAATAGTTTGTGAAACTAGTACCCTAATTTGAGCCATTCGATTTTCATTATATTTTCTTTTTTGAGAAATTTTATAATTTAAAAATATCAAAAAAAAAATGAGAACAGACGCGCTTCATTTTACTTCCAGTTGACATTACATATTTTGTTTTGTTTTAAATAGTGAAAAACAAAACTAACATCATAATTTTTTTTTTACCGCGGGTTAAATAAGAAATTAATCAACCATATTACACCAAGAACTTTTAAAATTATTAAAGTTTAAAGCTTCAGTTGAAAATCTTTGAGATTCCTTCTTTTATGTGGTGATGTTTCTTATCTTTCTCGTATTGCGCGAAACAATGATTATTTTAATAATAATAATAATAATAATAAACGCCTTCATTTGCTCACAAAATTGGGCAAAGTTTAGCCATTGAGGCTACTCTACCTACCCACTTAACCCATAAAACATTACAATTTGACAAAAGAAGAAAAAAACTAAACTATCGTAAACTAAACAATTTGCAAATAATAATAAAATAAAATTACTTAATTACTTTTTGGGTGAAAGGGTTAACCGTATATTAAATAAATATATAAATTGTCAAAATAGTATATTTCTGATATAATGTATTAATAAAATTATTTGATTTATAAAAATCACCGATTTAGAAGTAGCTGTTATATTATTATTATTAACGTTATTTTACTTTTAAGAGTATTTAAAAATAAGAGATAAGTACTTCGTGGACGTTTACAGATGAGTCTATTTCTAGTTGAAGGTCGGTCAGCACTTTCTCCAGAATGATCACCCTTGAACTGCGTCCCGTCGTTTGTTGACTTTGTTTTGTGTTTACTTTTTACACTGGGGGGGCATTGCGTAGAATGCATACGAAAAGAAACCTAATGGGAATGTATAATTTTTAACGAATACTATATCCCAATCAGAACCCTAGGCTGTTAGGCGCAATTGATAAGAAGCCGCGCGCACTTCCGTTTTGGCGGGATTGCGTCATTCACGGAAATCCTGCTAATGTATTTATAGGTGTAATTTGCGAAAAAAAATATGAAATATTATCATATCGTAAGCAAATACGGCGGTTATCAGTAAAATTATTCGTACTGAAAAATCGCGTTGGGCCTTGCGAAACAAATTTCGCGTGTGACACTTTTCAATTTTCATTCGGGCGAATTGTTTGCGTATGAAAATGGGGATTGTTTAATTTACGCAGAATTGCGCGGGCCACCCCGAGCGCGAACATTTCAATGTCACGACGGAATTAAGGCGCAATTACCAAATGGTGTTTCGGCGGATTTTTCGGTCGGGACGTTTCACTTCTTTTTTTCGGGCAATTTTACCGACCGGGCCATGTCCTAAGACAACAAATTCAAGGCTGGCGGGCCGGATTTAGTATAGTCTCACTTACCTATTAATATTTCCCTTGCTCGCATTTGACACACGGTGAAAACGCACTGTCCCGATGCACAAACGCGACAAACGCACTTTGCACGTGTAACTCCGCACGGTTGTTGTTTAAATCGCGATTAATTTGCCATATCTGGGATGCGATAGCACTTGTTTTGTATGTGTCCAGGTCTGGATTCGCCAGGGCGGCGAGTGCGCAGGCGCCTGCCGCACAAGTTTTACGTTGCGTATCTCACGTTTATTTATGCGTGCGAAAATGTTGCGTCTGTGCGATTGCCAATTTTTTTTTTGTTGCTTTGCAACAGTCGGTCGCACTGGAAAGCGGACAGGGATCCATGCCCCTTCCCCAGGGTAATTATAACCTTAAAACTATTAATTACATTGATTGCATACAAGTTTATAAAAGTGAAACTTGATGTAATTAGCGTTTAATATATAAATAATAGTAGTTTAATTGTTACTTACCCTAATATATTCCGTACTCTATATAACTTTATTGCAACTATGTGTAATATAAATAGTTTGACACAACGACCGTTTTGTTTCTAAACGCGGCCTGCCAAATTTTTAATTGCACGCTCGTATATTGATTGTATGCTGTAACAAGTTCTGCATAAACTAATTTTAACAGGATAATTTAGTTTCGGACGAGTAAATGTGAGTACCGAATTTAATTAGTGTGAAAGTTTTTAAACATAACTGGGTTAAATTAAATTATGACGTTTCCATCTAGCAGTGATGTTAATTTTGGGGTTAACACTTAAATCTTTAAAAAAAAATAGAACATAATTTTTATATTTAATACTCGCTTTGCTCTTTATTTGGGGTGAAATTATTTTTGGCTAAATCAATACTTACACCAATTAGATGTCAAAACTAAAAAAATGGTGATGTAGCCTATATTTTACTCGAAAACTATGAGGTTTACGCAAAAAGTCTATTGCTTATGATTTGTTCTCTTTTAAATTCTCTACAATTATTTGTAATACAAGTTTCATGTAACTCTAATAGTTTATTAGAATTTAGAAAAAATTTGTCAACATTTTCAATTTTAATTTTTTTTTTCAAAATTAAGAATTTTTTTGCAAAATATGTTTGAATAAAACTTGTTCAGTTTTTCATTTCCTTTAACTTTTGTTTGAACCGTTTTTTAAAAATTTTCATATTTGGAAAAATATCGCGAAAAAACAAAAAAACGCCTCGAGTAAACATCCTGATTTGCAACCTTCAAATTGTATAAATATGGAAAATGTTGTTATCTTGGTTATCCATCATCTCTTTCATTTGGTATCTTTGTCATCTGCCATTTTCGTCATCTGTAATCATCTATCATCTCTGTCATTTGTAAACTTTGCCACCTGTCATTTCTGTCATATGACATCTTTGTCATTTGTCATCTCTGTTACCTATCACTTGTCATCTGTTCTCTTTATCACCTATCATATGTCTTCTGCCATCTCTGCCAGCTGGCATCACTAGTATCTGCCAATTCAGTGATCTGTGATCTCTGTCATCTCTATCATATGTGATCACTTTCATCACTCTCATCTGTCAGCTGCTATCTTTGCTATGTCACCTCTATCATCTCTCATCTCTATCATCTACCAATTGGCATCTCTGTTAGCTGACGTCTCTATCATCTCTCATCTATGTCATCTAGCATCACTGTTATCACACATCTCTGTCATTTGTTATATTTTCCATCTATTAACTGTGTCATCTGCCATAATTGTCATGCTTCTTCCCTGTCATTTATCATATATGTCATGTATGACCTTTGTCATTTGTAATCTCTGTAATCTGTTATTTGAAATATATCCTCTCTGTCATCTGTTATCTCTATCATTCGTCATTTTTGCCATCTCTTCCTCTGTCATATTTCATTCCTCTTAGATGTCAACATTGTCATCTATGTCAACTGTAATCTCTATCATCGGTTATATTCTATCATTTATATTTGTGATCTCTTTCATCTACCGTGCGTCATCATTGTCATCTGTTATCTCTATTATTTGCCATCTCTATCATCTATCATCCCTATTATCACTAATCGCTGTAATCTATCATTTTTGTCATCTGTGATCACTGTAATCGTTTTCATCTGCCGTGCGTCATCACTGTCACATTATCATTTGTCTTCATCTGTGTTATCTCTTTTACCTGTTACTTCTCTTTTATCTCTCACCTATGTCCTGTATCAATGTTTTCAACTGTTTCTCTGCCATCTGTCATCACTGTTACATCTGTCAAAATGTATTACAGAAGAAAATTTCAAATTTTCTCTCTGTCATGTATCGATATTACCATATGTTTCTCTGTCATCTGTCATCACTGTTAACCCATTCATCTGTCAAAATTTATTACAGAAGTAAATGTCGATCTTGTAACATTCTAATGGCATTTCGGGCAGATCAAAAAGACAAAACGTCAAATTTTATGATTATAAGAAAATGTCAGTTTTGTAATGTATAAATGATATTTTGGCAGGATTAAATAGTAAAAGGAGAGAGAGAAGTGTCAAAATTTATGTCAGATGAAAATATCAATTTTGTCACTTTCAAATGAAACTTTGAACAGATCAAAAAAAACATCAAACAAAAGATAAAATTTTGACATTTCTGACAGAAGAAAAAAGTCACTTTTGTAACTTTCCTATGACATTCTAAACAGATAAATAATAATACAGGGTGACTGACGAAAACCCTTTGGTGCTGTATCTCGCTTATTTTTAATCCGATTTTAATCAAATTAAACCATTTTTAAAAGACTTTAATAGGATCTAAACTGTTATTTTTTCTCGCACCCAGTTTTTGACAAAATACGATAAACAATTTTTTTTAAATTGCACTGTATATATATTTTTATTGATTCGCAAGGAGATTTTTTTTCTGAATATAAAATTGTAGACAAATTTATCCATACATCAAACTTAAGTCGAGAAATTGAGGATTAAAAAAATAAATAAAAAGTCAAGTATCCATTGTAAACAATATACAGACCCTATTTTAAATGTCAAAAGTGACAGTGACAGCCATTGATACAATACTGCAACGATTTTTAATTATTTCATAATTAAAATGTTGCAATATTTCAAACACTGTACTAGAATTTTGTGCTTCTACAGAAATCGTTTTTCAGTTTTTGAAATCTTGCAACATTTTTATTATGAAATTATTAAAAATCATTGCAGTATTGTACCAATGACTGACACTGTCACTTTTGACATTTGGAATAGGCTCTGTATATTGTTTACTATGGGTATTTGATTTTTAATTTTTTTTTAAATCCTCAATTTCTCGACTTTGGTTTGATGAATGGATAAAATCGTTTACAAATTTAGATTCAGAAAAAAATCTCCTTGCGGATCAGTACAAAATATATATACAGTGCAATTTGAAAAAAAAAAGTTGATCGTCTTTTGTCAAAAACTGGGTGCAAGAAAAAATATCAGTACAGTTCATATTAAAGTCTTTTAAAAATCATTTAATTTGATGTTTTATTTATTCAAATCGGATCAAAAATAAGCGAGATACAGCACCAAAGGTTTTTCGTCAGTCACCCTGTATACTATATAGGGAAAGTAATTATCATTATTTGCTTTGTAATCTAAAAAAAACTTATCGGTGAGTATAATCCAGCTCTTTTTTTTTTTCACGAAGAGAATCAGTAATTCGTGTAGCTTATCTTTCCTAGAAAGGCTTTTTTCTCAAGGATTCCTGATTATGAAAGGCGGAGATAATTTTATTATTTTAGTTAGGAGTAAGGAAGAAAGGCCCCCCTGTTAAGTGCCTTCCAATTAAAGGGAGTCCGAAGTGGTTCAGGAAAAACTTCCTTCACTGAGATAATCCTCGCCACTTGGGTCTCCAGGAGTGATTAGTCCTAAAACTATAGGTGTTTTTATTCCAATGACGACTGCTATGAAGGTTGATACACTTTTCTTTGACCGTTAGGTATCATCCGCGAAAAGGGCAGATTGTATGACATGGCTGTGACCAATTGGAAACCAATTAGAATTTGTGTGTGCATCGGACTCGAAGATTATCCCATGGAAGGAGAACGTAGATGGTTGTGCACACGAGGAGGTGAATGAAACCATTGTAGATGATCCCGAAGGCGACGATGACTCTATCAAGTTAACCGTCAACGTAAATACAATGTAGAACAGAGCGAAACTGGGCGAGTTTATAGGTTAAATGAGGTATTTGTGAGGTGTATTCGCTTCGCATCTATTGTTCTACGGACCTGGGCGAACGAAGAGACTTGTCGGTATGGATTGGCACGAATTATGATTCGTCGAAAACGCATTAACCCTTTAAAAATAATACTTTTACTTCAACAGCCACTCAAAATACGTAAACGCTATTCATGTCCATCATCCTCAAGGTAGGTAAATCTTTACATTTCGTTGGAGCTATCCCACTAGCAAATTCAGCGTTTTAGATGAACTAGTTAAAAGAATTCTGCTGCGTTGTATTTAAGTCTTGGTAGCTGAAAATCATCCCAGACTAGGTCATCATCAATTCTTCATCAGCTGTCAATGGTGAATGAGCTCAAAATACGTAAAGCTATTCAGAGTGGCCTACATCCTCAAGGTAAGTAAATTTTCGCCTTTCCATTGAGCCCTTCTATTAGCAAGCTCAGCGTTTTAGGCGAACTGGCTGAGATAATTCTGCTCGGTTATCTTTCAAGTCTATCTTGAGAGCTAAAAATCATTCCAGGCTAAGTCGGTTTTCCTGTCAGCCTATCAATTCTTCATCAGCTGCCAATGGTGAATAAGCTTAAAACACATCAAAGCGATTCAGATTGGCCAGCATCGTCAAGGTAGGTAAAATTTAAGATGCACAGCGTTTACTCTATTAACTAGTTGAGAGAATTTTTCTGCGTTTTTTGAGTCTTTCAGTGATGAATAAGCTTAAAATACATCAATGCTATTCAGAGGGGTCAGCATCCTCAAGGTACGTAAATTCATGGAGCCATTCCATTAGCAAGCTTAGTATTTTAGGCGAACTAGTTGAGATACTTCTGCTGCGTTGTCTTATTTGAGAGACCAAAATCATCCCAGACTCGGTCGATTCTCATCCCCTCTTCATCAGCTTTCAATGGTGATTGAGTTCATCTTAAAAGGTTTTTTTGATTATTCTTTGATAGCCTCATTTACAAAATGATCCACCTCAAATTCCGAATATATAATGCACGATGTTGTTTTCTGTTTAATTGTAAAATTAACGAGATTTGGAGCGAGCAAAAGATTTGTGTATGGTTTATTCATAATTTTCTGCTCTGTTTTCGGCACTGTACACATCTACACCAGCGATATTCTAAATTTGGCTTCAGTAAAGTAATTCAAATTCGCTGTACCTATAAAAAATGGTCTTCAAGCTACTCTCGATTCCTAGGAGAAGAGGGCGAATAAATTACGGCTTAAGATCAATGCTGATAAAGTTTCTCCATATATTTCAGCTCACTGTATCTCAAAAAAAAAGGATAGATCCTCTCCAAGGAGAATTATTTTAATTAAACAAGATTAAGATATTTCCAAATTTCTTTCGATTCGATCAGAATGTTAGTATAGTCCATCCGTTGGATCTTCCGTCCTACGTCACAAAATATCGCTTCGAAAAACGACACAAAAACATTCAGTCTGATAAAGTAAACCAAATGCGTTAGAAAAAGAACGCACTGTAAAACTTTCGTCGTTTTTTGAAGCGATAGTTTGTGACGTACGACGGAAGATCCAACGGACAGACTATAGCCAAATTTATTTTAAAAAAAAAACAATCAACCTAGTCAAGATTAAATTAAACCAAATTCAAGATTTTCTTCTTTTTCAACTCTTTCTCTTCAATATATTAAGTTGTATGAAATTGAGCAAAAAATGCACATAATTGAATTCGTTTTTTTTCCCCAATAAAAACTTGATTTTTAATCGAAGTATGAATCCATATTATCGATACTGGATACACATTGTCTATTTTAGAGGTAACTCATTTATCCCTTTGCTGTAGAAGCCTGGATCACGGGAGTCGATGAACTCTTGAAACACCATTTTGACAGCCTGTGCGTAATTGATTTTTTTCCAGATAAAAAGTTTTTGAAAGCAATGATAGTCATTAGTGGCAAGGTCTGGCAAGTACGGTGGGTGACGGAGATTTTCCAACTCGAACTCCTGTAGCTTTGACCCAATCATTCGAGGCGGATTGGAGTCATCCGATTAACTAATTTTGGCTGTTTAATCGCCAGATTTCTGATCATTTCGTTTAGTTGATAACAGTAGACATCTGTGATCGATTGGCCAGGTTCCATAAAGCTGTGGTGGATGACACCTGCGTCAGACCACCAGCTTCTTCTGGTGGGTATCTCGTTTCGGACAGTGTTTTGGTAATTCATCTTTGTCCAACCATTGCGCTGAATGCTTACGATTAACGTACATGACCCATTTTTCATCATACGTAACAATTCGATTGAGAAATGGTTCGACTTTGTTGCGAGAAATAAGAGAAAGAAAAGCGTTGAGTCTTTGTCCCTTCTGTGCATCCGTCAATTCATACATGTCCAGCTTTTTCACTTTACCAATTTGTGCCAAATGAGTCGCGGCATTTGAAGATCAATAAAAGATCAAAGAAGAAAATCATGTGGAATGATTTTGATAAGAACGAGAAATTGTAATACTATTTTGAGAACCTTTTAGTTCAATATGAAAGGGGAGAGTGGAATCGAATGAGGCGATGGTAGTGAATGCGGTGAGCATTGATGCTTTAAAACTGTCTTGGTATGAATATAATATCAATCTAGCTTAAAGTAGAAAAGATTCAGGAGAAGTAAATAAGGAGAAAAGTAGGGATGATTAATGATTAATAAAAAATAACAAAGGGAAAATAATGATGAAGAACAAGACTTTAAAATTATCTTAATAAGGATAATATCATTGTGGAATAAGAAGGCAAGGGGGAAGAAAAGAAAAAAAATGATGATGATACATGGAGGAAAAAGCTAAAAGGAGGAGCAATGATTAATAAGGAAATAAAGATAAAGATGAGCACTAAGATTCGGTTTTTGCAAACTGATGAATACAAAAAGCTTTCTATTCACTAATCGCCATTTTTGCTACAAGCGCCCTCTGGCGCACGCGCGTACCATTAAACAGAACTGTTTGAGTTGCTCTTTTATTTCATCTAATAATTATGATTTTATATTCTACATAATGAAACACAGGCTTAGGATAAAACGTGATTATTGTTCTACTACAAAGGCCGGAATTCCGACATACAGGAAACGCCGCTAGTAGCGCCAACATAGGCGCCAAATTCAAAATTATGCAGTATTGCCAACTTAGCTTTTCTGCTACAACACCTCGAAGATGCTCTTTTCGCCCCATCGGCAGCCGACCCTCCTTTCCCCTCACAACAAAGAAAACCGCAATTGCCCATAAAACCTTCGCCTGGATTTTAAATTTACGACGGTACCCTACAAATCGGTAGGTCGCATGCCGATAACAACTAGACAATAAGCTGTTGGTGGTAGTAATTTCACGTTTACTCGATTTTTAGGGTATTAAAGTGGAACGGTACAAAATTATATTTACATACATAAATTACGATCGTGCCCTAAAATAAAAATCGGTAGTTCGCACGCCGATCACTAGGTCGTAGTAATTTTACGTGTACTCTATTTTTAAGGTGTTAATGGGAGATTTTAGTCGGTAGGCACCAGCTCGTCGGGGTCGTGACAATAAGTAGTTGGTAGTCGTAGTAATTTTACGTGTACTCGATATTTAAGGTATTAATAATAAGCAAATGTTTTCATTTTAACACAAATTTGAAAACTTTATCAGTTCTTTTTGAAAGACATGGAGATTGTTCAAATTTATCAAAAACGTTTTACATTGTGGACCAGTTTTGTTTAATATTTTTATTAATGACGTAGAAGATATTATTAAACTGCGAATTTTTATTATGTGTGGACGATCTCAAAATTTATGAAACAATTTTTACTCTTTTAAATATAAACAAATGCTATTCAATAACTACATCGAGAGGTAATAGAATTGAATATACATATTCATTAATTGAGTCATCTAGCCTTACAAGAGTTGATATTGTCAAAAATCTAGGTATCACATTTGATTCAAAATTTTTATTTAACACCCACATATTAAATATTAGTACGAAAGCATTACATAACTCTTTATTGCTCACTAGTACGTTGCCATTTAGAATATGCCTCTGTTGTATGGATACCATTCACTCCACTAATATTAACCGTTTAGAAATGGTGCAAAAGAAGTTCTTAAGATGCACGGAATTCAAGATTGGATATCAGCATGCATGTGGAGTATATGATGCAATAATTACATAATTACGACACAACAGTTAGCAATTTATAATTACATTTTTAGAGTATTCAATATCTGATTTATATATCATCCATCCCTAGACTGACTACCTGATGCCGGCCGAAGGTAAAGCGCGCGCCAGACTTGGGGCAAATTAAGAATCGTAAATACTGGTTGCGGTTGAAATTGACAAGTTCTAACCAAAACATTATTAGTGGTCGTAATCACCATTGATAACTCACAATAGGACAATAGCCTTTCTTATGAATAGGACCGTAGCGGGGGAAGCCGGTACCTGCTCCTTAGGGCAGGATGTAATGGTCTCCAACACCTCCCCTAAAGCTGGGTTGGGGAATTTGGGTTGGTTACATTTCCTAACCTTACTTTTAAGTTGACTGCTACAAATAATTTTCTTTTTCGAAGGCACATACACTCTGTAACCATCTTTGTCGTTCACATAACCCACTACGTGTCCATGCCTAGCTTTGCTGTCAAACTTTTTTCTGAATTGTTTCGGGACATGCACATAACACGGTGTGCCGAAGATTTTTAAGTGTTTTAAGCTTCCGACGTCTTTCTTATACCACAATTCGTACGGAACTTTTTTTTTGACACTTGATTTTCCGCTGCGATTCAACACATATGCTGCCGTGTTGCATGCTTCGGCCCACAGTTGTTTCGACAACTCGCTGGTTGTTAACATGGCTCTGGCAGCCTCTACGGTTGTTCGATTTTCTCGATCAGCAGCACCATTTTGCTCTGGCGAATACGGTGTCGTAATGTGTTGCTGGATGCCTCTTGCTGCTAGAATTTTCTTTACTTCTGGGTTGTTGAATTCAAGGCCTCCGTCGGATCGCAACGTCTTAATTGTGTGTCCTAAATTTTGTGCCTCCGCCAAGAAATCCCTCAAGACACTTGCCACTTCATTCTTTCTTTTTAGAAAAAATATTTTTCTAAACTTGCTGAAGTCGTCCTTGAAGCATACGTAATATCTCGAACCACCCAACGATGCAATGTCCATTGGTCCATTTACATCTGTATGGATTATTTCCCCGACACTAGTGGCTCTGTCTTTTCTTGGCCTAAAAGGTTGTCTGTGCATTTTACCCATTGCACAACCATCACAAAATTCACCTTCTTCATCTTCGTAAGGTATGTTTTTCTCTTTCAAGAATTCCCTAACATGCCTTTTATTTTGGTGAGCCAACCTTTCATGCATCACTTGCATACTGCAAATCATTGCGCTTTCTGTTTTTTCTGGTTTCATCTCCAGTATGTAGATACTTCCTTCGGTTTTTCCCTCCAGCGCTACTTCATTTGAATTTTTCAAGATTTTTACAGTTTTTTCGGTAAATACTGCACTGTACCCCTTCTTAGCCGCTGCGTGTACCGAGAATAAAGGCCCAACTACATCTGGAACGTGCCAAACATCGTGTAAGTCTGCCGATAACCACTTTTTGCCAATCTGATGTCTTACTGTAATTTTTCCGGAACCATTCACTTTCATCTTGATGCCCTTTTTACCCACATTTACTTCTCGTGGTGGATCAAATTGCTTGTAGTCGACAAAATAATTTTTTTCTGGGAATATGTGCACCGATGCACCGCTGTCGCAAACCCATTTCTCGATGTTACTTTCTGGCATTACATTAAAACAGCTGACAAATGCATTTTTCTTGCCAGATTTTTCTTCTTTGCATTCCGCCGCCCAGTGTCCTAATTTTTTGCAAATTTTACACGGGAACCTTTGCTTTTTGTTCAAAAAATGTGGTTTTTTCGACGTCTTTGAGACAAATGCAGTGTTTTCTTCTGATTTTGACCCCTCAGTATTGTCACGCATCTCAATTGCGCATAATTTTTCTATCAGAAGATTGACAGTTTGATTTTCCTCTGGAAAACTATCCCAGAGATCTCGGAAACTGTCATATTCTCTCCCAAGGGTTGACAGAATTCTGCCATTTAGCATTGCCTCGGAGAGTGTGTTTTGCTTTCTCTTGGCCAGCTCGTCATTCAGTTCCATGAAGATTTTTTGGAGTTTTGCTACATGTGTGCTTATGTTGTCGTTCGGGTCCTTTTCTACCTTGTAGAATTTTTCTATGAGCGAATTCATTCGCTGCGAACTACTTTGTTCGAACCTCGAACACAACTTTTGCCACACTTCGGCTGCATGCTTGCAGGTTATCACAAGCTCGCCTACCTCATCGCTCAACCCCGCTGCTATAAGGGCTGACGCCTTGGCGTCCTCGACGATCCAGTCCTCAAATGCTTTTTTGCTGTTGGCATTATTTGCTCCCTCATCTATAACTGGACACTTCTTCGCACCATACGTGATATCGCACAGCCTGTGCGCGGTTAATATGAGCCCCATTTTCCACTTCCATTTTGGCCATTGAGCTGGAGTCTTCAATGGACTTATTCCCTTTTCTATGCGATCCATTTCTTCTCTAGAACTGCTCACTCTCACTTTCCACAACTAAACACTGCCTTTTCTGTGTATTCCTGGGCCCATAACCTAATGAAACACAGGCTTAGGATAAAACGTGTTTATTGTTCTACTACAAAGGCCGGAATCCCGACATACAGGAAACGCCGCTAGTAGCGCCAACATAGGCGCCAAATTCAAAATTATGCAGTATTGCCAACTTAGCTTTTCTGCTACAACACTACATAATAAACACTAAAAGATGTTAAAACCCCGATATTCCTGGTATTTTCGACATCTCTCCAAGAACGCATTCAAGCGTAAAAATTGTTTTCAACAGATTAAACAAATCAAATTTCAAAATTAAAAGCCGTATTAGATTATTCACTACAACAATTAATATCAATATTCAACACACGAAGAAGTTCAGGAGTTTCAATTTCCCTAATGGTGAAATTTTAATGTTTATATTTAAAAATATGATTTTCTAAAAAATGCATTTTTAAACCTTAAATAAATAAATCAATAAAAAAACAGTTGAACTTGTATTAAACAAAAAAAAAACAACTGAGATTTAGCAATAAAAGTTCAAATAAGAAAAAAAAAACAATTGAAATTTTGTAATAAAATATTAACGTTTCTTTAAAAAAAAAAACAAATGTTACAAAACAATGGAAATCTGTTAAAAACAGTTTAAACGGAATTTTAAAATTTTACTTATAACTGTTTAAATTTTAACGAAAATGTGATTTTATAAAAAGAAAAATTTAACCCTAATAGAAACAGTTTAAAATGTATTAAAAAACAACAATTTTAAGTTGTAAGAAAACAAAAATTAAATTAACCAAAAAAATCAAAAATAATAGAGAAATTTTGTAACAAAAAACACTGTTTTTTCAAAATAGTTCAAATATTACAAACAATAGAAAATCTTAAAAACTGTTTAAATTTCACAAAAAAAAAACAATTTAAAAAACTCATTTTTAAGCTTTAATGAAAAAATGCTAAAATTGTACTTAAAAAACTGAGATTTAGTAAAAAAATCAAATTTTAAAATATCAATCTAAAAATAGTTTTTTTCGTTGCAAAAAATTATTAACAACAGTTGAGGAATTTAAAAATTTGCTTAAAACTGTTTGAATTTTACAAAAATATGATTTCCTATAAACACATATTTACACCTTAATAAAAAAATAGTTAAAATTGTATAAAAAAATGAGATTTAGTAAGAAAAAACTTATTTTCTTAGAAATAATTTTTACACATTGGCTGCCGACAAGTTTTTATGTAAATTCTTTTCTTTGTTTCTAAGTTTTATTTTACAAAATAAAAGACGAAATTACGGGTTTTTTTTATGTGTCAGTCACGTGACTGACGTGCCCTCCCATTGCAATACTTCAGTGTCAGTCATAGGTGACTGACGTGACCCCATTGCAATACTTCAGTGTCAGTCATCGGTGGCTGGCGTGGCCCCATTGGAACACTTCAGTGTTAGTCCACGGTGACTGATAAAGCGGTCAACGTGTTCTTGATTAACAAAAATAAATTTGGAATTTATTAAATATACGTGTTTTATTTCAATATAGTACATTTTTTCCGAGATTTTACAGGGTGACTGATGAAAAACCTTTGGTGCTGTATCTCGCTTATTTTTGATCCGATTTGAATAAATAAAACATCAAATTAAATGATTTTTAAAAGACTTTAATATGACCTGTACTGATATTTATTCTTGCATCCAGTTTTTGACAAAAGACGATCAACTTTTTTTTCAAATTGCACTGTATATATATTTTGCACTGATCCGTAAGGAGAGTTTTTTCTGAATCTAAATTTGTAAACGATTTTATCCATTCATCAAACCAAAGTCGAGAAATTGAGGATTAAAAAAAAAGAATTAAAAATCAAATACCCATAGTAAACAATATACAGAGCCTATTCCAAATGTCAAAAGTGACAGTGTCAGTCATTGGTACAATACTGCAATGATTTTTAATAATTTCATAATAAAAATGTTGCAAGATTTCAAAAACTGAAAACGATTTCTGTAGAAGCACAAAATTCTAGTACAGTGTTTGAAATATTGCAACATTTTAATTATGAAATAATTAAAAATCGTTGCAGTATTGTATCAATGGCTGTCACTGTCACTTTTGACATTTAAAATAGGGTCTGTATATTGTTTACAATGGATACTTGACTTTTTATTTATTTTTTTAATCCTCAATTTCTCGACTTAAGTTTGATGTATGGATAAATTTGTCTACAATTTTATATTCAGAAAAAAAATCTCCTTGCGAATCAATAAAAATATATATACAGTGCAATTTAAAAATAGTTATTTAAGGTACAAGTGTAAAAAGTGATGCTTTATTGCACGAACTGGCGTTTAAAAACACGAGCGAGGAACGAGCGAGTTTTTTTAAAGCCAGGAGTGCAATAAAGAAACTTTTTACACGTGTGCCTTACAAAATTTTATCTTCGATCGTAAAGGATTTCAGGGAATATATTCATATGAGTAATATTTTAATGTCATTTCAATAATTCAATTACTGAAAACATATTTTACCCGCAGTGCACTAATGAAGGCGTTACTTAGCAACCAGTAAACAAGTTGCACAAATGTCGGCCGCCATTATTATTTATGGAAAAAATGTTCGCTTTATTGTAATCGCTTCGACTTGCATTAAATGAAATCTTCAGAGTTCTTAAATCTGCCATTTGGTTTGTATTATATATTTTATTTATAGTTTATTAGTTATTTGTATCAATTAATAAAAAATTAAGTTTTTCGTCGAAATATATACATCTGTCAATTTTGACAATTCTGCGCAATAAAAACAGTTTGACATTACCGTGCAATAAAAACGTAAAAAAGCACTAGTGCTTTAAAAAGCCACTTTTACAATGAAAAATGATGCAAAATGCGTCTACTTTCTGTACGATCGTAGATAAAAACTGTTGATCGTATTTTGTCAAAAACTAGGTGCGAAAAAAAATAACAGTTCAGATCCTATTAAAGTCTTTTAAAAATGGTTTAATTTGATGTTTTATTTATTAAAATCGGATAAAAAATAAGCGAGATACAGCACCAAAGGTTTTTCGTCAGTCACCCTGTACCTACAGCTGTTTGAAGGAATATTAGGTGGCTAAGTTGTAGTAACGTACAGAAGGGCCGTATCAGGCGATCCTAGTAACAATTAACACGAAACTTGTGACTGACAGCGCTAAATAGTAAGTTTAAAGTAGGTACTCACCGTCAGTCATCGGTGACTGACGTGGCCCCATTAGAATACTTCAGCGTCAGTCACCGGTGGCTGACGTGGCCCTATTGGAATACTTCAGTGTCAGTCACCGGTGACTGACAAAGCGGTCAGCGTGTAAATTATTACAAAAATATTCTTTAAAATGAAATAGCAAAAAAAAATCTGAATGGAGACAGAATAATTGAGTTAAAAAAGCATACATTTCCCAATTAATTACAGTTGAATTCAACAAATCGTTCTGAAATCGTCAAGCAAATCACCTCCATCTCGATTGAACCGAAACGGCGTAGAGGTAGAGGTCACCATCGCCGACCCATAAACATACTTTTGAGATTTAACATTTAAAGTAATAAAAAGAGTAAAATGAAATTAAAAATTAAATAAAAAGGCTGTTATTCCTTACTTGAATGATTTAAAAATAAACAAAGAGGGTTTTTATTTATCGTAATTAAACACTTCACTCAAAAACTATACAGTTGAATTAAAATTAAAATTTGCTAATTAATTAACATAATTCATGGTAATATATTAGCAAATGTTAATTTTAATTTAACTGTTAATTCGTAGGGAATTTTATACTTCTTTTTAAATAATTTATTAAAAATATTGTCAAGAAATCAGATAAATATTACTAAAACAAAAAAAGGTCACCATTTTTCAACGTTAATAAATTGCACGCTTATTTATTCTAGCGTACTCTTGACCTACCACAATAGACAATACATTGACCTCTCGTACTCCTGACCTACCTTAATAAACTACTCGTGACCTAGGTTAACGCGTAGTTCATTAAGGTAGGTCAGGAGTACGAGAGGTCAATGTAGTGTCTATTGTGGTAGGTCAAGAGTACGCTAGAATAAATAATGATCAAGTTTATGAGACTATATTAATACCTAATATCAATATCTAAAGTAACGGAAGAAAACAGATGAATTTGACAAAGCGCCTAAACATTTTAATATTTCAAGAGAAAACAATTGAAATTATTTGAATTAAAAATTAACTAATGAAAATAATTTAAAATTATTTAAACAAATTGTTAAAAACGCTGAAAAAATCAATGCTAATGTAAAAAATAAATTGATAAATAGTTAAAAGCGGATAAATAAATTGAATAAAGAAAACAATTGAATATTATTTATAAAAAAGAAGTTAAATGTCGCCTCAAAAAACAATTAAAATTATCAGAAATTTAAAAAAAAACAATAGACAATCGATAAGCAGAGATAAAAAATGGTAACTAAAACAATTGAAAATTAATTTAAAGAGGTGTTTAAACATCAATTGAAATAATTGAATGTTTTGCAAAAACAGTTGAAATTGTCAAAAACCCTAAAACAAGTGTCATCCACAAAAACAATTGAAATTCTTGAAAATTAAATCCGCAATAGATAAAATTAGTTGAATACGATAAAATCGAAAACAATTAAAAATTATTACAACAGTTTTGAGTTTAAAAAAATAATCATTTGAAAAAAAGAGTTAAAAGCACAAAAATAATTAAATAACAATTTAAAATATTTCTAATAATTCGATGGAATATCTCCATTGGAAATTTTAAAAGACGCCATATAATACACCTACAATTTAATACAATTTACAATTTAGTCGGCCGTCCACGCACCGCGGATCAATAAAACCGCAGGTCAAAATTTGGCGCCAAAAAGGGTAACGCAACGTACAACTTCGAGGAGGAGCGTCGGAATTTCGCACGTGTGCAAATTTGTAACACAGTCATCGAATCTGCAAAGCACAAACCGAGCACAATTCCACCCGAGCGACAATGTCCGTCCTCAGAACAGACAATGGAACTACGCCACGATTTATTTTTACCTTTTTATTTTATTCGTATTAACTTTAAAACGTAAATAAACATAAGCGCGATGCGCCTCTTCGAGATAATGGCAGGTGTTCCGGTTTATTTAGTATTATTGATCCCCTGCACGTAGTGACCTTGAGAGCGTGGTCAAAATATGCCCTTGCGCACTGACCTTGAAATCCGTCTGCAAAATCGATACAGCTCTTGCTTTGTTGTTCCTCCTGATTCGCGTTCCTCTACGTTTACGCTAAAAAAAGTGAAATCAGAATGGTGAAATAACAAAAGACATTTTGCACTGAAACGCGTTTTATTTTAAACAAACCAGTTATTGGACCTTACATTACTAAGAAAATAATTAACTTGTCATCCCCTTCTCTCCACGGTTTGCTAATTTTACCTCGCGTCGAAAACGATCACTAATTTCTGTATTAAGGAAAATAACATAGAATTTAATTAAAATTACACATTACTTCATTCAACATAAAATAAACTACTAAAATTAAATAAAGAAAATAAAGATTATCAGATATTTTTCTAACCAATTATTATTGTATGTATCATTGTATTACAAGCTAACAAATCGACAATTAAAAAATTACATGTTAATACAATGTTGCAGAAAAATTCTTAAAGAAGTTATTAAATTCTATAGAAAATATGGTAATGATGGCTACTAACGTACTTTCCCTGTATGTACGATTATTATTTGCGCAAGCTGGGACTCAATGTTTGGGTTCCACATGAACTCAAAGAAATTAATTGAAGAAAGCGCAAAAATTCCTGCGACAAGCTCTTGAAAAACAATGAAAATGATTCATTTCTCAAACGCATTGTCACTGGCCATGAGAAATGGATAGTTTAGGACAACGTCTGTAAACACTTCGAAGGCAAATATCCATCAAAAGAAGGTTATGCTCTCAATTTGGTAGGACTACAAAGGCGTCATGTATTTGGAGCTGCTGCCACAAAACCTAACCACCAATACGAATCTGTACTGTCGCTAATTGGACAAATTGATTGAAGCCATCAACGAAAAGTGGCCAAAATTGGCAAATCGTAAGGGTGTTCTACCATGACAACGCGAGACCACACACATGTTTAGTGACCATCCAGAAGTTGCTGAAGCTTGGATGGGATTTGATTGACCACCAACATTAGTCAACAGACATTGCACCACCCGATTACTATTTGTTTCTATTTTTTGCAAAACTCTTTAAATGGGAAAGCATTCAATTCAGAAAATGGTGTCAAACGACACATGCTTATTATTATTATTTTTTGCTGAGAAAGGCCAGAAGCTCCTTGAAGAAGATGGCAAAAGATCATCGAAAAAAGTGGTTAATCCATAACTGAATAAATTTATTTATAATAAAATATATTAAAATCTTTCAGTTCGTTGTAGAAAATTAACTAATAATTTAAAAATACGAAGACATTTCGTGAATCTACAACAATGAGTCTTACTAAGACTACAAAACAAATTAGTTGTTGAAACAACTACTCTGGCTAATGCCTCGACAGACATTGAATGATACAAAAGTAATTTGAGTGTAATTTGAATGAAATTATTTATTGAATGAAAGTAGTCTTAGTAAGACTCATTGTTGTAGATTCACGAAATGTTTTCGTATTCTTAAATTAAAAATTATTTATTTTGATTAATATAGTAAAAAAACCGAAATGACTTCAAAGACAATCCAAAATTTAAGATGTAATGTTGATTTATGAGTTACGTGAAGATGATGGAAGTTTAAGGTTATTTAATTGTCATTTAAGATCATCTGAAGAACATCTTTTTAAAGGTTATCCAACAATTATTTAAGAACATCCAATGGAATTATGTTTATCTAACGATCATTCAAGGTCATTTAAAGATCATAAATACGTTTTTAATCTTCAACTGATTTTTTAAAGCAAATTTGTATATTTTTCTGTTCCTGGAAAAAATCCAATGGTTTTAAATAACTTTTTGGCTTTTCAGAGGCTACTTTTAATCAAATTTTCGATTGTTTTTTTTGTACAATACTTTTGTTTTTGTTTTTTAAGAAATATTTTTATAAAATTTAATACAGTGCTTATTTACGAGTTTAACATTGTTTCATTGTTTTAAAACTCTAACGATTATAATTTTTTTCTCCTTTTTATAGCTAATTTTTAAGAGTTTCTTTTTAATAGAAATTTGGTTAATTTTTAATTGTTACTAAAAAATCAAAAACTATTTATAATTTCAGCAAATTTCCATTGTTTTTAAACGAAAAACCAAATGTTTTTTCCACTTCGAAAAAACCAATTATTCTTGAGCAATTTTTAAAAACATTTTAAATTGTTTATCTGGTAAATTTTCAATTGTTTAAAAGTCTATCTTCCTTTACAACGATTTTAAGGGAGTTTTCAATTGTTTTTTTTTTAGACCGGTTTCGATCTATTTATCAATTGTCAAAACTGTTTTTTAAAGAAAATATTTTGACAAATTTGTAACTGTTTTAGGCAAATTTGAAACTCTTTTTTTAAATTAAATTCTCATTGTTTTTTTGCTTTTAAAAATCTTAAAACTTTAAAATTATGTTTCGACTTTTTCTACCTATTTTTTCCAGTTCTTTTATTTAGATTTTCTGGTAATTTTTTTAGTATGTTTTTCTACCAAATTTTCAATTTTCGTTTGCAACGGTTTTAAGGGAGTTTTCCCTCTGGAAAATGTTTTCAGTTGTTTTTGTTTTCATCAATCTTCAACGGTTTTTTAAAGCAAATTATATATTTTTTTTTTTTTGGAAAAGAACTTTTTTTAAAGACCAAATTTTTTAATTGTTTTGTTACTAAATTCACATTTTTTTAATTCTAGAGATTTTAAAATGATTTATAGACTTTTTATATCTATTTTTAACCGATTTTCTTATAGAAATGTTGATAATTTTTAATTGTTACAAAAAAAAAACATCAACTGTTTCAGAAAATTTCTACTGTTTCCAACAAAAATTCAAATGTTAGAAAATTGATCAAATTTCAAACTTTTTATTAGCAAATTATAAATTTTAAAAAAGTTTCACGCCTTTTACACCCATTTTAAGAGGGTTTTATTTCTTTCTAGTTGACTTGTTTAAACAAATTAAAACATTTTTTGTTGAGAAAATATCAACGATTTTTCAAGTAAGATTTTTTCGGCTGGTCTTTTGTTTTCAATTGTTTGTTGCAAATTTGTATATTTTTTCTTTGCAAAAACATGATTTTTTAATTTTGACTTTTTAGAGCTTCTAAACTATTTTTATGTTTTTATTTACAATTTTTCAATTACCAATTTAACAATTCAACTGCTTATTTTTAAAAATTTTAATGTGTTTTATTAACGATT
Source organism: Ontholestes murinus (assembly GCA_963969525.1). Classification (NCBI taxonomy): domain Eukaryota; kingdom Metazoa; phylum Arthropoda; class Insecta; order Coleoptera; family Staphylinidae; genus Ontholestes; species Ontholestes murinus. The sequence continues at coordinate 76,288,523 of OZ018388.1, forward strand.
TTTAAGCCCTCAAACTATTTTTTTCTAAATTTACATTGTTTTTTCTTATTATTTAAATTATTTTTTAAATTTGATTATTTTATAGAAATTTCAGCAATTTTCAAGTATCAACTGTTATTATTTCAGAATATTCTACAGTTTTCTAAAAATTATTTCTTTTTTACACAATTCTAATATATATACACATTTTTATTGACAAACTATACATATTTACATTTAAATAATGAATAATGGATGATGTGTTAGTGAGTTAGTTCGTCAAAAGGCTATCGACCAGAGGTCTTTCTGCCTCACAATTCTAATTATTCTTGAGAAAATTCTTTAAAAACATTTTCAATTTTTTTTTAACAAATTTTTAATTGTTTAAAGAAAATAAATTTTAATCTTTTTAAAAACATTTTTAAAGGAGACTGTTTTTAAAAAAGATTAAAATTTACTCAAGAATTGGAACTTTGTAAAAAACAAATATTTTTTAGAAAACTGTGGAATATCCTGAAATAATAACAGTTGATATACTTAAAAATTGCCGAAATTTCTATTAAAAAAATTCAATTTTCAATTGTTTTCTGACGTTTTTCAGTTGTCAAAACACTTCCATTGTTTTTTATTGAATCTTTTTTAATTTTTTACGAAATTTTAAACTGTTTCAAAGCCAAGTAGAACGTCAATCACATTGACATATAATTCCCACATTAGGGACAAAAATGCCTGGATTTAAGGCTAAAATACACCTAAATATTGGTTTCTGGTGCGTTCCTGCATGGGCGTCAGCAGAAGAATACTTTGAGGTACGAGTGGAAGATCATCTAGGATGAACTCAATGCCTAATTCTCGTGCGGTCTAAATTATGTAATTAATATTATTTATGTATTTTTTGTATGTGTTAGGCTGTTTTGTTGGCACAGAATTAAAAGAAATAAACATAAACATAACTGTTTTGTTACACATTGTTTTAAAATTCTAGAGATTTTAAAATTACTTTTCGACTCTTTGTAACTATTTTTTAACGGATTTTTCAAAGAAATATTGGAATATTCTGCAAAATCTGTTCCTCTTTACACCAGTTTTAAGAAAGTTCTCAATTGTTTTTTTTTTTCAGTTAACTTTTTGAAGAAATTTAAAAAAAATAAGTAAGAAAATTTTCGATTCGTCTTTGATTCTCTATAAAACACTTCAACCGTTGTTTTATAGGAAAATATTTAAAAAAAATTATTTAAGCGTACTTTAAACGGTTTTTAAGTCCTCAACTAATTATTTTTTAGTATTACAAAAGACATTAATAGTTTATTATTTCAAAAATTCCACTGTTTTCTAAAAAAATTAACATTTTCAAATGTATTTCTACCAAATTTTCAATTTTCGTTTGCAACGGATTTAAGGGAGTTTTCAATTGTTTTTTTTGGAAAATGTTTTCAGCTGATCTTTTTTTCAATTTGCAACGGTTTTTTTAAAGCAAATTTGTATACTTTTTTCTTTGGAAAAAGACAACTTTTTTTTTAGACTTCAATAAATTTTTTAGAGATGTTTTTATTCTTATAAAATTTCAACTGTTTTGTTACCAAATTCACATTTTTTAATTCTAGAGATTTTAAAATTATTTATAGTCTTTTTATATCTATTTTTAAACGGTTTTTTAATAGAAATGTTAATAATTTTTTACTAAATTTGGTTTTTTTTCTTTTAAAATTCTAAGAATTAAAAGTTTTTGGTTAATTTTTAATAGAAAATTTATCAATTTTTTATTGTTATAAGCAAATTTTCAATTGTTAAAAAAATCTCTCTCTCTCTCTCTCTCTGTTCCTTTCCTTTACACCGGTTTTAAGGGAGTTTTCAGAAATTTTGACTACTTCTAAAAAAATTCTCTTTCAAAAATCCAATTATTCTTGAACAATATTCCAATTTTTGATTTTTTTTACTCCTTTACAAGTGGCTAAACAATTCTTAATACGAAAATGTATGAGTCACAGTCAGCTCTCGGCGGTTGGACCATAACCGGGCTTATATTTCTCTTATATGTATTTATGACATTCGAAAATTTTTAAATTTTCCGTATCAGCGTGGTATCAAATTTGGTTATGGACCTACATTTACCTTAAACTTTATTCATACAATATAAAGCGATAAGTCACAGTCAGGTCTCGATGGCCCGACTATAAAAAAGTCTCTCCTATAAGGAGACAAAAAAATAAATAGAAGCATTTATAAAAGAGGCAAAGCAAGAAGTTATATGCTCCCTCGGCATCATGGAAAATGAAGGGTTTGAGTGGAAGAACACTTTGTGATTGTGAACTCCACCCGTGCTTCTTTTGACCAAAATTTGAAGTACGTTTTTTTAAATTGATTTGTTGTATATATATATATATTTTTTTAAGAAGAGTCCAAAGATGTATAATTAAATAAATAATAAATTTTTAATAATATTTTAGGTTATAAAATGATCATTCAAAAACGAAGGACATTTAATTTTATTTTAGGCCATCAGAAAAAAGTCATTGAAGGTCCTAGAGATCATTGTTACCACATTGGATGACTACAATAAACAACAAACAAAGTCCCAATGACTGTGTAGTCATCAAGGTCATCCGGTGATCTTCCAAGGTCACTTAGCGGCCATTTAAGACTATTTAAAAATTGCTGGTAATACAATAGTAAATTGATGTCATTTGAATTAATTAATATTTCTAATGCAATTACATATAATTACCAATATCTCATCAATATTAAAATAATAATTTGTTTAAATTATTCAAGTTTGAACTTGATGAAACTATTATTAAAAAAACAGTATTTGTTTGAGTTTCACACCTTTTCATTATAGATGCTGCACAATTGTTTCAATACACTGTAGTGTGAAACTTAAACAGTTAGTGTTTTATTTTAAATAAACGTAATTTGTTTTTATTTCTCATGGAAGTAATGAACATGCATAAACACGACTAAATCTTAAACATTAAACTAACTATAAAACATAAAAATAAGTTAATTATTTTTTTATATAAAAAGGATACATCTCTTCGTTCTCTTTTTGTACATAATACGGTAGCCACACTCTCTGCAACGGATCGGATCCCTAGGTCTGATTTCATTTTCACTGTGACATTCTATAAAGAATATAAAAAAAAAACATTTTTATAAGATAGAAAGACACATGTTTTACAATAATTATAATTACAGAGTTAATTCTATGATTCTTGCAGATAAAAATATAAAAAAATTTCACTTCGCTTTTGTTATTTGTTTAAATAAACATAAAGTTTTGAATAATCAATTAATTTGATTATTCAAAGGTGTGGGTTTGTTAGATCTTATTAGTAATAATAATCTACTGTAATTTAAACCCACAAAAACTAATATAATATACCAAAAGTATTTACTAAAAACAACGTCTCCATAAAATATTTAAACAATTGCTTTATAGAAGACGTGACTATTGAAGTTCATTACAGCTTTTTCTTAAGTATACATAATTGAGGCAGATTTAATACTGTAATAATATAAAATACTACTGTAATTACTATTACGTTATTCACTAGTTATACAATTAGGTATTGGATTAAATTAATAAGTTGCAAATAATGCGCATCACATTGAATACGACATAACCTCAAATTACTCTAGAATAACTCACCGCCGCAAATATACACCATGGGAATCTTTGCCGCACTTGAATCCTTACTCGACGGCTCCGACATGTTTTATGCTTAACTTTATAGCAAACTATATACTCAAATTATTAAATAAATAGCAAAAACGTGACGAGACAATTTAAAACGCAACCTGACGTTAGAAAATCATGGCGACAAGAAAAACATCCAGTGTTACCAACCTAATATGTTATTATAAATTTTCAAAAAATATCATTTAAAAAATATGAGTTTTATATTTATTTTAAATAGTTTATAATAATTTTAATAAAACCAAAATATTATTACCTGTAAGTAATGTGTTTTAATATTGAAACGATTACAAATAGGCGGTGTAAAAAAGTATAGTGGCAACAGTGATTTTTGACGTTTAAAAATTTAAAATTCGCGGTCTAGTTCTCCGTGCAATCACAACAATACTTTTGTTTACAAATGGTGGATTTTATAAAGCATTATTGTTAAATATCTAATGTAAAATGTGACTATTCTGTAATGTCATGGGTAATTTGTGCTGTCGTAATCAGAAGGAACATAGGTAAGCAAATAATTATTTAAAAATCATTATGTCACGATCATACATCATCCATCGATAATATTTATATCGATACTGATTATAGTTCATAATATCTATATAAATTAACATTAAAAATCCTCTGTAATAAAATAGCCTTATCAATTTCAATTCAGGGACCTTCGTTGATAAATATTATTACTTGTAAGCTCTTATGTTTTCATTTCATTCATTCAGGCTATTGTAGAATCGGCAATCTTTTTGTATCGTTATCATTAAAAATTGTTATTTACTTTTTTATAGGAATATCGTTCTGCTTCTGTTGGGGTTGGACAATGCCGGCAAAACCGTTGCCATTAAAAACTTGGCCGGCGAGTCGATCGACACTGTTATTCCAACGGTTGGATTCTCCGTCGTACATTTGCAGTACATGAAATACGATATCAAGGTTTACGACCTTGGAGGAAGGACAGACTTCAGGGATATCTGGGAACGATACTATGTAGACGTGAGTCATTGATAATGTTAAAATAACAATATTCGTATTTAAATAATGAGTCATAAACACGTGCAATTATCTCCCACAATTAAATCTTTTTTTTTAATTACTTTATTTTGATGATATAAATTTGATATGTTTTATAAAAAAAAATAAGATTAAATTTATGAATATAACTATAATTTAAGTAGATAATTGCTCATAATGTTTCTCTTGAATTATATTGACCAAAACTTAAATTAGAATATGCTTTAACATTTTTAAATTAACAATAATAAACTATTTATCATAAATATTTAACGTACATTAAATCAATTTTAGTTCATTTTACAGAAAGAAATACGTTCAAACTAGTGTTGCTTTGATAGTTGTACTATTTGTAACACGCAAATTAATTTGTATTATTCAATGTCTGTCGAAGTATTAGCTAGAGAAGTAGTTGTTTCAAATTAATTTGTTTTGTAGTCTTAGTAAGACTCATTGTTGTAGATTCACGAAATGTTTTCGTATTTTTAAATTTATTATAAATATTTGTATTAAAAAGTATCTTATTGATTTTAAACAACCACATAATAAAGGTCGTCACAATTATTTTCATTGAATCATGTTTGTGAAGTTATATTAAAAAGAAATTTGTACATTCAACTCAATTTTTTGTAGGATAATATCAAATGTATGATGTTGAGTTTTTATTTTATATCAAATGTATGCAATTAATTTGAACGTTTTAGGCGCATGGAATAATATTTGTAGTGGACGCTAGTGATTACGACCGTCTGAATGAAGCGAGTGAAGTGCTAACGAAAATAATAAGCCATGACAAAGTCAGGGGAAAACCACTGCTGCTGTTAGCGAACAAACAAGACCACGAAAATGCCTTAGATGAAATAGACATCATCGAAAAGTTCCAATTGGAAATGATTGTGAACACTTGCGAGTGCCCCACTTTAGTGGAATCATGTTCAGCAACCGAAGTGTCTTCAAAAACAAGGCTGGATCCGGGAATAAAAAAAGGATACAATTGGATTTTAAACTACATTATTCGGCAATATAAAACGTTAAACACGAGAGTACAAGAGGATGTGAAAATTCAAGAGGAACTGGATAGGAAGGAGCGTGAAGCAAAGAGAGAAAGATTAAAACAGTTGAGTGAAGCCGAAAGTAATAATGAGATTGTTAATAACAAGCCGTCCAATGGATTTGCCTTAAGTGATGTATACATCATCAAAAATAATCAATATAAACATAGTGATAGTGATTCTAGTCAATCATTAGATTCACTTCCACAAGTCTATTATGGTACAATTCAACAGGAAGTGATACCAACTATGAGACCAAAATCAGCAACAAATATTGTTAGACAACAGCTAGAGTTAGATAACTTACACAGAAAAAATTCTATCAAATTCCCTTCTAATAAAACAACGCCTGTGCACTTATACGAGACCAAAACCCCGAGAAGTGCTGGTGAAAGAAAAGCGGCGAGGCCCGCGGACCGGCGTACTTTAAAATCGGCAGGAGATTCAATCTTCATCGTGTCGAACGGCCCCAAATTCACCCTCCCCGCAAACAACGGTTCGGGGGATCTTCGAATGTTTCATCCCCTGAGTTCGCATAAGAACGTCCTCCCCCCAATCGACACGATTAGGACATGCTTACCAAACGGTGTGCAAGAAACCAATTTTGATAATCATATTTGAACGACGAAAGGATTCCAATAAATTTTGTGATATAAATAATTTTTAACGTAAGGATAGAATATTTTCTAAAAAATAAGAGCATTTATAATTTTACACTGATAATGTATGTGAGGAATAAAATATACTTTTCGATTAAATACAAACAATGTTTTATTAAAATTTCTTTCAACAATAATATTGTATCGATAATCGGTATAAGCATAATAATAATTAATACATCTTCTGTAATAACAAATTTAAGGAACTAAAGGCTCACTAAAAGTTTTTTTTTGGTTAAAATAATTAAATTAAACTTCGAAATCAATTAATGATCCAAAAATTGAAAAACAATAATAATATTCATTTTCAGTTCCAACTTTAATCAAAGAATATTAACCATTAAAATATTTTATAACAATAAGAAACAATCTATTACTAACTGTATTAATGAATATTTGTGCTATTTGTGAATAGTATGTGCTGTTTTAACGACATATAATGAAATTATTATTAACTCTTATTGTATGCAAGTTTGATTTAAAAGAAATGGTTAATGCTAATATAATATTTTATCATTTTCAGTTAAGATCTTAACATATATAAATAATATTAAACGGTTGAGATGAAGCTCATTTTGTATTTGTGTGTAGTGTAACAATTTATTTATTTTTTTATTAAATGGTATTAACTGAAATATAAGGCCAAGTGAGATTTAAATTTTAACATGTATTGGATGTAAAAATTTATTGGCACACAACTTAAATTACAATTATTTAAAGGTAATATGAAAATAAAATAAATTCAAAAAATTGCCATTTCACACATTTTTATAAAAGAACGAAAAAATATGAAAAGATCGTGGCTAATAGATCCATTTATTCCCATCTACAACTGTTTCCTTAGTTGATTTATGAATGTCTTCATATTTTCTTGTTTTCTAGAGAAAGGCTTCATTTAAAATCTATGTGTGTTTATTTTCATGTAAAATATCTCATCTTAACCTCATAATTGTGAAGTAAATTGAAGTACGTTTTGTCTCGTACAAAAACCATAATTTTCACATTATTACAAATTGATAACGTAAAATCAATTTGTAATCATGTGAAAATAGAGACATTGCCCTAGCAATTTTTGAAATATTGAAAAAATCTAGGTCAGATACGATTAAAAACTGCCGAGTAAATCAGATTAGTTTACATACATTTATGAGATAAGTCGAGTCGAAAAGATAAATTGCGGTGAATTTATTTTAATTATTCAAGATAATATTAACATTAATTTTTTTATTATCATAATTTAATGTTTATTAATATGAAAAACTGATGACACACTTAAAAAATTTAAAACTCGCACAGTTTTCTAAGTAAATAATAATTATTCCTGAGAGCATTTTAAGTAACATTTAATAAACAATATTGTTTGCATAATATGAAATCTCAATTTTATAACAAATTACTATTTATATAGAATTCAATTAAAAATATTATAGATTTTTATTATTATTGATGAATGATTTAGTTTTTTAGAATTTAGTCTTTATTTAAAAAAAAGTCATAATACCTTTGGTATCTAAATTTTCTGCAAAATCAATAGTGAAATATTTCAATCAACTTCTATAGGTACATTAACAATATATCTTTTTTTTGGAAAAATAATAAAATGTCATTCAATAATAAATAAGCTAATAATCACTATTAGTTAAAAATATCCTCTTCTTCACCGTTTTAACTATTTTTAACTACTAATAATTATTACTCTACTCTTCGCGTACTCAAATATTCAAACAGAAATAAATAAGCTGTTAATTCTCAAAATGTAGTTAAGTATTATTAATTTAAATTTACTAACTGTTTATTATGTTCATTATTATCTAGATAATTAAATAATAAAATTATATATTAATTGTAAGTATAGTTTGGCCAAACAAGAATTAATTAAATTTTTTGCTTCAAAAGCTACAAGAAAAATTATGCTCTTGAAAAATATTTCAATGTTAATATTCTTCGATGAGTTTCATAAAAAAAAAATCAATGGTGTTAAACCGTATCGAATTTAATACAATTTTTCGAAAATGAATTAATACTTACACAATTTGCGTAACTCATCTTCTTATACTACCCTTCGAATTTAATATGTACAAATAGTTAAAAATATATTTTGTAGGTACACACATTAACTGTATTGACTACAGAAAGAATATTCTCCTTATCACTAAGAGTGCGATCATCGAGACAAGGATCCAGATTATTGTTGACCAGAACTTATCCCTGAAACAAGTAAGAACAAAAATATAGATCAGTCGGTGATTGTTAACAAATTCTCAATTTTTATATGGTTTTATTTCGTGTGCGAGAAAATCGAATCCAACACATGAAAAAATACAAAATGAAATGCTTAGTTATTGTGTTTGTATAACTGTCTATTTATACAGGGTGACTGACGAAAAACCTTTGGTGCTGTATCTTGCTTATTTTTGATCCGATTTGAATAAATAAAACATCAAATTAAATGATTTTTAAAAGACTTTAATATGAACTGTACTGATATTTTTTCTTGCATCCAGTTTTTGACAAAAGACGATCAACTTTTTTTTTCAAATTGCACTGTATATATATTTTGTACTGATCCGCAAGGAGATTTTTTTCTGAATCTAAATTTATAAACGATTTTATCCATTCATCAAACCAAAGTCGAGAAATTGAGGATTAAAAAAAAAAAATTAAAAATCAAATACCCATAGTAAACAATATACAGAGCCTATTCCAAATGTCAAAAGTGACAGTGTCAGTCATTGGTACAATACTGCAATGATTTTTAATAATTTCATAATAAAAATGTTGCAAGATTTCAAAAACTGAAAAACGATTTCTGTAGAAGCACAAAATTCTAGTACAGTGTTTGAAATATTGCAACATTTTAATTATGAAATAATTAAAATTGTTGCAGTATTGTATCAATGGCTGTCACTGTCACTTTTGACATTTAAAATAGGGTCTGTATATTGTTTACAATGGATACTTGACTTTTTATTTATTTTTTTAATCCTCAATTTCTCGACTTAAGTTTGATGTATGGATAAATTTGTCTACAATTTTATATTCAGAAAAAAAATCTCCTTGCGAATCAATAAAAATATATATACAGTGCAATTAAAAAAAAAAAAGTTGATCGTCATTTGTTAAAAACCGAATGCAAGAAAAAATATCCGTTCAGTTCATATTAAAGTCCTTTAAAAATGGTTTAATTTGATGTTTTATTTATTAAAATCGGATAAAAAATAAGCGAGATACAGCACCAAAGGTTTTTCGTCAGTCACCCTGTATAACTTACTGACTATAGTTTCAGCAAATCAAATCAAAGCAACTACATGGCGAAGGGTAATTGAACAAAATGGAATATATTCAGTTGATTAAACATTATTTTTTGTATTAACTTTTTTTTTAATTTCTTAAGGGAAAAAATGAAATTACTTAGTTGCGAAGCCAATAGAAATAATAAATGTGTTGTTCTGGGTCCGCAATATGGGAAACCAGTCATTTCTGTCATTGAGATACAATTAGCATTGACAGAGACATTAACAAAGTCTACGTGTATTTTTATAAAGCTATAAAAATGATCACAATGTGTACAAATCGCTTATTCAGACAATTATTACCTGTTGACACTCTCGATAGATGCTTGCAATAGGCTATCAGCAGGTGTGGGATTAACGCTCGTACTAGAATCGGCTTCTAAATGTCTCTGTCTCAACATACTGGAACTGTCACCGTCTTCTGGAACTCGGGCGGCAGCTGCACTCTCTTCTACCTTTTCACTGGCCTGCTCTCCGTTGCCGTTCACTTTCCTCGATGTTTCTTCTTCGGCCTTTAAAATAAAATAAACTAACTCATTAGCTATTAAGAAAAATACTGTACTTTATTATTATCTATTTAGAAAAAAAATAATCTAAAATATAACTAAAGTATTGTCAGAATATATATATAAAAAAAATTATTTGTAAAAGGGATAAACAAAACCTTTTATCAATTTTAAGCAAATTCTCAATTGTTGTTTTGAGCAATTTGGCCATTGGCATAAGAAACTTGTCTACAAATATATTATACGGTAATAATATAATATAGTACAATTGTTAAATAAGTATATTAATATGTTATAATCAATGTAGCAGTAACGGTGGACACAATACTGATTTTGCCGAGGGGTCCGTCACGGCAGGTGTATAATAAACGGGGAGGTAGACCACGGAGGGTTACACATAATGATTATTATATTTTGATTTTTAAAAAGGATGTTTAATTGGGTCGTTTCGGCTTGGTAAAGTAGTGAAGATATAGATTGAGGTAAAGGTATTTTATTGTTTTGTATTGCTTTCATAAAGTCCATTCTGTCGTATTTTTGACACTCAAATATAATATCGTCATTCTCCGCTCCACAGTCACATTCTTTTGTTGGGTTCATCTTAATTTTATACTTCTTGAATGTTGTCGGCGTTAACTTGGTGGTACATTTTAATAAGATAATTAAAACACTTATATTTATTGCTGTGACTATAGTTTCGAACATTCACATAAACTTTATGTTTGATAATGAACAGTGAATGTTCGAAACTATAGTCACAGCAATAAATATATTTTTGTGGTAAAACAAAGTTAAAGTGTTTTAATTATCTTAATTTTATACAAATGTGCTGGATATGAACCATGATTGATTTTTATTCTGGTGATAGTTATTTCCAACCATCTCGGATATTTTCGCATCTCAATATGTATTATTTTGTTATTATTATTGGGTGAATATATTTGTAGTGGGTTGATTTTGTCTGTCATTCTATTAGGTATTCTCTCGACCACTTTTCTCTAAGTTTCATTTTTTTGTTGAGGATGATATCAATTCGACATATGTCACAATCTATTGAGGCACCATAATCCCCACTATTTTTGGCTAGTACGTCTACTTTCTCATTCCCGTCCATTCCACTATGAGCTTTCGTCCATATAAAGTTAATATTTACATTTTTACTAGACAGTTCATTTATGTTGTTATATATGTGATCCATTTTTTTTTTTTAATTTTTGACAAGTGATTTTGGATAATTTACATGTTTTGTTAATTTTTTATATTATAAAAATTTCCCTAATTTTTTTAAATACATTTTTCGTAAAATTTTCTGTTTTAAGCATTCTTTTAAAATAAAAGTTTTAACAGTTTTTAACTAATTTTTAACAATTATCAACATGTTTTACCATATTTAAAGTATTTGTTTGTTTAAATCTCCGTTTGTTAAATATTTTTAAGGTAGTTTTAGAAAAAAAAAATATTCGACTGTTTTAAGCAAATTTGTTTTCAATTGATTTTGATCAATTATCAACGGTTTTTTTTACACAGAAGAAATTCAATTGTTTTTTTAGCAAATTTCAATGTGTAAGTAATTGTTTTTTGTTTTCCATATATATATAGTTAATAAATAAGTAGTAAATACTTACTACGAGCCTACGAAATCCGAAAAAAGAGTCAAATTTTGAAATTTCTTTTTCAGCAAGTTGCAGAAATCATATATTTGGATGTTCTTCTACTTTCTGAGGTTTACTTAGGATAAAATATATCTAAGAAAAGGGTTGTGAAAAAAAAAACTTTAAAAAAATAATTTTTCAGGCCAATTTAGTCGGTAATTCCAACATGGCGGCACATTCGGTTGAAATGGAATGACTTTCAAATTTTCCAAAATTATAGCCTACTGTATGCTTAATAAAGTGGAGAAACCCTGAGGTTGTATCTCTTTTAGTTTGTCAAAAGAAATCCCAAAAAAGGCTATATTTGTGAGGGATTACATGTATTTCCCCCCTTTTAAGAACAACCGATTTTCAAGTGTTAATTTTTGTAACAATTCAATCATTTTCAAGCAAATTTTAAACTGTAATAACTATAACTAAGTTAATTGTTCTTGCTTAAAAGTCTACAATTATTAAGCAATTTTTAATTGGGTATTTTAGCATTTGTTAAGAACATTTTTTAGCCAAGTTTTTATTATATTCCGATAGAATTCCAACTGTTTTAGGGTTTGTTTAATTTCAACTGTTTATTATAAGCAAATATTCAACGTTCCAATAGCTCAAAAATAGTGAAATATGGTAAAACGCACAAAAAACTATGACATGAACCAAACTGTTATTTTTTTGAAATAAATTTCTCACATTTAACAAATTCTCAACAATTATTTTTTCGGGCAAATTTTCTATTTTATTTTTCATGAAAACTTTAAATTGTTTTTTTTTAATATTCTTTTTTTGATGAGATGTTTGAATAAAAAAATTAATTGTATTTTAGTAAAATTTCAACTGTTTAAATTTAAACCTTTTTAAGTTATATACAGGGTGAGTTTTTTTCGATGTTCTACATGGGGATCTCGGAAACTATAAGAGATAGAGAAACGGTTAAATAGGGAAAGAAGTGTAGATTTACGAGACGAATAAAATTCCACTTTCAAAGTTTTCAAAAAAGTCAAGGGTAACTAGATATTTTGAAAAAAGTAAAAAGTGTCAATTTTTTCAAATCAATATATCTCGGTTATTATAACAGATAGAAAAAAACTGTAAAAGACAAAGTTTTAGATAATTTTATGCAGATTAATAAAAAATAATCAGAAAATTTTTATCGCCATTAATTTCCGAGATATGACGCAAACTTACATTTTTTTAAATGGAAACCATAGTTGGCTATGGCCTCATTCACAAGGTAAAATTTTTCTCTTTAATCCAATATGGCATACGACATAGTTATTTCTAAAAATAAGTGAGTTATAGTCATTTTAAGTTTTATTATAAATAAAAAACGGGTAGCCATGAAAAAGATGAAAGTAAAACAATTGCAGTTGTTTATAATAATAGCAATATTGTAATTATTAGTTTTACAAAGTTAAACAAAAATGAAAAACCAGCATAAGAATAATAATTTTGTAATTATCAAATGGCCTTCTGTATGTGGTATAAACTCATTTGCCAAGAAGATAATACTTTTCTTACAAAAATATTATGAACACAGGAATCGCGATTCACTAATTGTGGTATTTTTAATCGCCACAATGAACATAGATGAACTCAAGAGAATCCAAGAGAAGTTTCACAGAGAAAACTACAAATTAAATTTGGGTTTAATCTATGGTGTGTTTGAATTAATAATTCTCGGTCCATATATTTTTGAAAGCTCACTAAGTGAAAATGATTACTTTCATTTTCTTCAGAAAACATATGAAGATCGGTTGTTTAAATTTATCATTACAAGCAAGATTAAAATGGTTCCAATATGACGGTGTCCACCTCATAACATGTTGGCTTTACAAATTATTTAAATTAAATTATTTTCCTAACTCATAAATGGGAAGAAATAAACCAATCCCAGGGCCACCTAGATCTCCCGATCTGCGCGTTTTAGAATTTTTTCTGTGGAGTTATGTAAAGAACAAACAATATGAAAAATCATATCAATCCGTGGAGGATCATAAACTAGCTGTTATTGATACATTTAATTCAATTTACATGAAAATAGTCAAAAAAGCCATAAATTCAATTTTAAAAAGATATAATTTATATCATAATAATATTAATAGTGGACTCTTTGGCCATATTCTTTTAATATTAAAAATTCTCTCCCATTGATATACTGATAATTACAGAATTACTTTATGCTGTTGTTTTATTTTGGTTTATCTCTGTAAAACTAATAATTATAATATTGCTATTATTATAAACAACTGCAATTGTTTTATTTTCACCTTTTTCATGGCTACCCATTTTTTATTTATAATAAAATTAAAAATGACTATAACTCACTTATTTTTAGAAATAACTATGCCGTATGCCATATTGGATTAAAGAGAAAAAAATTACATTTTGAATGAGGCCATAGCCAACTATGGTTTCCATTTAAAAAAATGTAAGTTTGCGTCATATCTCGGAAATTAATGGCGATAAAAATTTTCTGATTATTTTTTATTAATCTGCATAAAATTATCTAAAATTTTGTCTTTTACAGTTTTTTTCTATCTGTTATAATAACCGAGATATATTGATTTGAAAAAATTGACACTTTTTACTTTTTTCAAAATATCTAGTTACCCTTGACTTTTTTGAAAACTTTGAAAGTGGAATTTTATTCGTCTCGTAAACCTACACTTCTTTCCCCATTTAACCGTTTCTCTATCTCTTATAGTTTCCGAGATCCCCATAGAGAACATCGAAAAAAACTCACCCTGTATATACAACATCTTTATTGCAGTAACATTATTTACAAATATATATATATGTTATACAGGGTGAGTTTTTTTCGATGTTCTCTATGGGGATCTGGGAAACTATAAGAGATAGAGAAACGGTTAAATGGGGAAAGAAGTGTAGATTTACGAGACGAATAAAATTCCACTTTCAAAGTTTTCAAAAAAGTCAAGGGTAACTAGATATTTAAAAAAAGTAAAAAGTGTCAATTTTTTCAAATCAATATATCTCGGTTATTATAACAGATAGAAAAAAAACTGTAAAGGACAAAGTTTTAGATAATTTTATGTAGATTAATAAAAAATAGTCAGATAATTTTTATCGCCATTATTTTCTGAGATATGATGCAAACTTACATTTTTTTAAATGGAAACCATAGTTGGCTATGGCCTCATTCAAAAGGTAATTTTTTTCTCTTTAATCCAATATAACATACAACATAGTTATTTCTAAAAATAAGTGAGTTATAGTCATTTTAAATTTTATTATAAATAAAAAATGGGTAGCCATGAAAAAGATGGAAGTAAAACAATTGCAGTTGTTTATAATAATAGCAATATTGTAATTATTAGTTCTACAAAGTTAAATAAAAATGAAAAACCAGCATAAGAATAATATTTTTGTAATTATCAAATGGCTTTCTGTATGTGGTATAAACCCATTTGTCAAGAGGGTAATATGTTTCTTACAAAAATATTATGAACGGATAAATCGCGATTCACTAGTTGTGGTATTTTTAATCGCCACAATGAACATTGATGAACTTAAGAGAATCCACGAGAAATTTCACAGAGAAAACTACAAATTAAATTTGGGTTTAATCTATGGTGTGTTTGAATTAATAATTCTCGGTCCATATATTTTCGAAAGCTCACCAAGTGAAAATGATTACTTTCATTTTCTTCAGAAAACATTTGAAGATATGCTCGATTATTTAAATTTATCATTACAAGCAAGATTAAAATGGTTCCAATGTGATGGTGCTCCACCTCATAACATGTTGGCTTTACAAATTATTTAAATAATGCTTTTCCTAACACATAAGTGGAAAGAAATAAACCAATCCCAGGGCTACCTAGATCTCCCGATCTGCGCGTTTTAGAATTGTTTCTGTGGGGTTATGTAAAAAACAAAATATATGAGAAATCATATCAATCTGTGGAGGATCATAAACTAGTTGTTATTAAAACATTTAATTCAATTTACATGAGAATAATCAAAAAGCCATAAATTCAATTTTAAAAAGATATAATTTATGTCATAATAGTATTAATAGTGGACTCTTTGACCATATTTTTTTAATATTAAAATTTCTCTCCCATTGATATATTGATAATTACAGAATTACTTTATGCAGTTGTTTCATTTTGGTTTATCACTGTAAAACTAATAATTACAATATTGCTAATATTATAAACAACTGCAATTGTTTTACTTTCATCTTTTTCATGGCTACCAATTTTTTATTTATAATAAAATTTAAAATGACTATAAGTCACTCATTTTTAGAAATAACTATGTCGTATGCCATATTGGATTAAAGAGAAAAAAATTACCGTTTGAATGAGGTCACAGCCAACTATGGTTTCCATTTAAAAAAATGTAAGTTTGCGTCATATCTCGGAAAATAATGGCGATAGGAATTTTCTGATTAATTTTTATTAATCTGCATAAAATTATCTAAAACTTTGTCTTTTACAGTTTTTTTCTATCTGTTATAATAACCGAGATATATTGATTTGAAAAAATTGACACTTTTTACTTTTTTCAAAATATCTAGTTATCCTTGACTTTTTTGAAAACTTTGAAAGTGGAATTTTATTCGTCTCGTAAATCTACACTTCTTTCCCCATTTAACCGTTTCTCTATCTCTTATAGTTTCCGAGATCCCCATAGAGAACATCGAAAAAAACTCACCCTGTATATATATATATATATATACATTATGATAAGTGTTAGTCCGTCACTGTCTGGGCTATCGACCGTAGGTCTTTCTGCCCTTTTTAAGTTATTAAAATGTTTTTACAAAAATTTTTCGCAATGTCTCAACTGTTTTCTACAAATTTTCAAAAGTTTTTTTTTAATGGAAATTTTTTAAATATAATTCAGTGATATAAAGGCAAATGCTAGTGTTTTTTAGTTTATTAACTTTTTTTATTTTTTTTAATTTTCAACTGTTTCTCAAAATCTACCAATCCCTTAGGGTTACAAAAAATGAAACTTTTATTAAAATTTTCACCTGCTTGTTTAAACAAACACATTTAAGCATTTGCTCAATTGTTTTTTTCTTATTATAAGAATTTTATATTGTTTTTAAACAATTTTTCAATTTTTGGTAAAAATGAATGTTTTTGATTTTTAAAAAATTCAATGCATTAATAACCAATTTTAAGAGACTTTTTTGGTAAAAGTCTATTTGTTATGAAGCTAATTTTAAACTATTTTGTAACTGTTTTTTTTTTGGGATATTAAAAAAACTTTTATTTTTGGGTTGTCCACTTTTTATTATTACTTTTTTAAGTTTTACAATTAAAAATGAAATGAAATTGAATTTAACAAGTGTTTATTTGTTATTTCTTAAAACTGTAACGTATATTTTAGAAAATGTTATTAAATTTAAATAACTTTTTGGAATTTTTTGGTAAAAGGTTTTAAGTAATTAAAATGTTTTTAGAAAATTTTCAACTGTTTTCCGCATATTTTCACAGGTTTTTAAATACAGTTCAGTGATATAAAAACAAATGCTAGTGTTTTTCAGCTTAACAATTTTTTTTTTAATTTTCAACTATTTCAAAACATCTACCACTCTAATCCCTTAGGGACACAAAAATGAAACTTTTTTTAATGTTTTCCACTGCTTGTTTAAACAAACACTTTTAAGCATTTGTTCAATTGTTTCTTTTCTTATTACAAGAATTTTAAATTGTTTTTAAACAATTTTTGGTAAAAATGAATATATTTTTTGATTTTTTAAAAATTCAATGCCTTAATAACCAATTTTAAGTGACATTTTGGTAAAAATCTAATTGTTTTCACCTTTTTGAATTTTTTCTTTAATAACAAATTAAATGACATTTTCAATTGTTTTTCTTAAAACTTCAACTGTTTTAAAGTTATTTTTAAAAAACTGTTCTTTTTTTAAATTTTATTATTAAATTCAACTATCTACTTCGCATTTTTCTTTGTAAAAATTCAAGAAAAAATTAAATTGCCTTTTCTAAGTTTTTAACAATTTATCAATTGTTTTTTGATGGCAATCTACAGGTTTTTAAGAAATGTTCAATTGGGTGTTTTAAGAGTTCTCCATTGTTTTCTTGAATACATTTAATTTAATTAAAATTCCAACTTTTTTTTTTAATTCTTAAAACTCAACTGTTTTAAAGTATATTTTAGAAAAACTGCTTTCTTAAATTTTATTATTAATTTCAACTGATTTTGGGCATTTTTGGCAAATATTCAGACGAAACTGAAATTGTCATTTTAAACTGTTTTTTGTCATTTAATTATCAATTGTTTTTTTATGACAACCCATAGATTTTTAGAGAAATTTCCAATTGGGTTATTAAGAGTTTTCAATTGTTTCATTTTCTTAAAACTTCAAATGTTATATTTTAGAAAATCTGCCTTTTCAAAATTATATTATTAAATTTGCAATTGTTTTGAGTAAAGAAAAAGTAAAACTGAAATTGTTGTTTCCAAATTTTCAACTGTTTAAATGGCAAAATTATAATTTGTTTTTATGGCAATCTATGAGTTTTTAAGAAACACCCAATTGTGTTTTTAAGAGTTTTCAATTGTTTTTTTTTAAATATTCAATTTAAATAAAATTTCAGCTTTTAACAATTTTTCAATTGTATCTTTTTCTTAAAGTGTTAATTGTTTAAAAGTATATTCTAGAAAATCTGCCCTTTTAAAATTATATTATTAAATTTAACAATTTTTTTGAAGATTTTTTTCTGAAAATTTAAGTAAAACTGAAATTGTCGTTTTGATCTGTTTAAATGGCAAAATTATCAATTGCAATCTATGGGTTTTTAAGAGTTTTCAATTGTTTTTTGAAGATATATTTAAATAAAATTCCAAATTTTCAATTGTTTTTTTTTTATAAAACTTCAATTGTTTTAAAGTATATTTTAGAAAATCTGCCTTTTAAAATTGTTTATTAAATTTAACATTTTTTGGAGATTTTTTTGTGTGAAAATTCAAGTAAAACTGAAATTGTTGTTTCTAAGTTTTCAACTGTTTAAATGGGAAAATTATTTGGGGTTTTAAGAGTTTACAATTATTTTTTTTACAATAATCAAGAAATTCCAACTTTTAACGAAATTTAATTTATTTTTATTTTCCTTAAAATTTCAATTGTCTTAAAGTGTATTTTAGAAAATTTGGGGATTCTTTTTTGTGAAAATTCAAGTAAATATGAAATTGTCGTTTCTAGGATTTCAACTGTTTAATTGGCAAAATTATCAATTGTTAATTTAATTTATATTGTAACAATTACATTGGTTTAGCAGATTCCTGACTTAACTCTATAAAACATAATCAAGCCAATATCTTCTTGCCCTACTTATCAGTAAAGCATTGGGAAAACATATCCCTGACCTACCTCAATAAATTATGGATTAATCTCATTGAGACATAAATTTATTTAGCATATTCCTGACCTATGTCAATACTCAATAATAAAACTTAGGAAAAAATACAAATAAAAACAAATAAACTATTCTTAATACAGTAGTATCCTCCAAGTTTATAAAACAAAATTGTACTAATCTAGCATTATTTATTGCATAATCTTCTTAATAAGTTATATATAGTAATTATTATTATTACTACTTACTTCTAAAGTGATTTATTTAATTAAGATATTCTGAATGATAAATTATATAAAATTATTTTGACTACTTACTTTTAGAGCGATTTGTTTAATTAAAGAAGTTTCTTCTTGCGTTAATGAGGAGGTGGGAGGAGCCGAAAGCAGTTTCTTCGATATGTTCCCGCATATTGAACACTCCCAGTTGAGGGACTTTTTTGCCAACACCTTTCGCTCCTCGGGTGTGTAATCCAACGAGCCAATCGTTCCCGCCGGTGGTGTCGGCATGAAAGCGATTAGGGCAAGCAGTGCAGTCCTGATCGACCAGGAGGGTTGCCAGCTCTCTGGATGGTGGCCGGATATCGACAGACAAATTTTTTTATTCACTTCAAAACTGCAAAAAAAATAATAATAGTCTTTATTTCTCTCTTAAATTACAATAAGAAAGAAAGTGCGTCATAATAAAGTAAAAATACAAGGAAAATAAAATCATATGTATGTCATTACGTAATAATTTATAGGACTTGAAAATGAAAATAACATTAGTTTATTCATTACCTCACTTGTTTATTCATTGTTAGATGTACACACTCTTTTTGTTTGTTGTTGATAATGTTAACCTTGTGAACGAAATGTACATCCAACAATTAATAAACAAGTGAAGTAAGGAATAAACTGTAGTGTTATTTACATTTTCAAAACACTTCACGTAAACTCAAACCATCAATAGTGATATTTAATTCATTCATTCATTAATTTCTTGCTTTTTATTTTAATAACAATCCAATTATATTTATATGACAATTACTGTAAAAGATTACGCCAGTTAACCTAAGCAAATAATATTTTTTTTACCCAATAAAAATTACTAGGAAGCAATATAAAATTATGTGAATAAATAATTCCTAATATGTCAAGGTTACGAAGTACATAATTAATGACCATGTTTAAATCTGAAGAGGTAATTTGGCAAGGTCATTTAGTATTTTATAATTATATTTACTATTTAAAAAAATACAATACGTTTTAACGGAAAGTTTGAATATTAGCAAAAACAAACAAATAAGATTGTATTTTGTTGCTAGGCAATGTTTGTGTTGATTCAATTTTTTTTATAAAACTGTTTTTTTTTTTACTGTTATCATGAGGTGAAAATTTTTGCAAAACATTCAATAGCACTTAGTATAACATTATCAAATAAAACTTATCAAGTCCACTCAAGGTCGCTAATTAAGTAACGAACAAGAAATATTCACGTACCGTCCGTTAGGAGTTAACAGGATAATATTGGGCGGTTGCATGGGATACTGTGTGGGCAACAAAATCCTTCCGTGGTAATATCCACCCTCGAATTCCGTGGAAGGTGGACCTCTCACAGTAAAGTGCCACTCGAAGAGATTATCGTCCAACGGATTCGCGTAATACTCTTCGGTCGGCTGGGCCAATTCCATGGCCTCTCGCATCAGCCTCTTCACCCCTAACAAACAAACAAAACATGATTATGTTATAGCAGTCAATTATTATAACCTCCGTTATTGACGTAACTGTGGAATACAAACAACAAATAAATTGTGGTTTTTAAATACCTGGACTCCTCAGATTGTATTTCGTTTCTAGCGGCATGTTTGCGGTTTTCACTGAAATTTTTGAAAACGTCCAAGACGTACTAATGCAGGGGCAGGATGTAATTAGATAGTGCACACGATAAACATCTCGTTTGCAAATAAACAAATGACACGCACTTGTCAAATACCAGCTGTTATTAACCAATGGCCGACGAGGGTACATTTTCATTTAAATTTACGCGGGAATTGATTTTGAATAATGCGCAGGGACATTAATAAATAAGTACTACAATACAAGGATTTGCATTGAATGTTCATTACAATTTAATATGACAATCCTCTATATGCATACGATTTAATTAAATATAGATGTGATATATAAATTTTGCTTGTTTGTTTATAAATTTCAAAGACAATAAAAAATGTTATAGTAATGTAAAAACAATTCGTGAACTGTGTTTTGTTTCTTGTTTATATGTCAACTATAACACAGTATATTACTTCAGGTAAATATTTCTTTAATTTTAAGAATGTGGTGTTAAATGAATAAATAATATACTATATATTATTTGTAGGATTGTAACAATTCCTTAAATTTATTTAAAGTATTCATGGTAAGTGAGATTCAAAAATTTCTTGATATAAAAAACTGTATTGAAATCGTAAAATCAAATAATTGATTGTCAAAACGTTTTAGAATCATATGTTTACTTTTATAGGCTTACTTATTTTAAACTCATTAATGTTTCAATCAACGTTATTATATTATGCCAAGCACTCAGAATTAATATTAATTTTGACTTTTTGGTTGCTCTGTATTCAACTATAATGTTATAGTTAATTTTAACTGTATTCATAATTAAAATATTATAAAATACAGATTTTAATGAATAATTTAATTTAACTATAAGAGTTAGGAAATCTGACAACATATACAGATTTATTCCAAAAATTTATTCACTCACTACTATAGTAAAACATACTGCATCATGGAATTACAGCGTAACGTTACACTAAAAAATAATCATATATATATATATATCGATACACACACGAAATTAAATCTATTAAGTATTAAAAATAACTCACTTTTATTCCAAATTTATTATCAGTCCTACATAATATAATAAAATTAAAAACATACACTTTTTTAGCAATATTTATATATGTATATATAATATATGTACTCGTATGTCATCATATGCAATAGTAGCACAAACATGTATTCTGTACACAAACATTACAAGTATACGAAATCAACTTTAAATACACTGTTTTTTAGTATACTTTTGGAAAATTCGAAAATACACACTGTCCCCTAAATAAACCTGTTGCGGCTCGTAAAAAAATAATGCGTAAACTGTTGTAAGAGGTTAATATATACATAATTAAAATACCTTACGTTACTATATACATGTCTTAGAAAATCTAATAGTTACTCTTATATCTTATGTATGTATAGAACGAGGCTACCTTATCATTTCAAAACAGAATAGGAAAATTATGAATGAAGGAAAGTTTTCAGTTTTAAACGATCAAATTAATCATATCGTATTAAACAGATTATTACAAATGAAATTGCCACAATATTATTTACGTCTCATTATTTTGATGTTTATTTATTGTAAGTTTCATTAATCTACACTGCTAAATAATAAATCAGATTTTTATTTAATTACTATGTTCAGTCTTGTGTTGAGTTTTATTGTTGATAAAAAATAGTATAAAGAAATTGCAACTGCACGTTAAGTTTAAGTACTTTCATTTATAGGCACTTTTATTGTAACAATAACCTGATTTGATAATTGTAATCAACGAGGTAAACGATTGTTGTGAGTGTGTGGGTGTTTACGTAATCTCTTATTACTATTTTTTATAATTACAATTGAATAACCATCAAAATACATTTCATTATTAAATTTTTATAGATACTTTCATTCAATTACTATAAATCGTTTTTTGTTTTACGTGAAGTGTTTACAATCAAATTAAAACCGATTTTATTCCTTATTCAATTTTTTTTAATGAGAGGTAAGTTTTAATTTCAATACTTATTAGTATATTCATTAATTGTTAAATAATTCAAATAATATAAACTGTAATCATAATTAAGTGCCAATCAATGAAATTATTTATAAGAAGAAATTCTTATTTTAAAGTAATGTAACTATAATATAGATTAATCCCTAAAGTAATAATTTTGTGCTTTGAAAATTAATGTTGTGATTGAGTTTTCTTGTTAGTGCAATCATATCTTTGATAAATTAAAAAGTGTCCAAGAAAACAATGTGTATTAGTCAAGATAGTAATAATAAACTGAAAATTGTAAACATTAGTAATGAAGATATTTAACTTTATCTTCTTCGATATATAATAAGTAGTTTATAATCGATATCATGTTGCTATTTGTTAAATCATGTTATACATTAAGAATCGCAAGTACAACTTCTAATAAAACATTGGTTTGACAATTAAATCACTCTTTATAATCTCACATGCTTAAATTTTTAGAAAATATTTGTTACAATTTCTAATATTAAGAACAATTTCAAATGTAATAATAAATAATTTTTTTAGATTGCATTTTTTAAACATTAACATTATTTTCATCAATCTCATTCCTTTTTGGTAAACAAATTATAAATAATAAGATGTGCGGATTATTTTCTTATACAAAAATTAATCATAAAATATTTAAAGCTTTTCTACTAAAAATCATTACAAACAACTAACACTTTTAAACGTTTATTTCTACGCACTAGTACAATATAAAAAACTAGAATATTTCACAAGATCGTTTTCAAGATGGTCAAAATTAATTGAGAAACAAATAAATAAACTGCGATTACTGGATAATAAACAACAAAATACGTGAACGTATACACTAGTTACACTTCCCTAATTCACTGCCGGCGAAAAAACTTTTACTAATTTCCTATATATATATATATAAATTTTTTAATGATAAGGTAGTTACAGTAATGAGTAATACCAATATGGTATAATTTACAAAAATACTTGTAGCCGTTCGGTTCGACTACACGGGATGACTGTAGAAAATGTGTGAACTGTAGCTGGCTTCCGTGCCGAAGCGTTTTTTACAGAACGGACATGGATACTTGGAGCCTCCACACTGGTTCTTTTTGTGGAAGTAGAGATTTGATTTGTTGGCGAAGGGTTTTGAGCAGCTCGAGCATTTGTAGGTCCGCCCGTCGGATTCCTGTACGGGTGACGGTGTGTTGTGCATCACCGGCCTCGGCGAGGCTGCTTGGGTTTTCGTTTTGATGGTAATGTTCGGGTTGTTTTGTACTAGTTGCATGATTGCGGGGCTCACCTGTTTTTGCGCGTTTCTACCGAGCGGTGTTATGCTGACGCTACCTATATTCGAAGGAACTTTTGATGAATGTCCTTCGTGTATTTCCACAATTGGCTCGAAGGTTTCTTGTTTGATTTGCTTGTTCAATGGCATTTCCATTGGTTCCATTTTGATCACCCGTTTATATTTGTTGTAGTCTTTCGGGGCAACAGCAGCTGGAATTTTTCCAGGTGCATGTTTAAACCCAGACTTATGGATACGCATATGACTATTCCTCGAGTGTACTGTTGGGAACACGGAAGCGCAAAAGCTGCATTCGAAGCGGCCAGGGGTTGAGGTGGCAGGGGATGATCTGGATTTTACGAAATCCGGTTCTCTATCATCATTATAAGACACAACTTCTCTAACACAATGCCTTACAGGTCGGCCGGTTGGTGAAAACACTTTAGTTTCTTGTTTTGGTGGAGAGGGCTCTATCTTAGGAGTTATCTGTGAGGTATATGATCTTCTCATACTGGTATCTTTTTTATTATAAGGTCTAATCAGGTGCATTTCGGGATCATCAATCTCCCCTGTGCACAACTGATTATGTTCGTTATATTCATTAAGCTTGGGGAATACCTGATAACATTTTTTACAGAAGTAGGCTTGGCTGCTGGTTTTAGCTAAATCGATAGTTGTCATTCGCCTAGTGACGGGTTCCAATTTTGGCATTACCTTTGGTGGCGGTGGTGGGGAACTTTCAGGATCTGGTCTCTCCGCTTTGATTCTTAAAGTGGTTGGATTCACTTGCTTCTTTTCCAACAACGATTTCATATTGATTGGTTTAACTTTATTCCTTAATCTGCTCGGACCTGGTGTGTACGGTTTCAAATTTTCAGCCCCAACTAATCTCGGAATACTACTGCTTTTCGACCTATTCACAAAAACTTTATCCGATTTCTTATCACCATTAGCTATATGTGTCTTAACATGCTGGGCAAACTCGTGTTTGTTCTTATTAAATTTAATTCCACAATAGTTGCACGAATAATAACAAGTTCTCGACATGTAATGTAATTCGACGGCCCAGTTATCTTTATAAGTATACCTACACAAATTACAAAATTTCCTTTTAACTCCGTTCAGCGTAACACTTTGATAAAAGTCCTGCCTCTTATCCTTCGGAATGTCCCTCAATAACACTCCGTTAAGACTTGGATGTTCGTTGATGAATACGATATTGGAGTTACGTGTAGTATTCACCTCACCCGAATTATCTTCCAAGGGTATTAATAAATTTTCCTCTTCTTCTTCCTCATCCTCCTCTTCTTCTTCATCTTCCTCATCATCCTCTCCCTCATAGTCGTCATCATCATCATCGTCATCGTCTTCCTCTTCTCCGTCTTCAGTAGACTCCTCGATTTCTAGGGTTTTCTTCAACCACCGGTTTCTAATACTTGCAAATTTCTCATTATTATCCCACAGCTCGAATGCATCAACCTTATCCAGCCTCAATTTAATATGTTTGTTCATCTCATGCACAGCTAGCTCACAGTCATCCTTAAATATAACATTGCAGTAGGTGCAAATACTAATTATCTCCTCGTCCTCCACCACTTGCTCCTCATAAGGTTTCTCATCGAAATCGTCCAGGTTATTTTTATTAATTGCGTGGAGGGCGCACTTTAATAAACTGAATGGATTGTAGACGGTTCTCGTGGTGATTTTAATTCTGGGATTCGGCTTCATTTTCGACTTGGGTCCGATCATTCGTTTCTTCTTCGTCAGCGGGCCGTTCGTGTCGCTGATTCTCCGTTTACGTTTGGTTATTATGATCTTGCTTTCGGAAATTTCGCCCGGCTCGCAAATCTCCATGTCACTCTCGGCGGTATCGTCGGCGATCCCGTTCATCACGGGCGGTCTCGTTCGTGGATTTTCCTTCACTCCATTCGTCATTCCGTCGGTCGAGACGCTCTTGTCGATCATGGGGCTCCTCGGCTTCGTCGAGTGGTTCTCCTTCCATTCTTCGTTCTGAAAAATAAATTTGTCCTAATGGAATTATAATTTTTATCTGTTTTATTTTACTTTGTATTTAATTATAAATATTCAAAATTGAACGTAATGTTATTAGTCTTATTATTAGATGCAATTTCTTTAATTATTACATCAACAATGAACAATTAAAAGGTTTATTTAATGACTAAATTTCGGGTTGAGTAATGTGATGTGTTATATATTATGATGAAATGAAAATAAAAAGTAAGGAATTTTATTTTCGTTTCATCATAATAGTTTATTTAATGATCAAACCGATTTAATCCCAACGTCACTCCTCTTCAGACAAATGCGACATCTATATTTCCGATTAATATTAATATAACCAGTCTTTATTAATTTCTATTTGCTTGATAATAACATTAAAAGTTGTTTTAGAATTGAGTGTGGTTAAATCCCTTTAACTGTTCACGTTTATAATGATTATTTTATTAATTAGTTTATTGAAATAAAGTACTTACCAATTGTTGATTTTTTAGGTTGTCCAGGTACAGCTGAACCTTGGTATTATTTTCGGATTTTAGGGACAGGTCCTTACAGTGTTTATTCAGGACATCGAGGGCCGTCTTCTTAAAATTATGGATTACAGTCAGCGTGTCTTCGCACGAGTCGCATATTAATTTCGACAGCGGGTCAGTTCTGTATACCTGCAAAATAAAACAATTTATTACAAATTATGCCTAAATACATATATATTTACTGATAAATTGATTAAGTTACTTAGCGACGCGATAAACCCAGTAAAATCATCAGTTTAGACAAGAGGTTAACCTCTGTAAAGTTTGAATAAAAAATTACCAGGTAAATTTTATTCCATTATGAATTATAACCCCTTTCAGCTTACAATATTATTGTATAAATTTTGTACAATCTTTTGCAATTACAAGGAATCTGCATTTAAGCATATAATCTTTATAGGTTTGGGATTCAAGTAGAGATGGTTTATAAAAGTGGGCCAAGATGAAAATTTTGTATTAATAAAAAAAGTTACAACTGTTGCTCTGTCTTCCAAGAGTAGCATTAATATTACGGATTGCCTATCTGAGTGAAGGGGATTTTATCTGAACCTTCGGACGCCCTACGACTTTTAAATAAGTAAGTGCTCTAATACAATAAAATTCATCTCAATCACCGATGTTAATAAATTTTAATTTATACATATACGATTACACTCAACAATATCTAAAATCTTCACATTGAAATTATTTGTTGTCAATACATGATATTATTGCATTACTTGTTCTCCTTTGATTTTATGATATTTTATTTTGTACCAATACGAGCCAGAATGTTGATTAATTTCTCCATTATTGTTAATTTAAACCATTAGTTTTGTGTTGTTTCTGTGTTATCAAAACCCCTCCATTTCTTGGGCGTGGATCTGTAGGAGCTGTCCAGGAATAGAGCGACGAGCACTCGGCTACCCCGGCAGTAACGTGTTGCAAAAAATCAATACGGAAGCTGGAAACTGTTACGAACTTCCTGATCCTTGTCACTATAACACGCGTTGGTGATGTAATTCTCTACCGCCATGATTACACATTGAATAGATGTTCAACAGAATCAGCGATTGCGATAATTAGGTATGTAAGCATAGGATCGTTCACTGAATTTCAGAGTGGTGTGTGAATATTACAAGGGGTTTCGAAAAAAAGGGAAAAAGAAAAGGGACGAGAATTAATATTCGCGAAAATAGTTAAAAGTTTTTGGTCTAATTCTTTTCCAAAAATTCGAATCTATTTTCATAATTATACATTTATAATACAGTAGTTTATATCTATTCTATCTATGCTTTTGTTAATTTATGTCTTAGTTCTATTAAGTTTTAATGGAATGAGGATCTTTGAAATTATTAATGGACTTGATGATAGAAGTCGGTTCAAGGAAAATTGTTCGTCCTTGTGTGTTTGTGTGTGACAAAACTTCTCCTTCTTATTTATAAATTGTCATAAGACTAACCATTGATGATACCGAGTTCATTGGTATTATAAGCAAACATTTATATAGACCATGACATGACAATGTGGGTAATTGCGCAAGAACTATCTGGAAACAATTACAATTTCGAATAAATATACAAAAACATCAGAATAATGAACTGAGATCATAAAAGGATAATACCTAAAACAGCAAAGGCGAAACATACAAAAGGCGAAAAGAAATTCATTGGAACAAGGGCAAGACAGGAATTGTGGACAAAATTTGGAATAAAAATGGAGGATCCAAAAATTGTCTTTAAGTACACTTAAACAACTAAAACTAAAAAAGTTCTAATAGAAAGATTAAGACAGTACTTTGAGGGATTAAGAAAAAAAGGAAAAAAAATATTAGGGAGGTGTAAAAAAATGGACAAAATAAGAAGAAAAAATTCATTCATTCTAAAAGAAGGAAAATCGCCAGGAAATGATTAAATATATGGACGAAGAAGGAATAAAATATTTTACAGAAACATACTCAGTTGTATTTCGTAATGGAGAAAATTATACAGTAAAAAAATGAGTCCACCCTCCAATTTCTATAATATAAACAAAAACGTACTATAAATTAAGTAAGTATGGATAAAATTCTATAACACATTTTTTTTAAATTTACTGCAATATCTTTTGTTGATGATAAAGGGATTGGAGGGTATGATAGTGGCCACCCACCCATCCTACATATTTACGTTAACATAAGCTACAAACACTGTTTTAGTATAAAGAAATAAAAAACCATAAATAAAATTGCTGATGTATTTTTAATATCTCGAAAGCGGGGTTTTTATTTAAGGTAAAATGCATATGTAGGGTGGGTGGGCGATCTCTGTACCACCCTCCAATTATTAGAATATAAACAGGGACGTACTTTAAATTGAGTGAGTATGTATAAAATTCTATAATTCATTTTGTCTATTTAGTACAATATCTTTAAAAAAAATGCTTCTGTTGATGATAAAGGGTTGGAGAGTATTATAGTGGCCACCAGCTCACCCTACTTATTTACCTTAACATCAGCTACAAACAGTGTTTGAGTATGAAGGGATATAAAACCCTAAATAAAATTTCCGATGCCTTTTTTAATAACTCGAAAAGAGGGTTTTGATTTTAAGTTGAAATGTATATGTAGGGTGGGTGGGCGGCCTCTATCCCACCATCCAATTATTAGAATATACACAGAGACGAACTATAAATTGACTTTTGACATTTATTATATGCCATCTGCCACCTGTCATTTGCCATCTGTCAACTGTCATTAAAGTAAATTTAAATATGTTTATTTTAAACATATACATCTGTCACCTGTCAGATGTCATCTGTTATTTCTTATATGCCATTTGCCATCGGTTAACTGTCATTATCGTAAAATTTAAAAAGTTTATTTTAAACATTTACATCTGTCATTAAAGCAAACTATAAAATGTTTATGTTTAACCCTTTAGATCTGTCATCTACCATTTGCCATCTGTCTTCTGTTAACTGTCATTAAAGTAAATTAAAAAATAATTATTTTAAACAGTTTTGTCTTTCATCTGACATCTGTCATTTGTTATCTGTTATTTTACATCTGTTATCTGTCAACTGTTATTAATGTAAATTTTAAAGTGTTTATTTGAAACCTTTATATCTGGCATCTATCATCTGTCATCTTTAAACATTTACATCTACCATCTGTCATTTGTTATCAGTTATGTGCCATCTGTCATCTGTTATTTGCCATTTGTCTTCTGTCAACTGTCATTAAAGTAAAACTTAAAATGTTTATTTTAAACTTTCACATCTGTTATATCTGCCATCTGTCATCTGTTATTTGCTACCTATCTTCGGTTTTCTGTCAACTGTCCTTAGGGTAAATTTTAAAATCAGTAAATATTTACATCTGTCATTTGTTATCAGTCATGTGCCATCTGTCATCTGTCTTCTATCATTAAAGTAAATGTTTATTTTTAAAATTTAAATCTGTCATCTGCCATTTACCATCTACTATCTGTCATCTGTCAATTTTATTATATTTTAAACCTTTACATCTGACATCTGTTATTTGACATTTATTATATGCCTTCTGTCACCTGTTATTTGCCATCTGTCAACCCTCATTAAAGTAAATTTAAATATGTTTATTTTAAACATTTACATCTCTCATTTATCATTTGTTATCTGCCATTTGTCATGTGTCAACTGTCATTAATGCAAATGTTGAAATGTTTATTTGAAACCTTTATATCTGCCAACGGCCATCTGTCATCTGTTATTTACCGTCTGTCTACTGTCAACTGTCATTAATGTAAATTTTAAAATGTTTATTTTAAACTTTTACATCTATCATCTGTCTTCTGTCAAATGTCGATAAAGTAAATTTTTAAATGTTTATTTTAAACATTTAAATCTGTCATCTGTCATTTACCATCTATTATCTGTCATCTGTCAATTTTATTATATATTAAACCTTTACATCTGACATCTACCATATGTCATCTGTCATTTGACAGTTATTATATGCCATCTGTCACCTGTCAACTGTCATTAAAGTAAATTTAAATATGTTTATTTTAAACATTTACATCTGTCACCTGTCATATGTCATCTGTTATTTCTTATACGCCATTTGCCATCGGATTTCTATCATACCCTCCAATCCCGATACTGTCAAATATTAAACACGTCAATTGTCAATGATTAGAAATATCAAATGTCATTAGTGTGAAATGTTAACTGTTTTTCATAAACATTAGAAATACCAATTGTCAATTATTAGAAATGTCAACTGCCAACAATTGAAAATATAAACTGTCAATAATAAAAAAAATATCAACTGTCAGTCATTCAAAATGTTAACTGTCACTAATGTAAAATATCAATTGTTAAAAATTAGAAATGTCATCTGTCAATTATTATACACTTTAATTGTCAATGATTGGAAATATCAAATGTCAATAATGTGAAATGATAACTGTTTGTCAATAAAAATGTCAACTGTCAAAAATTAGAAATATTAACTGTCAATGAAAAGAAACGTCAATTGTCAAAAATTAGAAATGTCAACTGTCAATTATTATACACTTAAATCATGTCAATGATTGGAAATATCAAATGTCAATAATGTAAAATGTTAACTGTTTGTCAATAAAAATGTCAACTGTCAAAAATTATAAATGTCAATTGTCAACGATCAGTAATGTCAATTGTCAATAGTATGAAATAACAACTGCCAGTCATTAAAAATGTCAACTGTGAATGATTACAAATGTCAACTTTCAATGATAATAAATGTCAGATGCCAATGATAATAAATGTCAATAATATGAAATGTCAACTGTCGATCAAAAATAATATCAACTGTCATAAATTAAAAATGTCAACTGTCAAAAATTAGAAATGTCAAAAACATGAAATGACAACTGTCGGTCATTAATAATATCAACTGTCATAAATTAAAAATGTCAACTGTAAAAAATTAGAAATATTAACTGTCAATGAATAGAAACGTCAACTGTCGACAATTAGAAATGTCAACTGCCAATAAAAAAAAAGGTCAACTTTCAATGATTAGAAATGTCACCTGCCAATGATTACAAATCGTCAAACATTAGAAATTTCAACTGTCAGTAATATAAGAAATATTAACTGCCAGCCATTTAAATTGTCAACTGTCAAAAATTAGAAATGTTAACTGTCAATGATAAGAAATGTCAACTTTCAATTATTAGAAATGTCAATAATAAATGTCAACTGTCAGCCATTAATAATATCAACTGTCGTAAATTATCATCTGTCAAAAATTAGAAATGTCAACTGTCAATGATCGGAAATGTTAACTTTTCAATGATCAACTGTCATAAATTAAAAATGTCAACTGTAAAAAATTAGAAATATTAACTGTCAATGAATAGAAACGTCAACTGGCAACAATTAGAAATGTCAACTGTAAATGAAAAAAAAAACGTCAACTTTTAATAATTAAAAATGTTAAAATGTCAACTGTCAAAAATTGAAAAGGCCACCTTTCCGAAATATAAAGTTTAATCAAATGTCAAAAATTAAAAGTGCGAATTTGCAAAAAATTAAAACTTTAGTAATAAGGAAACAACAACTGTCATAAATTAGAAATTTCAACTGTCAATAATATAAAGAATATCAACTGCCAGTCATTTAAATTGTCAACTGTCAAACATAAGAAATGTTAACTGTAAAAAATTAAAAGTGTCAACTGTCAATGATTAGAAATGTCAATCAACTAGCAAAAATTAAAACCTGGCAATAATTAAAAATGCCAACTGCCACAAATTATAAATGACAACTGTCAATGATACTGTCAATTGTCAAATATTAAACACGTCAATTGTCAATGATTAGAAATATCAAATACCAATAGTGTGAAATGGTAACTCTTTTTCATTAAAAACGTCTACTGTCAAAAATTAGAAATACCAATTGTCAATTATTAGAAATGTCAACTCCCAACAATTGAATATATCAACCGTCAATAATAAAAAATATCAACTGTCAATCAATCAATATCAATTGTTAACTGTATTATAAATGTTAACTGTCAATTATTATACACTTTCATTGTCAATGATTGAAAATGTGAAACTGTTTGTCAATAAAAATGTCAACTGTCAAAAATAAGAAATGTCAATTGTCAATGATTAGTAATGTCAATTGTAAATAGTGTGAAATAACAACTGCCAGTCATTAACAATGTCAACTGTGAATGATTAGAAATGTTAACGTTCAATGATAATAAATGTCAAATATCAATGATTATAAATGTCAAATATAAATTATTATAATAATAATTAATTAATAATAATTCTTTATAAGAAAACGCTCCATTTGAATTATAAGCGCTCCGGACTTAATAGCGATTACGATTTGTTTAAGTGTGCACGCGCTCGTTGTAAAATACTTTCACAAATATGCTATAATAACTATGTTAACTCTTTAGAACAATCTTTTAAAAATAATCCGAAATCGTTTTGGAATTTTATTAACTCGAATAGATCAAGTTCCTCTATCCCTGAATCTTTTGTACATAATGGGGAGGTAATAAATAACATGCAGATTATTGTGGATTTATTTGCTGAACACTTTGGCGCCGTATATAGCCAACCCTTGCATAATTTGCCGTTACAAAGCTCAGAAAAATGTTTGTATGACCATATTAACTTCAATAAGGTTTCTGATATTTCCATTACAAATGTTCTAGATGAGCTGACCAAACTAAAAGCTACCAAGTGTACGGGTCCTGATGGATTACCATCGATTCTGTTAAAGCATTGTGCTTTTTCCTTCAGCCGCCCAATATGGCTACTTTTTAATCAATCTTTAATGTCTGGAATATTTCCCTCGTTCTGGAAAAATGCTCTTATAACACCCATATTCAAAAATGGCAAAAAAAACTTAGTAAGAAACTATCGGCCGATCTCCATTCTTTCGTTTATTCCAAAGATATTCGAGAAAATTATTACGCGAAGTCTCTCCGATTGTTTTTCTAGTGTTTTATCCATTAAACAACATGGTTTCAGAAGCGGTTGTGCTACTTGGAGTAATCTACTTACTTACGGCCAATTCATCATAGACTCTCTGGACAGGGGCCATGAGGTTGACTCCGTATATACGGACTTTTCAAAGGCCTTTGATAGAGTAGACCATGGCATTCTCCTTCAGAAGCTTGAACACTTTGGGATTGGCGGTGTGTTTTTTGACTGGATCAAATCGTATTTAGTTGGTAGAACTCAATCTGTTCGGGTGGGTAGTTTCTTGTCATCGGAGTTTAGCGTTACTTCTGGGGTACCACAAGGATCGCATCTAGGACCGTTGCTATTTAACCTTTTTATTAACGATGTGGTCAATTGCTTTCTCCACTCAGAATGTCTGCTTTTCGCCGATGACATGAAAATTTACAAAGATATCACATGTAACGAATCTTCGCAGCTATTACAGCAAGATCTCCATCGATTCGATTCCTGGTGTCGACTAAATGGCATGCATCTCAACATCGATAAATGTAATATTATTACATTCTCAAAAAAAAGATCTCAAACGACTAGAAATTACGTCATAAATGGGACACAACTCTCTAGGGTAACATCGATTAGAGACCTTGGCGTTATTATTTCCAACAACTGGAGTTTCTCTGAACACATAAGCAACATTATATCGAAAGCTTATCGTGCTCTAGGGTTTTTAAAACGCAATAGTGGAGAGTTAAATGGCATTCAAACTCTAATTATTCTTTATTCGTCTCTAGTTCGCCCTCATCTAGAATATTGTTCTGTAATTTGGAATCCTTGTACTCACTACGACATTGATAGGATTGAGCGTGTTCAGAAAAAATTTATAAAATTTCTCATGAACAAATTCCAGTTATCTGGTGCTTACACAGACCTTTTAAAAAGCTTTAAATTATTGCCCTTAGTAACCAGAAGGATACACACCGATATTGGAATAGGGTACAAAATTATTAATGGTTTAGTTAATTGTCCGGATTTGCTAAGTAGATTTCATATTCACATTCCGTCGAGAAATTTACGATCTGCGTTCTTCTTTAAAGAAAACTATTATCGGACTGACTACTGTAGGCATTTTGGGTTGGCACGAATCGCAAGAAATTGTAATGCGTCCAACATTGACTTTTTTAACACTAGCTGGGCTAGACTACGGTTTTTATTGCGTTGTAAATAATTTTTAATGTATATGTGCGAGTATGTGTATATATTTTATTTATCTTTTATTTTGTTATGGTCATGCGTAATAAAACGAATTTTTAACCAATTTACTTGTCCAGTATATTAGTATTGTGTACTATCGCTTTTTTATTATTCTTGACATTTATAATTTTATAGTTTTTAATATGTAATGTATCATCCATAAAATGTTTGTTTTATTTATTTAATTAGTTTGTAAGATACTTTAGGTTAACTTTTATATTTTATTATGTTATTATGCCCTATGTAACTCTGTACAATGGCCCTGTCCGTAAATAAATAAATAAATAAATGTCAAATGTCAATGATTATAAATGTCAAATGTCAATAATATGAAATGTCAACTGTCGATCAAAAATAATATCAACTGTCATAAATTAAAAATGTCAACGGTCAAAAATTAGAAATATTAACTGTCAGTGAATAGAAACGTCAATTGTCAAAAATTACAAATGTCAACTGTCAATGATAATAAATGTCAATAATATGAAATGTCAACTGTCGGTCATTAATAATATCAACCATCATAAATTAGAATTTCGACTATAAAAAATTATAAATATTAACTATCAAAGAATAGAAACGGCATCTGTAAAAAATTAGAAAAGTCAACTTTTGCAATGATTAGAAATGTCAAATGTCAAAAATATGAAATGTGAACTGTAAAAAATTAGAAATATTAACTGTCAATGAATAGAAACGTAAACTGTCAACAATTAGAAATGTCAACTGTCAATGAAAAAAAAAACGTCAACTTTCAATGACTAGAAATGTCACCCGCCAATGATTATAAATGCCAACTGGCAATAATTAAAAATTAGAAATGTCAACTGTCAATGATAAGAAATGTAAACATTCAATGATTAGAAATGTCAATAATACGAAATATCAGCTGACGGTCATTAATAATATCAACTGTCATAAATTAGAATTTTGACTATCAAAAATTATAAATATTAACTGTCAAAGAATAGAAACGTCATCTGTCAAAAATTAGAAATGTCAACTGTCAATGATGGGAAATGTCAACTTTTGCAATGATTAGAAATGTCAAATGTCAAAAATATGAAATGACAACTGTCGGTCATTAATAATATAAACTGCCATAAATTAAAAATGTCAACTGTAAAAAATTAGAAATGTTAACTCTCAATGAATAGAAACGTCAACTGTCAACAATTAGAAATGTCAACTGTAAATGAAAAAAACGTCAACTTTCAATTATTAGAAATGCCACCTGTCAATGTCAACTGGCAATAATTAAAAATGTTAAAATGTCAACTGTCAAAAATTGAAAAGGCCACCTTTCCGAAATTTAAAGTTTAATCAAATGTAAAAAATGAAAAATGTGAATTTGCAAAAAAATTAAAACTTCAGTAATAAGGAAACATTATCTGTCAAAAATTAGAAATTTCGACTGTCAATAATATAAGAAATATCAACTGCCAGTCATTTAAATTGTCAACTGTCAAAAATTAGAAATGTTAACTGTAAAAAATTAAAAGTGTCAACTGTCAATGATTGGAACAGTCAATCAACTAGCAAACATTAACACCTGGCAATAATTAAAAATGTCAACTGCCACAAATTATAAATGTCAACTGTCAATGATAAGAAATATTAACTGCCAATGATTAGAAATGTCAACTGTTATGAATTAAAAATTGTCAACTGTCAAAAATTAGAAATATTAACTGTCAATGAATAGAAACGTCAATTGTCAAAAATTAGAAATGTCAATAATACGAAATGTCAACTGTCGGTCATTAATAATATAAACTGTCGTAAATTAGAATTTTGACTATAATAATTATAAATATTACCCGTCAAAGAATAGAAACGTCATCTGTCAAAAATTAGAAATTTCAACTGTCAATTATGGGAAAGGTCAACTTTTGCAATGTTTAGAAATGTCAAATGTTAAAAATATGAAATAACAACTGTCGGTTATTAATAATATCAACTGTCATAAATTAAAAATGTCAACTGTAAAAATTTAGAAATATTAACTGTCTATGAATAGAAACATCAACTGTCAACAAATAGAAATGTCAACTGTCAAGGAAAAGAGAAAACGTCAACTTTCAATGATTAGAAATGTCACCTGTCAATGATTATAAATGTCAACTGGCAATAATTAAAAATGTTAAAATGTCAACTGTCAAAAATTGAAAAGGCCACCTTTCCGAAAGATAAAGTTTAATCAAATGTAAAAAATAAAAAATGCGAATTTGCATAAAATTTAAACTTTAGTAGTAAAGAAACATCAACTGTCAAAAATTAGAAATTTCAACTGTCAATAATATAAGAAATATCAACTGCCAGTCATTTAAATTGTCAACTGGTTATTAATAATATCAACTGTCATAAATTAAAAATGTCAACTGTAAAAATTTAGAAATATTAACTGTCTATGAATAGAAACATCAACTGTCAACAAATAGAAATGTCAACTGTCAAGGAAAAGAGAAAACGTCAACTTTCAATGATTAGAAATGTCACCTGTCAATGATTATAAATGTCAACTGGCAATAATTAAAAATGTTAAAATGTCAACTGTCAAAAATTGAAAAGGCCACCTTTCCGAAAGATAAAGTTTAATCAAATGTAAAAAATAAAAAATGCGAATTTGCATAAAATTTAAACTTTAGTAGTAAAGAAACATCAACTGTCAAAAATTAGAAATTTCAACTGTCAATAATATAAGAAATATCAACTGCCACTCATTTAAATTGTCAACTGTAAAAAATTAGAAATGTTAACTGTAAAAAATTAAAAATGTCAACTGTCCATGATTAGAAATGTCAATCAACTAGCAAAAATTAAAACCTGGCAATAATTAAAAATGTCAACTGCCACAAATTATAAATGTCAGCTGTCAATGATAAGAAATGTTAACTGCCAATGATTAGAAACGTCAACAGTCAATAATTAAAAATGTCAACTGACAAAAATTTAAAAGGCCATCTTTCAGAAATATAAATTATATATTTATATATTTTAACTTTTGACATTTGATTAAAGGTTATATTTCTGAAAAGTGGCCTTTTAAATTTTTGTCAGTTGCCATTTTTAATTTAAAAAAAAAATCAACTGTCAATAATAAGAAATTTTAACTGTCACAGTCGTCATTGATTAGAAATATTCACTGTCAATGATTAAAAATGTCAACTATTAATAATATTAAATATTAACTGTCAATCATTAAAAGTGTCAACTCTCTAAATTTGGAAATGTTAACTGTCAATGAAATATCAGATGTCAATAATATGAAATATCAACAGTATTATTTATTTATAAATAGATAAATAAATAAAAACTACTAACGTTAGTAATAAAAAAAAACATTAACTGTCTATAATTAGAAATGTCAATAATTTGTTAAAAAAATATTGATATAACGAACGTGTTGGATTGTCATGTCTGTATTATGGCCACACGCATGAAACACTGGACATCTGATATGTGAATTTGATTTCTTCGACATTGATTTAATAAACTGCGTTCAACAATGTTTGATAGGAGTTTGAATTTGGCGCGTCTTACATTTTTACAATGTTGGTATCTTGTCTGCGAATTTGTTTGATTGATCATTAGCATGCATCAAGTGTCATTGCGTTACTTCGTGCTTCATGTTCGGAAAGCGTAACATAACCTTTAAATCTGTTCAGTTCAGAATAGTCGAAAATGGCAATAGACACAGTGCTTATATGACACTGCATTCTTTACGAATTCCAACAAGGAATAAAATACTGCAAGAGCGTGCGAATCGATTTGTTCCTTTCTTGGCGAAGGTGTTGGTAGTACCGCACCATGTATATGAAGGTTGGTTTAAGAGTTTTAAAAGTGGTAATTTCTGTCTGAGCGACAAACAACGCCCTGAAAGGCCCTAGAAAGGATAAGTTGGTAAAGATGCTCGCTGCAAATTCGACACAAATGCAGAATGGCTGGGAGTATCCCAGCAATTGATTTCCAAACGCCTACATGAAATGGAAAAGATACAGAAAGAAGGAATAAACTCACTAAAACCAACAAATGTGAATGAGTGGCAGCGTATCTTTATCTGCTCAATACACAGCGTCGAAAGTCATTTTTCTGGAAAATCGTTACGGACGATGAGAAATGGATTTCTCTATGTCAATCAAGTCAAGGTTAAATCCCGGCCATTCATCACAATCGATAGCAAAACCTAATCGCTTCAGAAAAAAAGGTTCTTCTCTGCATTTGATGGGATATAAAGGGTGTGTTTTATTATGAGTTGTCGCAATCGGCTGCCAACGTCGATTAATACGCTTGAATCAAGAATTGGAACGAACACGGCCGTATACTGGCAAAGGAGAACGTCCAGTGAATTTGTTACATGACAACGCCGCGTCACACATTGCTTCCAACACAAAAGACATCATAATGAGTCTTGGCTGGACGTCTTGCAGCACCAGACATTGCTCCATCCGATTACCAATTATTCCGGTCGAAGCAACACGCCTTGTCCGTTATGCATTTCCAATCAGTAGATAACATCCGAAAATGGTTTGGCGACCTAACAAGTTTTTGGGAGATGGAATTCATTAACTGCCTGAATAAAAGGCTTAAAGTCATAGAAATCAACGGCGAATACTTTCAATGAAGTAATGAGTTTACTTTCTTTTAAAATAAACCTTGAATGTAGTTGAAAAATTGTATTATCCTAATATTAATCAGATATATATTTAAACACGTGACAATTCCTAATTATTTAGTTTCAGCACGTAACAGCCTCATCAATTCAAGAATCTTTAATTACAAAACCGAGAATAATAAAACAATTTTGTGTGATCTTCAAAAACGTTCTAAATCTTTGATACAATTTGTAAGTGCGTGGAATAATTATGTTAATCTAATTCATCAACATATACAATTGGTATATCTCTATAATAAAATATTCATACTCTTATGATGATTAA
Source organism: Ontholestes murinus (assembly GCA_963969525.1). Classification (NCBI taxonomy): domain Eukaryota; kingdom Metazoa; phylum Arthropoda; class Insecta; order Coleoptera; family Staphylinidae; genus Ontholestes; species Ontholestes murinus. Next base: position 76,328,483 of record OZ018388.1, read on the forward strand.
AATTTATGAATAAAACATCAACCTTATGTAATTTATAGAAGCATCCAAAATGAACTCATGTCATGTCATGAGTATCAAAATAATCAACATTAATTCGTTGCAGGACCCGGGGTCTACTAACCAGTTGCTGATAAGATAAGAAGGTATACTTTTTTAGTTCTATTTATAATACCAGGCAATCAAGAATTGTTTAGATAAGGGGTGGATATAACTGTGCCAGTGCCCTTAAGCTATAAAAATATATTAGTACTAATCAATTCTTAATTTTTTAAATACTTAAAATTATTTGTTTGTTCTATCTTTACTCCATTTATGTCTACATTCAGATTTTCTTCATCCTTTGTTACAGCCATTACTTTTGCCTTTTCTTTATTCATTTTCATTCCTTTTTCATTTAATTCCTAATCCGTCTTCTAAGTCTTTCTCACTAGTTGCTAATACTACAATGTCATCTGCAAATGCACATGACTTTATTTGTACTACCTCAATTTTTCTGCATCCCAATATGAAAGGTTTCGTTGATATTTCCGCTTCCCTTATTATTTCGTCCATAAATATAATAAACAGAAATGGGCTTAAACCTCCTCCTTATAAAAATAAACCATTATATATTTTTTCTGTATATTGAAGAAAAAATTTAGTATATTTTTCATTATTTGAACGAATGTTTTTTTTTTTCAGTGCACCTTATTTGTGGAACAAGTAACAATAGTCATTAACATATCTCCACAACAAATAAACCAACGCCGATAAAACGCTGCTACACCATGTCCAATCAATACCTCCGAAACAACTGATAACACAGTTACTAAACGATGAATTAAATTCTCACTTAATCCGTGGTGAAACATTTTTATTAAAATTGTGAAACACCAAGAGTTTAATTAATCTCTAACAGGTACTAAACTTAGTGTGTAAAAGATTACTGGCGGGCGATATTTACTCCATCTATTCCAAGTCTAAAGCAACTAATTAGAATAATAACAAAAACACTCAATTGATATCTTCTGTGAAAGGATGATGCATTGTCCTCTCTGTGATTACGTAAGGATTTTCGAGCAGGACTTCATTTCGTCAAGTTTCTCACAGTTTGCGACAATGCAAATAATTTGTTATTCTCTTCTAACGTTTTCTTTTTTTCAGACTATAACGATTCGTATCTTAGGCTAGGGTTTTGATAATGTGTTGGTCGGCTCCTATTGATTACACATTCCCCTACTCTTCGTGGCATCGATTTTAGCAGGTGAACGATAATCTCTTGAGGTATTATATCTCAAGCAACCTGTAATTCGTGCTGAAAAGCTTGCAACGTCTGTAGAGGATGCTGTAAGTTCTTTAGTCTTCTCCCCATAATGTCCCATACATATTCAATAGGCGAAAGATTAGAAGATCAGGATGCCCATTTACATTATCCTCGGTAAATCGGTTCATACTACTCTTGCAATATGGGGACGAGCATTGTCTTGCTGAAAAAATGGGTCTTATTTTGCGGAAGAAACGAAAGAATGTAGGGTTCTATTACCTCATCTACATATCACTAGGCGTTCATAATGTTTATGAAAAAAATACATATGAATATACACAAATATATAACAAAGCGTACAAAAATTTTGGATGGATGAAGCTGGGCGGAGTTCATGCAGTTCAATGCTTTGGGTGAACACCAAAGGAGACCTACTATTATCATAAGTTACAGCACCTCACACCACAATACCTACAGTTTAATGAACAGGACTCTCAACAGAAAATGTTGCGACGCTCCCCACGTCTTCATCTGACCCTCATGCATCCCCAAACAAAATTGGAAATCATCACCAAACACCACCATTGGCCACTCTAGGTTCTAGTGCAATCGCATTCTACACTACTGTGAACGTTGCTGTCGATGTTGTGCCGTTAGTGCTAACAGGATATGTGATCGATGGGATTGCAAGTCGAAAGTTCTTATTCTGCAATAAACCGTTCGAAGGGTTACAGAACTACCTTATTCACCTCTGTTGAATTCATTTAATTGGCGGCAATTTTTACGTTGCCACACTCTAGGAATATTCACACTTTCAAAACAGACAATAAAAAGTGAAAACAATAAAGAGCCATAAACAATTACGCAAAGTAAACATCTGATAAAATTGTTAGAAAAAAAATAAAGACTTGTCAAATAAGACATTACCGCATGATCCACATAAATGAAATATCCATCAAATGTTCTTGTATCTTTTAATAGTTAAACGATTGTGCCAAGTTCTAATTTTTCTTTATAAGGAAGCAATAATTTATAATTTAAAACTAAGAGAGTAGAATAGTGACACCCACCCTACATATACAGGGTGACTGACGAAAAACCTTTGGTGCTGTATCTCGCATATTTTTGATCCGATTTAAATAAATAAAACATCAAATTAAATGATTTTTAAAAGACTTTAATATGAACTGTACTGATATTTTTTCTTGCATCCAGTTTTTGACAAAAGACGATCAACTTTTTTTTTTCATATTGCACTGTATATATATTTTGTACTGATCCGCAAGGAGATTTTTTTCTGAATCTAAATTTGTAAACGATTTTATCCATTCATCAAACCAAAGTCGAGAAATTGAGGATTAAAAAAAAAATTAAAAATCAATTACCCATAGTAAACAATATACAGAGCCTATTCCAAATGTCAAAAGTGACAGTGTGAGTCATTGGTACAATACTGCAATGATTTTTAATAATTTCATAATAAAAATGTTGCAAGATTTCAAGAACTGAAAAACGATTTCTGTAGAAGCACAAAATTCTAATACAGTGTTTGAAATATTGCAACATTTTAATTATGAAATAATTAAAAATCGTTGCAGTATTGTATCAATGGCTGTCACTGTCACTTTTGACATTTAAAATAGGGTCTGTATATTGTTTACAATGGATACTTGACTTTTTATTTGTTTTTTTAATCCTCAATTTCTCGACTTAAGTTTGATGTATGGATAAATTTGTCTACAATTTTATATTCAGAAAAAAAAATCTCCTTGCGAATCAATAAAAATATATATACAGTGCAATTAAAAAAAAAATATGTTGATCGTATTTTGTCAAAAACTGGGTGCGAGAAAAAATAACAGTTCAGATCCTATTAAAGTCTTTTAAAAATGGTTTAATTTGATGTTTTATTTATTAAAATCGGATAAAAAATAAGCGAGATACAGCACCCTGTATAATGGAACTTCAATTACATCACAGCTTCTAGTTTTGAAATTTTGTTTCTGGATGCGGTGTGCCAGTTATTTTAGTGAGATATTAAAAATACGTTCATTTGTGATGTATTTTGAAATTTTTGGACAATTTCCTGCTATGGTTATTTTTTTACAATTTCTAAATGGTCAAATGCAAATTTATTTTCCACAGATCAAGTTTATAGTTTTGTAATTTTGTTTCTAGGTGCGATGTGGCAATTGTTTTAGTTGGATATTAAAAATACTTTCATGTGTAATATATTTTGAAATTTTTGGACAAATTCCTGCTCTGGTTAATTTTTTACAATTTTTTAAATCGCCGAACGAAAATTTATTTCCCACAGATTAACTTTAGGGTTTTGTAACTTTGTTTCTAGATACGATGTGGCAATTATTTAAGTTTGATATTAAAAATACTATTATTTGTAATGTATTTTGAAATTTTAAGACAAATTCAATCACAGCAGGAATTTTTAGAATTTTTTAAATGGTCAAATCAAATTTAGAGTTCTCTAATTTTTTTTCTAAGTGCGGTGTGGCAATTGTTTTAATGAGATATTTATGAATGCATTTTGAAATGTTTATATAAATCCCTGCTGCTGGGTGTGGTGTGGCAATTGTTTCAGTTGTATATTAAAAATGTGTTCATTGGTGATGTATTTGAGAATTTTTAGACTAATTCCTGCTGGGATTAAATTTTTGTTTTTGGGATTAAACCAGTTACAGTGATGGAAGTTCCAATATATATGTGGGGTGGGTGGGTGGCCTCTATTCCACCCTCCAACACAAAGATAATACACGAATGATCTGCTGATTATCAATTCACATAAGAGTTATTTTATAATAGGTTTTGCATGAAACCCCTTCTTTTGAATATTTTTGCTACAAAACTGTTGTTTATAATTTAAATTTTAAGGGAAGAATAGTGAGTCAAAACTAGAGGGTAGAATAGCGACAATACACCCAGCATACATTTATCGTATAATGAAACTTCAACTACAACACTGCTTCTAAAATCAATCAATCATCAGCTGCATAATCTCAGTTTTTGTTTTTAGGAACTAAACTAGTTACACTGGTGAAAATTCCAAGATATATATAGGGTGGGTGGGTGGTGTTGTAGGAGTGGTATGATCAATACACCGGGTGACCCATTTTAATAAATCCATTGGAATATCTCGACACATATGCGTCCTACAAAAAAATGTTCCAAATAAAAGTTTGATGGTTTCGAAAGGGCCATCTAATCCTATACAAATTTTTTCACCCCCACCCTCCAGGGTCAACTTTTATATCTTAAATGGGAACCCTTATTTTTTATTGCAGGTTCGGATTCTACATAAAAAAATATGAAGATTTCATTTGAACTTTTTTTTCGAATTCGTGATAGATGGCGCTGCAATCGCAAAAATAACATGAATCAAGTCAAAAAACGATAAAATGACGATAAAATCGTCACTTTTAATTGTTCGCCATTGAAATGGAGTGCGTCATCTTATCGCGTAGGGTCAATGCACCAGTGAATGGCTGGTTATTCTAGCAAAATTGTTGACAAAAAGATACTAAACCGCGCCCCGTTTTCCTGGAAAATGAAACAAACCGTCTGACGAAAATCATAACAAACATTCTGACGAAAATCAAAACAAGCAATTTGCCAAAAATGTTGTTTAGTTGCAATTAGTTTTCCGGACAGTTCGCACAAAAAATGCGGCGGCTCGTGATAATTGCATTATCTGACAATCAACCGAAATCGCCGATTATTCACCGAATGAGAAGGTGGATTGCAGCGCCATCTATCACGAATTCGAAAAAAAAGTTCAAATAAAATCTTCATATTTTTTATGTAGAATCCGAACCTGCAATAAAAAATAAGGGTTCCCATTTAAGATATAAAAGTTGACCCCCTGCCCCGCCCCCTGGAGGGTGGGGGTGAAAAAATTTGTATAGGATCAGATGGCCCTTTCGAAACCATCAAACTTTTATTTGGAACATTTTTTTGTAGGACGCATATGTGTCGAGATATTCCAGTGGATTTTTTAAAATGGGTCACCCGGTATAATGGTTTGTTAAGGTAAGTATTTTATGAGTTTTAAACAAATCTCTACCGCTTTCTCTTCCAGGTACTTCGGTTAGGACTTACTACCCCTAAAAACATAATGCCATACTACAGCAAGCAGTGGAATTTTGAAAAATAACCAGTGTTAATTTTTATAAGTCTTTTTAGAATTCAGGTGGGCAGTTTATCACAAATGTATTGTACGTGGGCTGACCAATTTAATTTATTATCAAGTTGAATTCGTAGGATGTTTACGTGTGTATGGTTTCTTAGATCGTTAAAAAGTCGATATTGGGTTTTCTGTTGATTTAAAGATTTACAGGTAGATCACAGATGTAGATCGGAAAAAGTAGCGGCTCCAAAATAGATCCTTGAGGCACATCATGTTTCACGTGAAATTTTCTTGATCTGGTATTTTTTTTAATCTATGAATTGGATTCGTCTATTTAGATATGACACAATTATCTTTTGAGCTACTCCTTTAATTCCATAGAAATTTAACTTTTGCAGCAATATATCGTGGCGAATGGTGTCAGAGGCTTTTGACAGATCACAGCAAGTCAGGCCTATTTGTCTTTTGATTGGATAACTTCTGAGATCTTGATAAGCATGGCGGCAACGGTTGTTGACGTTGAGTTTCCTGGGGTGAACCCATGTTGGCAACTATTCAGTATTTGGTGTTTTTCTAAAAAGTTGAGAAGTCAAACCTTTATTACATTTTCCCATATTTTTTACAAGATACGAAGAATGATAATTGGTTTGAGCCTTGAGGATCCTCAGTATTTCCATTTTTTCTGATAGGTATAGTTCCGTGTTACTTTTAGTGGGTGCGGAAAGTACCCTTCTTCCAAGCATTTGTTAGTTTCTTGTTGTTACAGTAGATCAAAATTCCTCCCTTTCCTGAAGGTGGTTGATGTTGTTTTCTCCCGACACTTTAACAAATAGATGCCACATTTTTCATTTTTTTCTTTTGTCTTTCGTATTATCAATTTATGAATATATGTTAATCCAAATATTTAATTCATTTAACTAAAAAATACAACAACTTCAAACCGAGGTATTCGGTCAAAAAAACTTAAAAATTGATTCATTAAATTTCTAAAACTGAAATTGCTAGCAACTGTTTGTTCATGTACCCCACAGTAGGTAAAAGTTATTATCCAAGAGCAACTGATATCAAAAAGAACAAACCAAGTAATTACTTCACAAATTTTAAACCTATTAGAAGTATGCTTAACCCAAAATCACTACATATCCCGTAACAAATTATTAAATAATCTAAAACATTACAAATTCAAAGATTTATATATTTAATCATTTGCCCTTCTACCTTTCGGTGTAGGACGAAATTCAATGATAATGCATTATATTTTTTAATCAAATAATTTCTACGATTATAAATATGAATTAAAAAATACAAATATAGATTTCTACTTATTAACCCTGAACCAATTTGTATTTATTAAAAATATATGTGATATTGACACAGTTATGAAATGTTCTTGGAGATCATGTATATGATCTCATGCAGCAAATTTCATACTCGTGGGCAATGAGTATCATTGTATGCTCATTATACAATATACTATACTGACAGGTATCAATATATAATCATATATCCTTCTACCCGTTAAGAGTTTAGTGTTAGGTATCAATATGTTGATATAACTAATAGCAAATCACAATTGCTCCCCATAACATAGGGTGCATTATACGGATCGGTCCTGGGTCCCTTCCTTTTTATTATATACATAAATGACCTAGGAGAGCACATAAATCCAACAAACTTTATAATTTTTGCTGATGATATATCTGCTTTAAATAGTGATTGATTAATTATTTCTAAAAAATAAATGAAACAAAAAACGATCTTAAAGCATGATTCACTGAGAATGAATTATCTTTAAACGATTCCAAAATGCAGATAATTATTCTTGGGAGGCGTGTAATGAAACCTCATTTTAAAGAAAGAAAAGGAAAGCTTCTAGGTATCAGCTTTGAACCAACCATCACGTGGTTCAGTTAGTTGTGACAAACTTGCTAAAAAATTGGTATCTCTAATCTATTTATTTAGAAATATAGACACTTCCAAGACAATACTGATTAATGCATATCGCGCCCCCAAAATTAGCTACGGCATAATAATATGGAGCCATTCTGCTCGTGCGGACAGTACATTTCTATTGCAGTGAAAAAATATCAGGATAATTACTGGGGTTCACTATAAAAAAGACACTAAAGACATTTTTCGGAGATTAAAGATGTTAGAACATTACCTGGATTAAAGAATTTGGGGACTTAAAGGTTATCTTTGACAGAAAGCTATCATTTAAGTCTGACATGAGAACTATTTGTGGTGAATCTTCAAAGAACTCAGGAGAAAGCAACATCAACTTATGCCAACCAACTTCAGGAAGAACATCATTTCAAGGGAAGTTTTTTTTTAAATATTACATAAAAGGAGAGAAAATTAGATCTACTGGAATATCTAGAAATTAATAAACCCCTCATTTTAATTAATGAAAAAACTGATGTTAATAATTCGCCACTACTAAATCGTAGTCGGTTTAACTATAACACATAATAAAGCAGAACTCTTTAAACATCCGTGTTTTATTTAATAATTAAGTTTTGCCTTATCAATACAACTAAAATTTGTATATGATGAGTGGGTGAGTGGTTGACAATCTTTTTACGGAGGCAAAAATGAAATTGCTTACACGTATTCGTTAGATGGTCAGAGTTTAAAAAGGGTTAAAAAATCTAGGGACTTAGACGTTATCTTTGACAGTTAGCTATCGTTTAAGTCTGCCAACAAAACTATTTCTGATGAAGCTTCGGAGATCAAATAGGTTTCATTCAGGAGAAAGCAACGTCAACTTACTCCAAGCACATTCGGGAAGAACATTTCAACAAAAATTTTAAAATTTTACATACAAGGGGAGAAAATTTGATGTACTGGAACTGCTAGAAATTAATAAATATAAGAAATGCCTCATTTTATTAAATAAACAAACAGATGTTAATAATTTACCACAACTAAATCCGGAGTCAGTTTAACTGTAACACAATTGTAATTCGTTAAAATCATTACTCAGCAACAGTGTGGCGAAGAAACAATTGTAGCAGTATCTCCACGCAATATAACAAAACTCTTTAAATATCTGTGTTTTATTAATTTAAGAGCATAATTGAGTTTGAGTAACAGTCTTGTCAATGTGTGTAGAAAGTGTTGGTGTTTCAATACAACAGTCTTATCAATCCAAATAAAATTTGTATATGGTTGTCAAACCAATTTCTAAAAAGTACACACAAAAAACTATTCTATTAATTTAAGGCAATAAATGCTACCTCAGGGCTTCCTCAAGGATTTGTGGTGAAGCTTTAAAAATGTGAAGCTTTGTGAATCACTCATGTAAAGAACTAAATGTCAAATTTTTTAAAATATTGTTTTGTTCGATTGTCCCAAATTAATTAGAGTATGGATTGTATTGCCATAACCACAAAATAATATTGTACAAAACATATTTTAAAAACATGCCGAATACAAACTGGAGAACATGTTCAAGGAAATTATTCCAATATATTAGCCAATTTACAAATAAGTTTAAGATATCGCCAACTTACGGTGAAGCTTTTTTCTATCATAGATTACCTAGTGGTATTATTGAGAGTAGCTGCTTGTTAGAGGAATAATCAGAATGTATTCCTGTACATAAAACAAATTTTGTTAGAAATAATCCTATAAATTGTTTTATGTCGTATACGAATTTCAAATTAAATTCTACACTACAAATTCTATCTATCTAACTTTTCTTGATAAGCTCATGTATACAAATACTAAAATTAAAATATAGTTTAAAATTGAAAATGGTAGATGAAAACTAACCTTTCCATCAGTTTACTACACTGCAAAACTTAAGGAGAAAATCCTAAAATACTTATATATAAACTCTCTCCATAACCTCTTCAATCAACTGTTAAATGACACAACCCCAGTTATCCCTATATAAGCACGCTTTCTAATCTTAATAAAAGAAAATTTCTCAATAATTATTTACCATTCACGAATTATCACTATACTGCATAAGAGAATGTAATAAAGAGAATGGTTGTTACCGTGACTACATGGTAATCCATACTTACTAAGGGAATGGTTGCGACCACATTTATACTGAATTGAATAATTCACTACGTTTTAACCTTGATAATGATGATAAAACATCGAAATTCGAGTCATGCTGTGTTGTAGATTTATATAACTGTGTCTACATGTCGTATAATATTTTTACAATAATTATTTATGGTTAAAACACAGTGAATTTCAATCCAGTGTAACTATACTGCAACCTTATAAATCCTAATCTAACCTCAAAATTTAAAAAATCTGGTTCTACCATTACCAAGCTCGTATCAACATTTCATCTATCTACAGCAATGATAAATTAACTGTACTAATAAAATTAAGCAGAAAGACCTCCAGTGTTAATAACCATGTGTCAAAAGACATAAAATAATTAATAAAAACAATTTACACTTTGTTTTACCACAATAGATATTTATTGACTGCGACTATAGTTTCGTTCATAAACTGATCATTATCAAACATAAATATCTATGGTAAAACAAAGTGAAAAGTGTTTTATTTATTTTTCATCAAAATGTGCCAGCAAGTAAACGCTGACAACATTCAAGAATCATAAAATAATAATTACAAACATTGTACATATTTTCCAGTAAGGATGCGAATTGATCTCTCATCACTGCCAATTTGTCTTATAGGATTGGAAATCGTACTGTTAATTTTAATTGGATGTCCCTTTAACAGCTACATATTTTCTCATACAATTATAGAATGTTCAGAATGAATCCCATAATCTTGAAATGGATTGAAGTTATTAAAAAAAAATAAGATCTTGCCTGAAAATTAGAATGTTAATAGCTTTAGCTACCTAAATAATTGAAAAACTAACCCATTTATACAATAAACGGCTTTAACTTTAACAATAATAAACACTTAACTAAAACACTTAGTAAGTTCTTACTATAAATTTTCAGTAAGTATTTTAGCTTAGTGTTTATTATGAATTACCATGTAGTTACGGACGCAACTATGTATTCTTATTATCATTAATAATTTAGAATTGAAATTGTTTTACCACCGTTTTAAGATGTAAACACCTTTATCATTAAATATTGATTCATATGCAATTAAATTATTTTTCTATTGATGAAATCCCATGAACAGAAAACTAAAAAACAGAAAAACGTTAAAATCAATCTCGTGGAAAGACAAACAGCACCGTCTTCATGGTTACATGCTAAGAAGTGTATTATTTATTTGACAATTTCCTATAAATTAAAGTGAAGAATGGACACTATCTATGTGTAAGTTAATCGTAAATTGAATACTAAATAATTCTTAAATATGTCATTTGTAATAATCTTATCAATGAACAAATAGATCAATAATTGTTGTTACTGTTTTCTAATATAATATATGTATTTGAAATAAATAACACTTAATGTCAGTAGAGATATAGAAATAATCGAGATAGGCAGGACAATAAATACGAAAATGATCACCACGTAATTAAAAAAAAAATAATAATAATAATAAAAGTGAAAGTGAGGGGTATCAGAAGTGCGCTGGAGCACGGATTTTAGTATGTAAGGGTAACATATACAAGTTTATACAAGTGCTATAAATGTCAACAGTATTTTATTAATTATTGCTTAAGTGGACAATAAAAATATAAGGTTTCGTGTTTAAAGTCAGTAGACTTGAATTTTGTAAACCCTAGCAATTGTAGTCAGCAATATGCATAGGTGTTTTTTTTAATAGGGGTTTAAAAATGTTTTATTGAGAACTTAATTAAATTCATAAAATAAATCACTTAATTGATTTTTTTTTAAATAATAATTAATTATTTGTATTTGTAATAAATGTGTCATAACATTTAAGGTGGCTATGAAAAAAAAAAATGTAAACAATTGTACAGTTATTCATAACATCAAACAAGTATTTTGATCAAACATGTTTCCATCAATTTAATTCTACAATAAATTCATACGGAATTATAAGGGTACGTAATTTTTTAAATAATTTACTTTACACAACCCACATCGGGCCGGAGTGATATAAACAATTAGTCTTAATTGGTAAATCCGAGCGGATTAACCTAACTTTTTTTTATGTGTTACTAGTGCGGAAATCGGTAATTTACTTACGATAATAGGCAGGGTGTCCTTTATGAGGTTCACAATTTGCATCCCGTGTTTGTTTTTCTGGAAGATGTTCAACATATTCCCACTAGTTTTATCGCATAATCGGCAAACGGCGGCATCGTTTTTCGGGTCCTCCATCGTAGCGAGCGGTCGGCGGGGCCGTCCCAATCGGCGGATAGGCGTTCACGCGGTCCCACGACACGGTCGACTCACTCCGAAACGAAAATTTCGCCCCAAAAACAGTGTAAAAGCGCAAATAAAGCCTGACAGGTGAATTGTTGTTATCCTAAGCGGCCATTTTTGCGCGACCGACCACGTTTCGAAGATGCCGACATAGAGGTCGTCGTTTTCGCGCGGGGTGCATCCAAACAGTTCAGAATTATTCTACGTGTTTACTTAATTAATCAGTGCACTGGCGAGTTGCATCAGTGTGCATAAGTTTTGTACTGATTTGGTTGCCCGATTTGGCGTTGGGCGAATCGGTGCGGTTTCTGGTTTATCGATTATTTTCGACCATTGTATCATTCCTTTGGGAGAGGCTACCAGCGCTTTTACGTTTTCGCCCTTGAAGCTAATGTACATAGAAGCATATTTTCGATTATTTGTATCAACCAACGTTGGTTCAAATATTACTTTAGGAATTGTTGCTACGGAGGTTTAGTATTTGAAAGGAACATGTACGATTTCGATCAAACGGCCTAACCAGATTTTATCTTAGAAGCGAGTTTTTCATGTCCACTATTGATTTCTCAACTTTCTCGCCATCTTATCTGCTATACGCTTCGAACCGTGCTTGTATTTCGACACCTATGAGTCTGATACTGAATTTTTGTTTTACAGTCCAAGGACTGTGGTAATTTTAGAAATTAATATTTGTTTTCGTAATCAAAAGTTTAGTGCTACTATGCAGATACGACGTTGTATCAAAAAAATAGTTTTGTATATAATTGGCAGTGTAGCTGCTACTATTCATAACAACCTTTGTTAGATGATATAGTACGAGGTTGTCTGTTTCCGAGTTGGGTGTGGTTTTGGCATGTCTTCGAGCGCCACGTTTGCTGACGTCTCATGTTTGTTGGATCAGGAGTGCGCGGGGGGTTATGGAAGCAGCAACGGTGCCGCGCTCTCTCCTCTCTCCTCCTCACGCCGCGCACAATAGGCATGCTCGGCGAGGCAAGTTCCCCAGTTACGCTGCCAAGGATTTTGTATTGGAAGGAAAGTACGCTGCGTTTTCGTTACAACCATTTGTAATTGAAGAGTTTTCTATATTTACATTCAGCCTCGTTAATTTTCCTCCCTACCATTAAATTAATATAAGGGCGGCTTTTATTGAGCGGATAGCAGGGTGGCAGGTGTTGGGAATTTGTTTGCAATTTAGATTATTATTTCCTGAATTATTGGCCGAGTTTGAAGCGCGCCTAGAAAACTATTTTTAGACATAGCTCTGTTTACATTCTTTAGGAATTTTATTATAACTACTAGAATATATGCCAAATTTATTTAGAAACCAAAACAGTACAATCAAGAAAAAACAAAATGACAAAAATTCCTAGAAGGTATTGAAGTAGAAACAATCATCTCGAGCAAGCAATTCTAAATGCTGTCACTTAAAAGTCCTCGCAGTAATACGAGAGAAATTGCAAAATAATTTAACATTAACAGCTCTTACTGCTGTTCATCAAGTTTTAAAAGCTTATCACCTATATCCTTACAGGCTCTGCAAAGTACAACCTTTCTTAGATTGGGATTATAGGCAAAGAATATATTTTTGCAATTGGTTTTTGGCTAGAATCCAATAGCTACAATTTACATGACCATTTGGACTTCAACATCGTTTGATGAAACAATTGAATATCTCTACAGATAATAATTAAAAACGTTATTAATTCTTGAATGTTGTGGGCGTTTACTTGGTGGTACATTTCGATTAAAATTAAATAAAACATTATTACTTTAAAATAATTAATTATGGCGTTAGAAATTAATTAAAATGTTTAGAATTTAGCTAAAAAAATACTAAAACCTATTCATTTCAATTCAATTCACTTGTATACTTGCTGTAAATGCTAAAAATGAAAATTTGATTTTCATTTGTTTTTCTTTTTTTGACTGTAACTCTTGAATTAAACATCGGATTATAAAAATTCTTACATCCAAGGTTTACAAATGTCGTATACTTGTTGAAAACATCGAAATTGAAAATTCGATTTTCCTTTGTTTTTCGTTTTTTGGCCACAATTCTTAAATAAAAGATAGTATTTTAAAAATTCTTAAACCGATGGTTCACAAATGTCGCATACTTGTTGTAAATGTTAAAAACGAAAATTCGAATTTCATTTGTTTTTCATTTTTTGATTATAACTCTTGAATAAAACATCAGATTTAAAAAATTCTTGCACTGATGATTCTCAAATGTTGAATATTTGTAGTAAATGTTAAAAAGGAATTTTCGATTTTCATTTGTTTTTCTTTTTTTGATCATAATTTTTAAAGCAATGATTGAATTTTAAAAATTCTTGCACTCAGGGTTTACAAATGTCGTATACTTATTGTAAACGTCGAAAACGAAAATTCGTTTTTCATTTGTTTTTCGTTTTTTGGCCACAACTCTTAAACGAAAGAACGTATTTTAAAAATTCTTGCACTCAGGGTCTACAAATGTCGTATACTTATTGTAATCGTCGAAAACGAAAATTCGTTTTTCATTTGTTTTTCGTTTTTCGGCCACAATTCTTAAACGAAAGATAGGATTTTAAAAATTCTTGCACTGATGGTACACAAATGACGCATACTTGTTGTGAATGTTAAAAACGAAATTTCGATTTTCAATTGTTTTCTTTTTTTGATTATAATTTCTGAAAGAAAGACCGGATTTCAAAAATTCTTGCATCCAGGGTTTGGAAATGTCGTATACTTGTTGTAAACATTGAAAACGAAAATTCGGTTTTCATTTGTTTTTCGTTTTTTCATCATATTTTCTGAAAGAAAGATCGGATTTCAAAAGTTTTTGCATTCAGGGTTTGGAAATGTCGTATACTTATTGTAAATGTGGAAAACGAAAATTCGATTTTCACTTGTTTTTCGTTTTCTGGTCACAACTCTTAAACAAAAGATTGTATTTTAAAAATTCTCGCACTGATGATTTACAAATGTCGCATACTTGTGAATGGATTAGTGAATTCTACAGAAATCATTACGTTCGGGATTAAGGAAAAATACCCACTTAGAGCATAATTGAATAATAAAATATATTAAATATATATATCATAATTTAAAAATTAGAATTCACTAATCCATCTCAGGTATAAATTCAGACCTTCAGTCGATTATATTTCATTATTGTGTCAGTTGCCGTACATGCCTGAATAAGTTATTTATATTTCATTATATTTATTATCATATCTCATTATATTTATTTTAGTAAATGTTTTTATAATAAAGCTGTACTGAAGAGAGCGAAAGTTCGAAACACGTGTCTGCAGATGATTATAAACTTGAATGCTAGATTTTTAAATTGTTTTTGCTAATTTAATTTAATGAAATCAGTTTAAATTCAATTTTTGTTCATAATTTTTCATGTTATAGTCACATTTAAACAATCTAAAATACACTTTATTCATTTATTAGTTTATTCAACAGAAATAATTTCATTCAAATTAGTGTTACTTTGATAGTTGTACTATTCGTAACACGCAAATTAATTTTGTTTTATTCAATGTGTGTCGAGGTTTTAGCCAGAGAAGTAGTTGTTTTAAAATTAATTTGTTTTGTAGTCTTAGTAAGACTCACTGTTGTAGATTCACGAAATATTTTCGTATTTTTAAATTATTATTTAATTTTCTACAACGAACTAAAGGATTTTAATACATTTAATTTCCAATCTATTTGGGCAATTTAAGATGCAGTTTGAAAAAACTTGAAATACTTGCTTGGCTTCCCAGCTGCAAGAAATTAGAACTGAATTAACATTGCTTGTCTCGAATATAAGTCAATCTTCTACCATGAATAATTCTTATAAGGAACAACAATTAGACGTTAATGAACATACCAACGTAAGGAAAATAAATAAAGGTGAAAATATTACCTATAGTCAAGTTTCTGTCGCCAAACCTATTCCTTCTCCCAATGTGAGTGCAACAAAAGGTGATGCTGACAAGGGTGCGCAAAAGAGAATAATTGCGAACAATAAAAAAAGCCTAAGGGAGATATCTTGCTGTTTTTAAAGAAGGGAGCAAATCTGTCTGCAAACTTTTTGATTGAAGAGTTGAAACCAAAATATGAAGAGGCCGATTATGCATTATACAAAATTGGTATATACCTTTTGATCACTTTGATCAATTTCTGGCCAAAAAGTATTTACATTAACAGGTTTTATTTTTCCAAGAAATCGGCAAATTTTCTCCCAGCCAAGAAATCGAGTCCTCTCAATTAAACTTGCTAAAATCAAAGTCAATAATTTAAATAAGTTTTATAATTTGAACCGAATTTTATTGGCAAAATTAAAATCCATTGGATTGAATGGTAGATTAATTGATTGGTTAGGTAGTTACTTAACTGGTATATCCCAAAGGGTTAAAATTGGTAATGTTTGTTCTTCATACATCGAAGTTTTATCGGGTGTCCCTCAGGGCTCACACTGCGGACCAATTTTATTTTTATTGTTTATTAATGATATTGGACCAAGTTTGGAACATAGTAGATTTCTTCTGTTCGCTGACGACTTAAAGATATTTGCACGAATAAAAACTATTACTGACCAAGAAAGACTGCAAAGCGATCTGAATGGTGTGCAAATAATAATCTATTTTTTAATCTAAAGAAATGTTGTTTTATATCATTTCATCGCGGCCAGAAGATTGAATATAATTATAGTATATGCAATTACTCACTTAACTGCGTGAATGATATTAAAGATTTGGGTGTAACCTTTAATTTTAAATTAACTTTTAATGGACATTTTAAGGTGATATGCAACAGAGCATTGCAGATTCTTGGATTTGTAGGTCGATTCCCTAAAGACTTTAGTGTGCATACTCTGCGCTTGTTGTATGTCCTTGGTTGAGTCTCATTTAGAATAGGCATCTAGTGTTTGGTAACCTTATGCACGTACACTTGCAACTGAGCTGGAAAGGGTACAGAAGATTATATAACTAAGGTAGTAAATCCTCATATATCAGACCATCTCTCACAATGTATAACAGTTAATATTAATATAAACAATATTAATCAAAGAAATACAACCAAAATCGTAAAAACTAATTATGAACTTGTTATCAATTATTTGAGAAAAGAACCAATAATGATCTCTCAAAATATCATTGATGTTAATAAAGCCGCAGAATATATCAACACTTCTTTAATAAGATACTTTTCTTTATGTACTAAAGAATCATATAATAATAATAAAAACACCAGTTTGAAATGGTTCACATCTGACCTCAGAAAATTACGGGATAACTTGGATCTGATCTATGATTATTATAAAATGACTAATACACCCGAGTCAAAACGATTATATATGTCTTTCAGGCAAGAATTTACATTTAGCTAACTCAAAAAAAAAATGAGCATTAATAACTTCATCGACAGATCCGAGAATAAGTCTAAAGCAGCTTGGCATCTAATAAATTCCGAAAGAGGTACTTCCAAACTAAGGGAATCAATGCCCATATCACCATGAATTCTTTATTAACATTACTGCCGATATAATAGAAAATATTCCTAATACACCTACTTTAAAGCATCCGAATACAACTGGCTTCATTTATTCTTTTTTCTTTATCTCAACTGATCCTATTGAAGTACAACCGGCGATCAGAAGATTAAAAAAGAATCGAACCAAAGATTCTTTCGGATTAGATTCCAGTATGTTAAAAATTATAACATATGAAGTGGCCTGTCAAATTTATTTAATTTATGTTTTGTAAATGGTGTGTTTCCTAAGGTTTTTAAATTTTCTTCTGCGATTCCTATGTTCAAAAAAGGTGACAAAAAAGATTGTAATAATTACAGACCTGTATCAATTATTCCCTTAATTGGTAAGGTACTGGAATTACTGGTTAAAGATAGATTAATATCATATTTGAGTAAACATAATATACTCTCTGCTAGCCAATATGGTTTTAGAAAAAATAAAAATACAGAGATGGCTATTGACAAATTAATTGATGTTTTCATTAATAACATAAACATTGGCGTTTATACTTCAGTTACACTGTGTGATCTGTCGAAAACTTTCGATTGTGTCAATCATACAATATTATTACAAAAGCTCGAACATATAAATATAAGAGGTATAGCGTTAGAGTTTTTTTAAATCATATCTTGATGATAGAGAACAATGTGTGTCCATTGGCAGTATTTCATCTAGCTACTAAGCCATACATCATGGGGTGACACAAGGTTCTGTTCTAGGACCAATATTATTTATTATTTCTATGAATGATCTTCCCAACTTTTTGAAATCAGCAGAAGTTGTACTATTTGCTGATGACACGGCGTTTATTAATGTACATTAGAATATCGACACTCTCAAACGATTGGTTCTAGAATCAGAGGGAAAAACATTACATTGGTTTAATGCCAATAAATTACAGTTAAATCAAAACAAAACACAAAAATTGATCATTAGTCCTGCAGTAAGTAATACTATAATGCCAAATGTTAATGTATTAGGCATTCGGCTAGATAATAGACTAAAATTGTGTGACCATGTAAACTACTTATCTACAAAAATAGCTAAGTCTCTTTTTGTTCTAAGTAGACTTGTCGGTCTAATTTCAAGATCTTCATGCATGAAGGCATACCATGCTTTAATTGCTAGTCACATTTTGTGTGGGGAAATTCCAGTGCCGCAATTGGTATATTCAAATTGCTAAAAAAGCTATCCGAATAATTTGTAAATTAAAAATTGACGAATCACGTAGAACCCATTTTAAATCTTTAGGGATTTTGACAGTGCCTGCATTATTTATATTTAGAACATGTATCTACATTTATAACAACGAGGATAAATTTACAAGTGTTAGTAGTACCTACTCATACCCCACCAGGGACGGTAATCAACTACTTCTTTATAGAACAAAAAAAGCTTTAGTTCCGAGGTTTACGCAAGTAAACCTCTATAACGCATTACTATCCAGCATCAAAACTTATAGTAAGAAAACGTTTAAAGCTGAACTGCGAAATTTACTTATAAGTATTGAGCCATACATGACTGGTGAATACTTAAACAAACTATTATCAAAGATTTTAGGTTTATATTATCTCGCATTTATTTTATTCTGTAATTTATTTTAATTTGTGATTAGTTCTTTTATTGTATAACGCATGATTTTAAATTGTTTTATTTTTTTATTTTATAAGATTTAATTATAACTAAACATGTTCCTTTTTAATAAAGAGAATGGAAATTTTCAAACAGAGTCGTAATCCGTCAGTAAATCTTCTTAACGAGCAGACCGAACTAATCTTTTCGCCACGTTTTAATCTGGTACTACCCTCCCGAGATAATCCGCAAACAATCCTCAAAATAGTATAAAATCACAATTTCATCAATTTATAATTCACTTAATAATGACGATAAAACGTCGAAACTCAAATCGTGCTGTGTTGTTTAGATTTATATATAATTGTGCCTACACGTTATATAATATTTTTACAATAATTTTTTGTGATTAAAACATAGCGATTTTTTCAATTCAGTGTATGTTCCTTTTTAAAATTTGTGTCACTTTTATAATTTTATAATTTTACTTTTACTTCTTTTGCAAATTTTATGTATGTACGGCAACTGACACAATAATGAAATATAATCGACTGAAGGTCTTATTTATACCTGAAATGGATTACTGAATTCTAGGGAAATAATTACCCACTTAGAGCATAATTTAATAATAAAAATATATAAGTCCATTTCAGGTATAAATAAGACCTTCAGTCGATTATATTTCATTATTGTGTCAGTTGCCGTACATACCTGAGTAAGTTATTTATATTTCATTATATTTATTTTAGTAAACGTTTTTATTTATGTTTGAAATCAATTTTAAAATAAAGCTGTACTGAAGAGATTGAAATATCGAAACACGTGTCTACAGATGGTTATAAAATTGAGTATTTATTTATTTATTTATTTATTTATTTATTTCTCAACAGACAATAAATGCCTTATTACAGAGAAAATTATAAATATATTACATAGTACCCTTAAATATAATAAATTAATTAACATTCAATTAACTAATAAAAACACGAAATAGTTACAATAAGCACAATTTTAAATCATTTTTAAATAGTGTATAATTACAATTGTATATATCGACGCCATATTGTACATCATGATAATACCGGATCATTTTATACAAGGGAGATGACAAGTAGTGATTTGTATGCGGCGTTTTATAGTGAAACGTTTGTTTGTGACGGGAGGCAATTCTTGGTATATTTAGTTCAACTAAATTTAGTAGGTAGGAATTATCAGATAAGTTATGAATTGTTTTAAACAAGTCAATAATTGATGCTATTTTGTGTTTAGTGTGGATAGATTTTTGATTAAATTCGTCTAGTAGTTCTTGGTAGGAATAATTAAAATCTGGGTAATTTCCGTACTTAAAAAAATATAAATACTTAAGAAATCTCTTCTGAACTTTCTCCAGAATATTAATATATTTTATGTAGTTTGGAGACCAAACTGTTGCACAATACATCATTTTGGGCATTAGTAGTGATTGATATAAACTGAGAATAGGGGCAGTCGATTTAAATTCGCGACAATTTCTGATGATGAAACCAAGTATTTTGTAACAATCCTGTGCAGTCTTCTCTACGTGTATATTGAACGATAACTTGTCATCAAAATATACTCCCAAATCTTTAATACACTGTGTTCGTATAATTATAGAGTTATTTAATTTATAATTATATAAAATAGGCGTATTAGATCTAGTGTACGAAATGATATTACATTTTGAAATATTTACACTAATATTGTGCGAGGTACACCACTCGTTTAGGACTGACAAGTTATCTTGTAAATTAACAGCATCGTCATAATCATTGATTACATTAAAAAGTTTAATATCATCCGCATAGATCAAATATTTACAATTTAGCAATTCACAGACATTATTTACAAATATTAAAAACATTAAGGGGCCTAGGTTGGAACCCTGAGGCACCCCACTACCAGCGATGTAGACTTTAGATTTCTTACTCATATATGAAACAAATTGTTGCCTGTTTGATAAATATGAGGAAAGAACGGATATGACATTGCCACTTATATCACAATTTTGGAGCAGAGAGATTAAAATATCGTGTGGGATTCGATCAAAGGCTTTGCTCATGTCTGTATAGATAACATCAACCTGTCTCCCTCTTTCTAAATTACCAGATATGAATTGGGTTATATTTATTAAATTGGTTTGGGTTGATTTCTTTTTCATAAATCCATGTTGATTAGTGTTTAGGGTGTTATTTATTTTTGAATATATATATTCGGTGATAATTGATTCAAAAATTTTACTAAAATTGGATATAAGTGCAATTGGTCTGTAATTTCCTATGTTAGTCTTGTCTCCCTTTTTTAGGACGGGGCAAATTCGTGTAGTCTTCCAGCAGTCAGGGAAAATACCGTTAGATAGTATTATATTAAAAATATATGTTAAGGGTTTAACAAAATAGGTAGCACAGTCCTTTAATAAAAATGCTGGTATATAGTCCGGACCCATAGTTAATTTTGGTTTTAATTGACGGAGACTCCTAAAAACTTGATCCTCGGAAATATAAAAGTTTCCTAGATTGTGTTGACACGATATTGGGGTATAGTTGTCGCCATTGGGTACATATGAGGACTTAAATTGTTCTGCAAAACCTTCAACAATATCTGCAGGGGTTTGGAGAGTGATGCCATCGCGTGTCATGCAGCCCGGGATGCGTGATTGAGCCTTCTTGTTGTTTACGTAGGTCCAAAATTTTTCAGGGTTCCTGACGATATTATCTTCAATACCGTTAACATATTTACGGTAAGCTTGTCTTATCTTTTGTCTTGTAATGTTACGAATGTTTTTAAATTCTACTTCATGTACGCCTTCACGTCCTTTACATTTAATTAAGTGTTTCTTTCGTTTTATCAATGATATAATTTCAGAATCAAACCATGGCGGATAAGTTTTCCTTTGAGGATTATGTTTAATGCGTTTTGGGACCCATTTATTCAAAGTATTGTATAAAGTACTATAAAATAAATTACAGCAATCATGTACGTTGGATGATGATTCTATATCCGACCAGCTTATCTGTGAAATTTCTTGGTAGAGGAAATGAAGATTCGCCGCTTTAAAGTTGTATTCATGTTCACTTTCTGGTGGCAAAAAGTTTATGTTTTCATGACATGAAACTGCTAAATCGATAAATAACGATGGATGATGTTGGTCTTCCTCAACAAGGTGACATAAAGATGTTTGGACATTGCAGATTTCGTAGGATGATAAAACTAGGTCTAAAAGCCTGTTATTTGTATTAGGTACAAAATTATGATTAAGTAAATTATTTAAATTTGTAAAATTTAACAAAGGTAAAATACTGTTATGATATTCTCCGTGATTAATGAAATTAATGTAAAAAGGTAAGTTAAAGTCACCTACTATTAAAATATTATTTAGGTTAAAATTTTGTTCAATTGATTCAAATAAAAGGTTATAATTATCAAGTGTAGTTTGCGGAGGGATGTATAGACATATAATTATCAAAGTATTTTTGCTTATATTTACTTCCATAGCAATTATATCAATATTTTCAATATTAAAGGGAATCGACAATGGAAGGAATTTGTAATTGTTTTTTATAGCAAGTAAAACGCCGCCACCTTTACGTATTTTCCTGTCAACTCTGTGTACAAAATACTGATTAGGAAATAGTTCACTGTTATAAACACCATCCTTTAGCCAAGTTTCTGTCAGTGCGATAACGTCGAAATCATTGATTAATACATTATTGTATAATTCACTGGTTTTGCTATTTAATCCATTAACATTTTGATAGTAGATGTTCAGGTGTGTTGTCTGTTGAGAAGCATTTAGTTTTCCTTTTTTACAATTTTAGGAATTCCCCGGATATATTTAATGGTGATATTCTGTTCTCCAACCTCGATGCGTTTATTTAATTCTATTTTCAATGCTTTTAAATGATTCTGTTGCAACGGCGTTAGATCAGACTTTATATTAATGCCGGTTTTTATAGATTTGCTTTTAATTAATAATTGTTTGGCATGTCCTTCATCAGTGAACACCACTTTTATCGGGCGGGGCTTGTCTGATATTTTGCCAATTCTAATGACTTTTATGGGATTTATATCTATTACTCCTTTACACATATTTTTTAGGTTGGTAGTATCATCTACAATTTTCTCGGCAGTATTCGTTTTTTTCGATTCGGGAAGGTTATAAACAATAACGTTTCTGGATCGGTTCTTTTGCTCCTCGATTTCTGAGATAAGCTCAGTTGTATTCTTGTAAATATTATCCTTAGACTTCAATAATTGATTTTCCTGTTCTAGTGCTTTAACTCGGTCTCGGAGTTCATTGATTCCTGCGTTTATTGAGGATATGAATTCATTCTTATAAATTTCGAATTGAATTTTAATTTGTTTTTCGATAATATTGGCAATAGTAGATTCCAATGAACTTATCGATACATTTTGTGCTTGAGTGGCACCGCCTATAGATGAACATAGATCGCATAACCATTTGTCTCCATTGTCCTTTTTCGATTCTTCTAAATAATAGTCAATTTTAGCATCAGGGATATTAAGACATGTTGCATGTTTCCATTTTTTACAATTGATACATTTAAGGCCTATTGTACGGGGACCAAAATTCTTATTACATGTATCGCAAGTAATTACCATTTTAACGGTATAGATTTTTAAATATGGCAGGACAAAAAAAACAAGGCCACAAGCACCCAGGGGCCGGTCAGGGTGACTAACAACACAAGACAGGTAGGCCACGGAAAAGATACAAAATAAAACAGAGGTAAAGGACAATTTGTGAGTTAATATCTATTAATCAATATATGCAACACAATAAGCAGTTAAAATGTAAACAAACGTGACCCATCCAAGGTATAGGTTAGCTTAATATTTATATTTTAAATAAATTAAAGATAAAGTTTATAGTACAAACCAATGTATATTTTTAATAATTGGGGTATATGGAAGATTGCACCAGGATGCGATTCAATTAAACACTGTTCTAATAACCACCTTTCAGTAATATATCAAGAGCACTAACACAATCAACTTAAAAATTTTACTTTTATTCACAGAATGTATTGAATTATTTAATTGCTTTTGCTAAGTTATTGTTAATTACATCAACCTAAATTCATTTCTTGTTTGAAATTACCATAGTCTAGTCACTCAAAAACTATTTAACGTACATTCAATCATTTTTAGTTCATTTTACAGAAAGAAATACGTTCAAACTAGTGCTTTGATAGCCTTGCTATTTTGTAACACGCAAATTACTTTTGTTCAATGTCTGTCGAAGTATTAGGTAGAGAAGTAGTTGTTTCAAAAGTGATTTGTTCTTGTAGTCTTAATAAGACTCATTTGTTGTAGATTTTACGAAAATATCGTGTTTTTTCTAATTATTAGTTAATTTTCTACAACGTAAAGGACTTATATATTTTTATTACCAAGTGAAGAAACTCTAAAAATACTTGTTGTCAATGCGTTTCACCATCAAGGAGCCTTTTTTTAAGTGTTAGGTCAGGCGAGGTTCTTGACTCTTGTGGGTATTGATTATAGATTACCTTTTTCCAAAGAGCGTAAGACGAAAAACAAAACGTATTTATTAATGAATACATTATCTTAATTACACACGTTGTTCTATATATCACATTTCATCAAAATCTCTACGAACGTAAGCCCAAAATAAATATTTCTTTGAACGCGCAATTTTTGTGAATACCTCATTAGGAGCGAAGAGAGGGTGATGTCGTATAAATATACTACTACTTGCTAATAACATATTGTACTAGGTCATTTGAATAACTAAAATATGAATAATTGATTTTAATATATAATAACATTAGGTGATTTTAGATTAGAACACTTGTTATGCTTCAATTTGTTGTATTTATTATTTGTCTGATAAAACATAACAAGTGTTCTATTGTAAAATTGCTTAATTTTATAATTTCGTTTCATCAAGAGTGCAGTGAATAAAGTATCTACCGTAAATATATAATATTATGACGTTGGAAGTCTTCAATATAATATTTATTTTGATGCGTGCAGAAACTCTAAAACATAAAATTGTTCCTAATGGCTTATGAATATTTCTCAAAACGTTTTTCCCCTAATAAATTAGTATCGTTCTACCCTCACCACGGTTGGCTCTAGACAACCCCGCCCGGGAGTAAGATGGTAGATCAATACTGCCTTCGGCTTTCAATTTAGAGCTGCCCCAAGCACACCACTAATCCCGGAACGTAACCCCATTTAATTGTGCCATTCGCCGAAATTACCTACAGCGAGGATCACTTTATGATTCGTTGTAACTAGCAAATTTCGCTATAAAAGAAAATTTCGTAAAGGCGGAATTCTTTTAAAAACCCTTGAATTTGGAAATTCAACAATTGTTGATTTTTAGATAAATCTCCTAAAATAATTATGTTATTCGAAAAGCTTTAAGATTTTATGATAAATACTATTATAATCTTGAATTTACTTCGTGGTACACCTTGATTAACTTTTACCACTATATTTTGTAACTTTACAGTGACTATAGTTTTGACTAAGATCTGGTAATTTTGAAACTTGAATTAACTTAAATTACAAAATTCCTTGTTTGTACAACAACATTGAGTAGGGGCGTATACTATTAGGTCTCTAACCTTAAAGTATTAATTATGATTACTGTTTATATTATAGTTCTCAAAAAAATAATTAATGAGACAATATTAGCTTCCAACAAATAATCGTATTATTTACATTAAATTTCTATACAGACAAGATAAAATAACCTACGCAATTGATCTAATTGCTTTCATTACTACAAACAATTTAGATAATGGATTACCATTAGCCTTCTCCTCTAATATTTGTATACGTATTTTAAACCATGCCGGTTACAAACGACTTAAAGTATATTTTAAAAATATGCTCAATATTAAGCCTTACGCCAACTTATAATTCGAAATTGGGCAAATATAAAAACCCAAAAATATATCCATACATTCAATGTTTCATAATTATCGTGTTATTTGTATATTCAATATATGGAATAGAATCGAATGAGTATAGAATAAAAGTAGTTGCTTCAGGCCAATTTCTTAAACTCTTTTCATTTATTGTGCCGGTTCTAATTTTCCTAGTAAATTTAAAAATGGTTACACATTTGGCTGATGAATATAATATAATGTTGGATTGCTTTGAAAAGATTGACAGAGGATTTTTCATAATCAATAATAAAAATGTTGGTTCAATAAAATACCTTAATCTTCAAATTTGGATCATCTTCATTTTTAATTTTATACTTATAATAATTACACTACAAGTCTGGATAGGTTTGGATATTATTAATGTGTACCAATATTATATGTTGAATCTAATTCTAACAATGCTTAGTATACTGTTAACTTTATTAGAATATGGTATTCTAAAGTGTGTACTGGTTAGATTAAAACTTCTAAATTACGTCTTAGATAATGTGATAATACCAACGAATCACTTGGATCATTTGATAAGAATCCATGCGTACATTTGCGATATCGTGGATTATTTCAATGCCATATTTGGTTTGCACATATTTTTTGTGCAATTATTCATGATACTGAATGTACTTCTGAACGTGGATTTGGTTTATAACGAAATTTTTGGGATAAGTTTTTCTTCGAAAATGCAAAATTTTTCTTGGTTGATATATACTAACGTATGTTTTTTTAAAATTATTATTAAAAGGTAATTTATTAATATGCTATTATTTCAGTGGTTTACTGGAATTTTTATGGTGCAATGCGAGCGCTTAGAGAAAGAGAATAGGAAACCTGTGGGTGTGCTTTTAAGATTGAAGCATTCTTCGTGTAATATAATCCGATATAAGAAGTTTGGATTCCTGCTTAAGCAGGTTATGTGCAGGAACGTTTCTATTTCAGCTGCTGGATTTTTTAATGTAAATTTCGGTTTGATGTTTAACTTTGTTAATATTATTGCTACTTACGTTATTGTTATTATTCAATTACCATCTTCAAAGAAATAAAAATTACAATTAGTATTATATACCCATTGTATTTACATAATAAAATTCGAAATGCATATATAACAATACTTTCTTACAAATATTTTTATTGCACATGGAAAGGCTTCAGTTCATAAAAATATGAGCTTCCACTCTTGCCTACTGTTGCTTCAGAGGTAGCATTAGAAGTCAGAGACCTTTTAGTC
The DNA here is from genome assembly GCA_963969525.1 of Ontholestes murinus. NCBI lineage: Eukaryota > Metazoa > Arthropoda > Insecta > Coleoptera > Staphylinidae > Ontholestes > Ontholestes murinus. The sequence continues at coordinate 76,355,434 of OZ018388.1, forward strand.
AAGCCACCGCAATCTCTTCCTTATGAAATGTTAAAGGCTGCGTTGTCCGAAAAGAGAATATTAACAGTTGTTCCTAGATGTATTAGGAGATTAAACACCTTCACAACTTTTATGAAAACTCCAACAGTTTTTCGGCACAACACAATATTGATGACATCTTTCTTTGAGAAATTTTTCTCAGCCGCCTCCTTTCCAAAGTGCAAAAAATCCTAATCTTAACAAAATCCACATCACTGCCCAATTCGGCTGAAATGCAGACCAAATTTTAGAAATTTTTTCACCTATTTAATTAATACATCGCCATAATCAGGTCTTACAACTAACACAAAATTTTTAACGAACACTTTAGGTTAACTTCTAGGCACAGAAGTAGTTCAAAAAAGTCGACGCATACAAAACAAATTTTGCTGGTTTCATTATAATTTCAAAAATAAACCATGTGAGTGGGGATATCGGTCCATTTCTCCGTAGTTTTTCTGTGTCAATTGTTTTTCGTTCATAATACTAATTCTGGGACAATATTTTTAGTTGATACGGGAGCCCAGCTCAGCATTTTGAGGGTGAATCAACTTTTTGCCAACGCTTATCGCCCATCAAAAAGTTCATTAACTACAGTTATCGGTAAATAAAAAATTAACAGTATAAGTCGGTCTGGACGTAGCACTCAAGTAGAATTTTGTACTTGATAATATAATTCATTCAATTCTATGCTCTGAATTCCTTCGTCATTTCAACGTTGTTGATATTACTAATGAACACCTTATTAGCAATGCACGAAGCCTATTAGAAAAGCCTACTATATAATTTCTTTTTCAAAACATCACCATATTCAAAATTATTGCAACAATTTCCAGACCTTATATCCTCTTTTGATCTCATCACACAAATATGCAACTTCTGGACCTCACATATCAAATCGCAAAAAAACGAGTTTAACAAACTGTTGCAACTCGGTTTTGTGAAGCCTTAATCTAGCCTACGGACATTACCATTATATTTTGTGTATAAAACATACGGCTCTTGGCGCCCATGCGATGATTACCGAGATTTGACCTATTATTCATAATTTCACTTATAATTATTGTGGTTGTAGGTAATTTTCTAAGATCAACCGACCAAATTCCAAATCACCCAAACGATATTCCGAAGACTACAATAATAACACCTTTTGATCTTTTTGAATTAACAAAGATAAGTTTGGATTGAGAAACGCCGCTAAAACATTTCTAAGAATAATGGACTTGGTGTTACGCGGTTTACCATTTTGTTCGCGTGTATCGACGACATTTTAGTCTTCAGCAAGGATTAAGAAGAACACGTTCATCACATTAAAATTAATTGATATAAATGTGTTTTCCGTGAAACTAATTTAGATTTTTCAGGTCACAGCGTTAGTTGTTCGAAAATTTAAGTCCAAAGTTAACACAATTTTGTCTCTTCCGCAACCCACTGATCAAAAAGCACGGCCAATTTCTACCATAGATTGATTGAATCATGCTTAAATATTTTAGCACCAAACTACCAAACCACTAGTATGATCTCAACCCGCTCTTCAAGTATTTACAACAGTAAAAGCTGCACTGGTTAACTGTTCTATTCTTTTTTTACCATATCCTCTTGTGTAGTAGAAGGATTGGATATTTCTGGAGTCTTTCGACAGCTCGCTTTTTTTCCAAATCGTTTTCGTCAACAGAACGTAAATATCGTACTTTCGGTTGTGAATTGCTGGCTGTTTATACAGATTGCGGTAACATAACTTTATTTTTAAATATCCAATCGATTGATGCCGGTTGGAACAGTGTGCGTTTGCTGATGATCGCAACCCAGCGCGCCTTTCGGAATCGCTTTAATTTAGCCTTGGTGGTCCCTTTTCCGGATCGGAAATCAATTGGTACGTTTAGACAAAATGCAAGACAAGACAAAAAATTGTAGTCCCTCCGTCCATTAGAACACCTGAGGCAGCGACAGCTTCAGTGTTGCAATCACCTCGGCGTTCTGAGCGCAAACACGTGTGTTCCTTTGGACTATTCGATCGTTTTATGAGGAGAATTTTGCATGATGATCTGCATTACCATCTTTACAAGACGGTTATTGTGATGTGAGGTTTTTCTCGAAGGACGCTATTGTTTTATTTAGCGATGAAGCCCATTTTCAGTTGTGTGGATGTGCTACTGGGTTGACAGCAATCCTCGAGAGTTACATCAAAGGCCTTTGCTTTCACCTAAACTCACAGTGCACAGTGTGTAATTTCGCATCGCTAGGGTTCACAGGTGGTGGGGGAAGGCAAAAATCAAATTGATACTAGAAGAAAACTAAGTACGGCATATTATTAAGCACACTTCAAAGCTTATAAAACTGAATTTATAGATTTTTAGGTGTACCCGTATAAGTACAATGAACCCTCAAAGTCAAACATTTTTGAGAGTTGTTCAGCGCGCTATAAAATGGACCTTTTTTAATTATTTCTCAGTCGACCCCTACTCAATCTATTATAACCATTTTATAACACAATAATAAATATACTTTTTCCTATCCAATGCCTATTTTTAAATTGCTCTATATTAACTGGAGTATTAGTTATAATTAATTAAAAATAAGCAATTTTTATTTTTAAATTTCAACTTTACATAGGCCAAAATAAATTTTAACAAAAATTAGAGGTATAGCGTTAACTTCAAAAAATTGTCCATAGTCGCCTCTATATGTCCATGTAAAAAATATTTTTATATCGATCCCCATTCAATAGTTATGATTTTTTTTCTTCAGCAAGTCATGTTCAAAAAGCGAGGGCAGCCGCCCATTATGATTTTGCCACTTAGAAATTGGCGCGCGCTTTGCTATATGTAATACAATATTCGTTTATTTCAAAAACTTGAGGAATTCTGTTAACAATCAATAATTTACTGTTGTATCCGCTATGTCGCGAAAAGCTTTCGCAATTAATTTGTTTATGAAATTACTGAAAATTTTGAAAATATAACGATACGGGTATTTATGATATTTTTATAATGTAGAAAAATAAAATGTATGTATTACCACCATCATTTTCAAAAACTCACAAATTAGCCCTGATGAAGCCGAAAAATAAATTAAATCATTTTTAAAGTGCTTTAATATGAACTGAACTGATATTTTTTCTTGTATCCAGTTTTTGACAAAAGACGTTCAACTTTTTTTTCAAATTGCACTGTATATATATTGTATTGATCCGCAAGGAGATTTTTTTCTGAATATAAAACTGTAAACAATTTTATCCATACATCAAACTAAAGTTGAGAAATTGAGGATTTTTTGAAAAAAATTAAAAAATCAAATGTCTATAATAAACAATGTTCACAGCCTTTTTAAATGTCAAAAGTGAGAGTGTCGGCCATTAGAGTAATAATTTGTGATTACATATTATATAGTTTTAATTTAAGTATAGTTAATTGGAATTATTATATATTAAAATGGTGACTATAACAAATGGAGAATTATTTGTTAAGTGGTACGAACAGGAAAGAAGAAATAGTCCTACTTCGACTGCTACGACTTCATTTTTGTTAGATTACGTTTGTAGTGTTACAAACATAACAACTACTAACATCCGAAATAAGATAATTGGTTATTGTGTAACACTAAATAAAAAATGGAAAGCTTCTTCATATTGCCACAGCGCATTTATTCACAAAAATAATAATTGGTTATCAAAGAAATTTGAAATAACAGAATATAGTGATGAGAGTGAAATTGAAAATATTCTGCCATCTGCAGTAAATGAACCACGGCCTGGAACATCATTTGAAGAGCTTAGTAGGAGTAGCAGAAAAAGAAAAATTAGTTCTCTGGCGAAAGAGAAACACGCAGACGAAATTTTAGGTGCAGCCTGTAAGGTATTAAGAGAACAGGGAAATCCTTCGGCAGCACAATTACTGAAAGTGACAGCTAAATCCCCCACAATAGCTAAGTCATATATAAAATCATATAAACAAGGTACAGGTGAAGAAATTGCCAGAAAACTATCGGAACAAAAAGCTTTAGCAGTAATGATAGATTCAAGTATAAATGTAAGAAGCTACATAAATTTAAGAAAAATTTCACAATCGCATGGAGCTAATGATCTTTTTCCTCCATATTGTAAATTAAAAATGGCTAAACTGATGTGTTATCCAAAAAATATTGAATTTAATGAATATGGGGCATCTGTACCTCTCCAGAATTTATTAGAGCACACTCTTAAAAGAATAGAACAAACATTAATTTTTCCAGAAACTGTGACATTAAACCAATTGAAATTAACATGCAAATATGGTTGTGATGGTAGCTCGGGACACAAGTCAATATATGCAGAGAGTATCTGACGATACCTCTACTAACGAAGAAGAAGAAATCAGTGATAAAAGTGTTTTTATGTTTTCGTTAGTGCCTTTACAATTAGAATCTGAGGCAGAAATTTTATGGAAAAATGAAAAACCTTCGTCCACTAAATTATGTAGGCCTATAAAATTTATGTATGTGAAGAAATCGATGCAGTGTATTAAAGACGAAGTGGGAGTTATAGAAAATGAAGTAAATAATTTAAAACCATTTATTACAATAGTAGCAAAGCAGAATGTTAAAGTACATTTTAATCTATTATTTACCATGATTGATGGAAAAGTTATAAATGCTTTGACGGGAACTCCTAGTACCAATTGTTTTATTTGCAAATGTAAACCAAAGGACATGTGTGACATTTACAAAGTAAAAAGTATGCCTATCACAGCTGAAAATTTAAAGTATGGAATTTCTTTGCTTCATGCTTGGATCAAGTGTTTAGAATGTATGCTCCATATTTCATATAAGTTGGATTTAAAGAAATCGACAACCCATGGAGCATCTGAAGAACAACGAAGTCGAATTGCTGAAAGAAAAAAAACATATTAAAAAATTATTAAGAAGAGAACTTGGCATTAGTGTCGATATAGTAGTGGCTGGGGGTGGAACATCAAATACTGGAAATGTTGCCAGGACTTTTTTTCTAATTCTGAATAAGTGGCATCAATAACGGGTATAAATCCGGAATTGATTGGTCGGTTATATACAGTTTTAACAACGCTAAGTAGTGGACATCAAATAAATGCGGAAGAATTTGATAAGTATGCATTCGACACAGCAAAACTTTACGTTTTACACTATGGGTGGTACCGAATGCCAGTGAGCGTACATAAAATATTAATTCATGGCAGTTCTTTTATCAATCATTTTTTATTGCCCATCGGTCAACTATCAGAGGAAGCTCAGGAAGCCAGCAATAAAATATACAAGCGATTAAGAGAACATCATACAAGAAAAAATTCACGAATAAATACAATTAAGGATTTATTTAATATGCTGTTGGTACATTCGGATCCCTTAATTTCGTCAATGAGAACAACTTCAAAAACAAAAATAAGAAACATGTCTCCACAAGTATTAAAACTTTTAGATCAATGTGATAGTGAAACTACCGACACTGATGATGACGAAACTGATGTCGAAATTTAATATTTTAATCTATAGATAAGAAAATATGCATATGTTTTTTTGTAATGTAAAAGGTTAATTTTGAATTAAATATTCGATTATATATATTATAATATTTCAAACTTTTGAATAATTTCTGAACAATAAAAATATATAAGTCCTTTATGTTGTAGAAAATTTACTAATAATTATAAAAAAACACAAAAATATTTCGTAATATCTACAACAAATAAGAAGAATAAATCACTTTTGAAAAAACTACTTCTCTAGCTAATACCTCGACAGACATTGAATGATAAAAAGTAATTCAAAGTCTGTCGAGGTATAAGCTAGAGAAGTAGTGGTTTCAAAAGTGATTAGTTCTTGTAGTCTTAATTAGACTTATTTGTTGTAGATTTTACGAAATATTTTCGTGCTTTTTCTAATTACTGAACGTTTTCCATAACTATAACTCTCCAAAGGGGACCAGTAAAAATTGTATTCTTGCACGCCGTCATAGCGCATACAACAGTAAATTAATTATTGTTAATAATTCAGAATTCCTCAAGTTTTTGAAATAAACGAATATTGTATTACATACAGCAAAGCGCGCGCCGATTTCTAAGTGGCAACATCATAATGGGCGGCTGCCCTCGCTTTTTGAATATGACTTGTTGAAGAAAAAAAATCATAACTATTGAATGGGGATCGATATAAAAATATTTCTTGCATGAACATATAGAGGAGACTGTGGGTGATTTTTTGAAGTTAACGCTATACCTCTAATTTTTATTAAAATTTATTTTGCCCTATGTAAAGTTGAAATTTAAAAATAAAAATTGCTTATTTTGAATTAATTATAACTACCGCTCCAGTTAAGATAGAGCAATGTAAAAAATGTAGTTGGATAGGAAAAACTATATTCATTATTGTGTTATAAAATAGTTATGATATATTAAGTGGGGGCCGACTGAGAAATAATTAACAAAGGTCCATATTATAGCGCGCTGAACAACTCTAAAAAATGTTTGACTTTGAGGGTTCATTGTACTTATATGGGTACACCTAAAAATCTATAAATTCAGTTTTATAAGCTTTCAAGTATACTTAATAATATGCCGTACTTAGTTTTCTTCTAGTATCAATTTGATTTTTGCCTTCCCCCACCACCTCTGGACCCTAGCGATGCGAAATTACACACTGTGCAGTGTGGTGTGCAATTTCCTCAGCAGGAATGATTGGTCCTTGATTTTGCGAGTAAACTGAAGTCCAGTGACATTGAGTTAGGACCGGTATGTAAACATGTTACAATATTTTTTTCCTCCACGGCTAGATGAGTTGGAGTTTGGTTCTAACAAAGCTATGCAATGGCTCATACTTCAAGAGCATCGATGGCTGTTTTGAGGGAACACTTTTCAGAGCGCTTAATCTCAATTAGGGGCGATTTTTAGTGATCTCCCGATTTTTCCCCTTGTGAACTTTTTCTATGTTTTTTTTTTATTTTTTTTTATGTGAAGCGTACAAGAACCCTACAAAATTTGAGCACCAACATACAGGAAGAAATCTAGAAGCTGGTCCTGGTTTGTTTTGATATGCTGTGGCAAAATACTTGGCGAACAAATTTGTACACTCCTATATACCAGTGGCAATTTTATGATTATAAGTAATTAAATTAGGATAATCGTTAGTTCTGCGGTATTGACCAAAAACATTTCGGGTTATGCCTTAAATTTTCCTCGATTTTGTGCACATAAAGAGAATGTAGTTTCTTTTTCACTGACGTAAACATCGACATCATCAGCTCTTTGCCTATTTGCATATTTCAGATAACTTTTAGTTTTTAGTGGCACATTGGCCAGAAGTCCAATCACTTTTCGAAATTATCGCAGATTCCGTTTCCAAAGCGTTTTTAAATTGCTGGATTCAATGTTTTAGAATTCCGGCTTCTGCCATTACTGATCGTAGTTCTAATCCCATATCTGGAAGGAATTCTATATATAATTCAGTGTCATACATAAACAAATCATATGTGCTCGCAGATATAAATAATTGCGTTTTTATAAGAAGAGATTGCGCGAAACGGCCGTTTCAGGTTTCTTACAATGACCCATTCAAAGTCATTGCCTTAACCTCAGCTATCTTATCAATGTCTCTTTACCCCCTACTACTAGTGGTAATACTTCTACAGTTTCTCCTGTTCTGCCTTTACCCACCAATTCTTAAAAAAACATCAGCAAGGAGAATATTCTAGAAGAGTTACTTTCTCTTCTCCAATTTCTTTCTCTTCCTCTTTTAAGAAGGATTAGTAGGGCTGGTGGGTTAGTGTGATGCTACCCTATGACGCCGAACATGTGTGGAGCAGAATATGAAGACCGCCGTCTGCTCCACACATGTTTGGGGTTAAAAGAATAAATCTCCATTGTAACAAGAAGAGGCAGATTAAATAGGAAGCCAGAACGAGATTGCATACAATTTCAATTTTGTACATTACTATTAAAAATATTTTTTTAGGGTTTTCAACATGTATGTTGTTTTTTTTAATACAAAATAAAACAAAGAATTTAGAAGAAAATAATTCAAATTGTTGTATTATAAAGAGTAAGGTTTAGCAATTATAAATGAACAATTATATCGAACAAATGTCCACCACAACTACGCTTACAGATGTCAGATGTAATCAAAATTTTCAATCACTTTTCGCCAAAATGGCTGGCTTATTTCGTTAATTACGTCATAGATTTTGAGTTTTAAGGCTACAATCGATTTTATTGGCTATGTATAGACTCTGTCTTTAACATAGCCCCACAAAAAATAATCCAGTGTTGTTGAATCACATCATCAGACCAGCCAACTCAACAGCTGAATTCCGTGAAATAGATTCATTGTTTTTGTGGCTGGCAACAAGATGGTGCCATCTTGTTGAAACCACAAGTTAGTGATATCTACATCAAAATAATAAATTCAGCGAATCTGCGGCGTTGTGAATGGACGGCCGTTTTCAATTCTTGCACCAGTTGCACCTTGTAAGGCTTCAAAATTCGCCATGGGTTCGTTGTAGTTATAACCCTAATTGTTGAGAACTTCGAGGAATTGATAAAATCGGATCCTCTTCAACGCGCGTTGGTATTGGCACATTATGAACCGAGCCTGTTGACCCAATTTTATCGACCAAATTCTTAATAGCAGTCTCAAAAGGACGATTATATCACGAATTTTGTGATTTTTGAGCGAAATTTAATTCATTGTAATAATTGCCAAAGCTTTTGCTACTCATATGCCGAAAAAACTAAATGTTTATCCAATTTGCTCCTAATGAAAAGCAAAGTATTTGTTGAAAAATCCGTTATAACAATAAAATTTTCATTCTGTAGTATTAATTATTTGTCAAAATGTTTTAATAGTTTTTTCATATAAATAAGAATTTAAGTAGTTTAATATTACTGATAATTATTGTTTTATAATTATTATAAAATGAATTCTTATTTTAAAAAGATGCAATATCAAGAAGATCTTCAATGGCCGCCTGTCATAGGAGCAATTGAAGATCAATAAATTGTGCACCCTGCCTTTCCAATTTGTGATCAAAATTTATCAAGTTTTATGTGAACGATGTTTTGTAAGCAATTTGGATAAATAATCAAATTCTATATGAATAGGTTCAATATTAAACATATTGATTGCAGTGTCAAAGGTCGTCTTGCTTCAAATGAATCCTCATTCTTTATCATTTAGAATACTTACTTAAAGGGAAAGTTACAATGGAAATGCCTGAGAGGTGTTTTTTTGTTTGTTATAAAAATGTAATTTAACTAAACATTTAGATTATTTGCTCAGGAATACGAAACATTTCTAAATATATTAACAATCTAATTAAGTATAATCAAATAAATTACTATTTTAGGATTACAAAACATTAAAAATAAACATATTTATTTAGTCCATAGAAAATACAGTATATATTTAAGTATATAAAAATCTATTTTTACACAATTTTAGGATGCTTGGCTAACTAAAAGGATCACATTTTTTCTTCAAATTATTATAGTATATTATTAATTTCATTAATATTTTCCGCTCTTAACCTCGAACGTAATTTTACCATCACCATCAACCGATGAGGAACTTGAACTGAATGAGCCCTTCTGCCCTGATGATGCACTATTAGCGTTGATGCTGGATCCTACGTCCTCGCCGAAACGGGCGAATAAGGTTGGTCTGAAAATATAATAATTACAATTTATTAATAGGGATCTTAATTTAAAAAAAAAACTTTAAACAAACGTAAATTAGGACCTTAAATAAAAATTGTAATGTAGGTTATAATTGATGAGTTACGTGAAGATGATGCAATATAAAATAACTTGTAATCACTTTCTCTACAGTTTATTTTTATTTTGCTAAATATACACAGCAAAATAAAAATAAGCTGTGGATAATTACAGTCACAAATTATTTAACGTACATTCAATCATTTTTAGTTCATTTTAAAGAAAGAAATACGTTAAAACTAGTGTTGCTTTGATAGCCTTGCTATTTTGTAACACGCAAATTACTTTTGTATTATTCAATGTCTGTCGAAGTATTAGCTAGAGAAGTAGTTGTTTCAAAAGTGATTTGTTCTTGTAGTCTTAATAAGACTCATTTGTTGTAGATTTTACGAAATATTTTCGTGTTTTTTCTAATTATTAATTACAAGTTATTTTATAATTTATAGTGTAGATTGTAGTTGCATAAAATATTCCATTAGCTGATAAAAAGTTTAGAATTATTTTTTACTATTAAAAAACGATAAAAATGTCAGCAAGGTCTACTCCTGTTCCCTACATATTCAGCTTCCCAATTAGACATACTTGAAATGATGATATTGTCAGATCTGATGTTGAAGGGCATCAATAAAAATTATGGTGTTCAATCCAAATAATAGGTTGTTAATCAATTAATAAAAATATTAAAAAGACGAAAATCTTCGCCTGGTTTTTATGCCGTTTCCTGCATTCGCCAGACCTGTATAATTATCGATCATAATTATACGGAATAAGGTGTAGTGGTTGGAAATTCCAAGCGCTAATCGATTGATCGCGGTTCTTGAGAATTTCACGGAATCTTAATTCTGTTTAAATTGTGATACAGGTTGATTTACATAACAAATTATCACCGGGATGGACTTTAACTCGCCGGATACATGTTTATTGTTTTTTTTTATCTCTACATTTTCCGATGAATACCATGCTCTTTTGAAACACACCTTTCCCTAATTGTTGATGTTGAAGGCTTACTTCGTTATACATGCTGTTAAAAAAACAAAGTTATTAGTGTATTTCATTTGTTTCCCTAATTATTATTTTCTTTAAAAATGCTCCACATCAATCCGGAATCGATCGTTATAATCGACATCCGCAATGTTGATCAACATTAAACAAAAATAAATTTAAGTTAAAACTAAAATCGTTACTTCTGCTGCAGGCTTTTTGTAGCATAACTGAGTTTAAAAACTACACAATTACATAGCACTAAGAATTAGAGCCATCTTCTAACCAATTTACTTTGAATTTTTTTGCAATTATGATATTATGTTATGATTTTAGAGTTTAATCGCATTTTTACCATTTTAACTATTTTTGTGTACTTGACGTGTCTAATATTGTTAACAAACTATGTAATGGACAAAAATAAATTCTAATTATGTAATTTTTAGTAAGTAGGTATCAGGATGGTCTATTTATAAGTGTTTGTACGTAGATTTACAATAAATTATTATATCTTAGCTAAATATTGAGAAATGAGGAATTGTATTAATTAAAGAAGAATCGAAGTAACAAGAATACCAAGAAGGTGTTAACAAAAATATTAGAGAATGAATCAGGCACAATCGGAAAATGAGGGTTGTAGTGTAGATGATCAGAAATGCGTTGCTGTATTAAAATATAGTTGTATGTGCTTACCCAGCATCATTGTTGTAGTGTTGGAAGTTGGATGTTGGATTTCCAGAGTCACTAGACACGCCACCTCCGGTGAATCCACGGTTGGCACCTGGATAGAATCCGGAACCCCCGCCGCCACCGTTGTTAAAACCTTGGTTCAAGTTACTGTAGCCTTGGGCCGGGTGGTCAGGGAAAGCATCTGGAAAACAATTAGTTTAATTGAGGTGAGGTGGATACTTGATGAAACTAAAAAATAATTAATTAATAATGTGAAATACACAATTAAAAGAAGAAAACATTTTACTAGTCGAAACAAAATTTAAATTCTGTTTTGTCCCTCTTTATTGGAATTCCATCTTTATTCCAGCATCTATTTGCTTCTAAAAAGGCGAGGATCCCTTATCATTGCACATGCTTCTATAAGTTTCTGGAAAAGCCAATCTCCCAAACAGTAACGACATTTTAAACGAACCTCTTCATTCTATCGTTTCCAACTTCATGTATTTGTTGTATACATTCATTAACACTCCCGATTCGATCAAACCAATTTTACGAAACACGCGATTATTATATGAGATTTTAATTGTAATGAAACCTAACAAAAATCTATCACTTAATTTCTGTGCAATCAAATTTCGTAAATATTCGCGCTGCCTCTACTGTTATTATGATGGAAAACCAAAGTACTACACCAGATATTCTTTTATGTACTAGACATTTATCCCCAATATCCACTCATTATAGTTAATCGAAGATCTATGCTCTGTCGAAAAATAAATCAAAACACCTACATTCTTCGCCCTCATGAATTTATCTACGACCATAAGAATTGTAATTTTAATAAGGTCTTGGAAGGTATTACTCAAATTATCTAACATAACTCATCCATTAATTCCATAACTATTGACAATTTTCATGGAAATTTGATTGTCAAAAAACAAATCTACCAAGCAGCCTCCCGCAATCAGCCTTCACTCTCCTTCCAGTCCTGAGCGATATCCTAGAATCTATTCTTAAAGAAAAACTCAATCAAATCATTAACTCCATCATTGAATACCAATTTGGCTTTAAATACAAACGCTCAATTACACTACCTTTATCCATATTAACCTCTAATTGTCAACTTAAAAACAAGTACTCTACTATTTTGAGATATGTAGAACTGAAAACTGAATCAAATAATTTGGTGCAAAAGTTTACCACATATACAACTTAATTAACTTAACCTATCAATTCCTCACTAATCGATCCCTTCAAAATAAAGTAATTAACAGTCTTTCGACCCCACCCAAAACAAGGTCTCCCTTAAAACTCTTGTTTATCTCCCCTACTCTACAATATATAATATCTATTGTTATCATCTGTATAATCCCAACCCAAATTTCTATGTTCCCTCAAAAATAAGGTTCGGCAGAAACAACTCCCACTGTGAAGTACCGTAGTCGGGAGAGCGTCGAGGTTTTGTATTGGAAACATTTTTTTTAAACCCACAGTTTCTAGAACGTATGCACATGTGCAAAATAACCTCTGCATTGCAGTTACATATGATGTCAATGTAACTGTAAGGCAGAGGTCGTTATGCACATGCACGTACGTTCGGAAAACAATGTGGGTTCAATGACTAAGGAAAATATAGTCAGACTTAATAGAAAGCCACGTGAATGTCCCAAAAGTGCGAGAACCCTAGAAAACCTTGCTGCAATGAGAAATTTGTGTTCTGCGCAGAAACATTACTTGCTTGAGTAATTTGTCCCGAATGTACTGGTTAAATTTCATTGTGATTCGCTAACTTAATCGCTAAATACATACATGGTACTCCGTTCATTGTAAAATCAAATAACGTTCCACTCAATTAAAAAGAAACTGGTAATATATTTCTAAAATGTGGAGGAATAAGATCCAAGATATCCAACTTGACTATCAACGTGAACGGTTGCAACTTTGGGTAGAAACCTGATTGAATGAGTTAGTTGTTGTTGCTGAATTAATGTTTCATTGTTATAGACTGTACGATCAAGTCGGGTTCATGCCTAATCAGAGGAGTGCTGATCGCTGTAAAGACTGAAATTGATTGCGTCAAAATTAATACAGGATTTAATGGCGTCGAACACTTAACACTTAACACTTGTTAATAACAAATACATCGTTTGGGCAACGTATATCCCACCTCAGTCCGACGTTTTATTGTACAAACAACACGCAGAAACCCTTGAGCGTATTTATTCGGATCATCCTTATTCCGAATTCATCTTATGCGGAGATTAGAACCTCCCTTTCGCCAGCTGGAACTTAAGTGGTATCAATGCGTTAAGTGACGATAATCGCAACGCAACTCACAATAACAGAGGACCATTTTTGGATCTATGATGAATGATTCTATATTCAAGAACACTATTCACCATATTGCTTACTCGCTATGTTAACCAACTTCTTGATCATTACGATACTTTTTACGATTTTAAATCAGCTGACTATTGCAGAATAAATTACCACCTATCTAGCCTTTGTTGGTCCAAACTACTTATGAACCATGATACTAAATCTGCTGTTGATGAATTTTACGATGTTATTTTTGGCTTAATAAGAACGTTTGATTCTGTAAGAATCTCGAAATATTCGAAATTCCCTAAATGGTACAATAGATATTTGATAAAGTTGATATATGAGTAAAAACAAGCTTACAGTACATTTCAACAAACCGGGAATTTACAAGATTATTCCAAATTTAGTGGCCTCCGAGCGGTGTTCTAGGATCTGCCTAAGTAATATACCAGTGACATGGAAAACAAAATGTTTAACGACTGTAAATATTTCTGGTCATTTGTAAAATCACAACAACAAACCAATGGCTTTCTAAACGTTATGTAATAATAAAACCAACAAAGATGGCTAGGATTGTGCTGACCTTTTTGCGGAATATTTCGCCGGTGTTTATGATAACACCTCAGTTAATCCAGTAGTAGTATTTCCCCGCGGTTGTTATAACCTGGTTGGCTTTAATAAACTGAAAATAACGAGTCCTCATATCTTTAATAAAACCTTGGCTCTACCAGGTGTGCCCCAGGGTTCGCACTGCAGTCCTATTTTCTCCCTTCTATCCTATATCAGCGATATATTATATTTGACTAACTGCAATTTTCTTTTATTTGTTGACGTTCTAAAACTATTCACCGCCATAAAATCTCAAAATGATGTATTGAGATTGCAGACCGATCTTGATAATTTGCTTCGCTGGTGTAACAATAACAAACTATTTTTATAGTCAATGTCTATGTAAAGTAAACAATGTAAGTAAGGTTAAAGACCTTGGGATCGTCCATGATTACCGCCTAACATTCAATAACTAAATTACTAAACTCACAACTTTTAAAGCTTAGAAGAATATTCTTTGATATGTGCTTTGGCTTTAATCTTATTAATGGCCTTTTGAACTGCCATGGTCTGCTTGAAAATTTCGGACAGAAAACTAAGATAAATTTTGCAAACTTATCTTAATGTACACCCATACAAAATTATAGTTGGTCAATAATTACGACCAGCAGTCTGGAGTAAAGTTATGGAATTTTATAACTCGATCCTTGCAACGTATCTCTCACTAGTATTTATTTATTTTTTATTTACTTAACATCTTTGTACCCCTTGTGTGGAGTAGCGACGAAGCATATTTTTACTTTTTTGGCCGTAAAATAAATAAAATTTTCGCTACTGAGCTGCGGAAAACTCTGGTCCTCTTCACAGTCTAAAAGTGATCGTTTCGTGGAGAACGATAGGACGGATGCTTTAGGAAATGAGGGGGCATAAAGCAAGGTGGAAGAACATCTTCACTTGTCAGTCTTCTACTGCTCTGCTTCATCAAGCCCCTTCTCTCTCTCCTGCGTCGTCCCGCAAGGTTCTGTCCTCTCTCCCTTTCTGTGCACAATCTTCACCCACGACGTTCCTTCCCCCACTTTCTCCTCTATCCAAACCTACGCAGACGATACTGCCCTTTGGACATCCCACAGAACCCCCCACACAGCCGTCTCCAAACTGCAGGGGGACGTTAACAGCTTCACTGATTGGGCCCATACCTGGCATCTCATCATTAACCCTTCTAAATCCCAATACATTAGCTTCCACCACCCGCACTACTATCGTAAACTCCCCCCACCCCGTTCCATCCCCCTTTCTGTGAACAGCCACCCTCTCTTTCCACTAAAACAAGTCACCTACCTCGGCATTCAACACAACCTCAGTTCCTCCGCCACCGTTAATCACCTACGAAAAAAAGCTTTTTCAAGACATACTCTTCTTGCAGCCCTTAAATCCTCCCTCCCAGACCACACTTCCAATATCCAACTCCGCACGTACAGGGCCTTCATAAGACCTGTACTGGAGTTCCCTTTTGCTCTTTTCACTTCCTCTACTCCTTCTCAGCTTGAATCCCTCTTCTCCTTAGAACGCCGTCTTCTTAGAAACTAGTGCAACCTCCCACCTGACTCTCCTAATGATACAGTGTACACCTCTTCCAACACCATTCCCTTAGCCGACAGAATAACAAATCTAATCAGCAAATTCGCAACCCGCTCTTCCGCCAACAATCCCATCTACAAACCCCTTTTTGACACAATTCCTTACCCGCGTCCCCGCCCTCTAAAAAAGACCCCCTACCCTGCACTCACGACCCATGCTTCTCGAGGGCATTCTGGAGACAACCTTACACCAACTCTCAACTTGTGCCCCGAAGCACTCCCAATTACCCCACTTCACTTGTGCTCATTGCAGAAACATAATACGAACAGGCAATGTTAACCAACATTGTGTTAATTTAAACAGGTCGAACCATATTTTGACTGGATATTGTCAGTTAAAGAAACACCTCTATGTATTAGGACTGCAGAGGGTGCAACGAGGAAGCGGAGTCGGTGGAGCTGTTATTTTGGCCAAAATTGATTGACCTGGGAGGCGTTTCCTTAACTTCATCAAAGTTGTTTGTTATGTCATAACGACAATAATATAGTCCCCAAAAATTTGACTTAACTAAGCCAGAAATGGCATAAACATTACTTCAATGGCTATAATAGCCTGATGAGTATAATCATCAGCTGCAAAGTACAATGGGTTAAGTGAAGTCGTGAACTCCACCTTCAAGATCTATGCTCCAAATTTTAAAGTGATTATTTACTGTATTTATGTATGTGTTTTATGTATTTTTAAAAAAATAGATCTAAAGCAAATAATTTAACTAAACTAGAGTAGTAGGCTGGAGAGCTAGTATAATAGGCCCAACTAGGGGCCTGCATACTGTGACTTCGTAGCCCTCCCTTTTATCCGTAAGCCGATAGTTTGGGCGTTATTGTAGAGTATCTTTTCGAAGAAGATTGAGCCAAGGTTAAAGTGAATTCCAGTTGATAGTGGGACATGTTGGATAATTTTTTGTGCCCAAAAAATTGAAAATTATCGAGAAGAAAACAACTTAGAGAACTTCTGGTTCCAGCATGATGGAGCTACTGCTCACGCAGCACGCAAGACAGTTTCCTGGTCACCGCACCCAACTGATTTAAGCCCGTGTGATTATTTCTATGAAGGTACCACAAACCCGAGGATTTCATACATACTTCTAGCCCTTTAGACGAACTAAAGGCGACCATTCAATAAGAAATTGAAAGAATTTCGCTCGATATGTTAGTCAGAATAGTACAAAACTTTCAAGAAATTATCCTTAGGAGTTCCTTAATTGTTTAGATTTATGACATCTAAATCATTTAGAAAATATTTCCTAATTTTTTCTATTACTTTTTCTAAACGATTCAAAGCAAATAGGTTTCAATATTTTCTATGTTTTATTCATTGAAAATGATGGTAGCGACCGTTACTATGTGGTATTTCATTTTAAAAATTATTTTCATTTACCCTTTTATAATATTCCATTCAATAAATTTTCTTTTATGTTTCTAGTAATTTAAATAAAACTTTTTACCATTTTAGTCTTTAATTTTAAGTTTTTAGGACTATCTTCCAAATTAGGGGAATTTTCCTTAAGTGCTCTAGAATTTTACCTAAGATATTGTATGAATTGTAAATTTTTTTACAGATGTTAAAAAATTTCCCTTTAAAAACTTAAGTTTTTCCAGCTATCTTCTTCATGGAAAACTTTTTGTATCGACATCGGGTCCATCTGCCATCACGGTTGTAACTTTACAATTAAAATTCCCACAAATTCCAAGAAGATATAGGTAAAAAATGTTGGAAATTCTTAAAATAATAGAGCAAAAGAGATAGTAAAGGGAAAATGTAACATCCCTAGCCGACACCGAAAGGTAAAAGGTATTTTGAATTAAAAAAATGTAATATCCCTGCAAATTTTTTATCTTTTTTCTATTCTTTTAAGAACAACAATTTTTTGTAACATATTATTAGGATTTGGAAGAATATTTCTTCAAAGTTGCAAAATGTTTTAACATATTGTGTTATTTCCAATTTCCAAACCTTTTCTGAAGCTTCTAATATTTTTCAACACAATTTTACAGATTTCTAGAAGAGTTTTTTCTTCCTCTTATTTCTATTTTCACTGCCACTTTTAGTTTGTCTTCTATCTATCGGAAATTTCGAAAATCTTCTTCCAACGCTCAAAATTTTCCTCAAGGGTTTTAGAATGTTCCAGATGTATCAGCAAAAATTTTCCAAATTCTAGAAACTTTGATTTAAAACTTATAGTATTACTCAAATTTTTATAATTTTTCAACATTTTTGCTTCTAAGTTGCTAGATTTTAATTCAAAGGGTTTTAGAATTATAGAGCAATTTATCTTTTTTATTTATTTAATACCCCACCATTTCTTATTTAATCTTTGTTGCAATTAGTTGGAATTAGTTGCTAAAACTTTCTTTGATAGTTCCACAATTTTAAAGCAACGTTCTAGGATGTGTTATAATTTTTTTTTGAATTTCCAAAAAGATCTATTAAAAACATAGTCTACAGTATTTTTCAACCATTTCCGTCTTAATTTTTTTTTTTTAATTTTAGCATTTCTCCTCTAATTACAATATTATTCGAGATTTATTTTTTAATCATTTCTTTTCAAGTTTCTAAAATTTATTTTATCTTTCATAGAATTTTGTAGTAACTATATTTCAATATTCTTTGTAAATACTATATTTTTTCTAGTAATGCTTGATTTATAAAAACTTAAAGTTTTTACTCTAATTGCGAGAATTTCTTCAAAAGTTCTAAAATTGTTCACTCTTTAAAATGTTTAGATTCGAAAATATATTCTAAAAATAATTTTTGTCAAATTTTTAGATTCTAAAACGCTTTCTAAAAAGGTTTTTTCTTGAAAATTCTAGAATTTTTAGCGATGCTTGACTTATCAGAATTTTCAAGACGGTTTTACTAAAATTGTGAGAATTTTCGTTGAGATTTTAAAATTTTACAACCTTTTCATCAAATTTTTACATTCGAAAATGTTCAATCAATTTTTGCTTTATATTATTTGAATTTTCTTAAAATATGTCTTTCAAATTACGAATGTTTTCTTTGATAATTCTACATTACTTTTTGGAATGCCTGAATTATCAGAACCTTCTGGAAGGATGATTTTCCTGCTTATAAAACAATAAAACTTTGTATGGAATAAAAAATAAAGCATAATCAAAATTTAAGTTAAAATACAAATGACTATCTATAGCTAATCTAATTTAAGCTTGATTTAAACCCTTTCTATGTATTTTAATTAAGTTACATACACAAACATTTTATTTTTATTCAAATTTTGTAATTAAAACAATTGCAAACCGCGACTCCATCAATAAGTAAAGTTAATATGTATATGTAGGGTGGGTGGGTGGCCTCTATCCCACCCTCCAATCAGTAAAACATCATCAAAAATTATTTAAAATATTTGTATGAAAAATTATTTTTTACATTTTACAACTTCTAATTAAAACCCTCGATTATGTATTGAATTTAGTTAATGATTTTAGTTCGTTATTAATAAACGTTATGGGAAATTTATTATTAATCAAAATATTTACAAAAACATCTAATTAGCATTCAGTAATCGTCCGTAATTATGCCTGCAATTAATTGTAGTTAATACCCACTAAACTATTTTTTACGACTTTAAGCAATTATGTAAACATGTTCTACATACAATAGCGGTTTCATAATAAGTCGTGAGCGATTAATTATCCAATACGGAACCAAACACACATATATCTTAGATGTTCGTTTTTTTTGCGGCGTTTAAAATTGACCACTTATGAATTTAATTGGTTATTCCCAGGATTACGTTAAATTAGAATTAGCGTTAGGATTTTTATTTTGCCGAAATATTTTTAATGACTCTAAAAGATTAACCTTGAACCTTTTCTATAAAAATGTAAGAATTTTAATTTATACATAGATGGAAATTAGTGATTACATTCTAATATGTGATTTGTAAACGAATTTTTTGTGTATCTAAGCTCTGTAGTATTAATTTAATCTCGTCTAAAAATTCCCACCTATCTGTCCTAGATATCTTCTATTGCATTTGGAACACGAGATTTTTTTAATGGATCAATTTTATCTTTTGCATTATTTTAACTCAAGTGATGATTTTGTTTTCGGAATTTGATATTTCATCGGTAATTATTTTTTATAATAATAAACTTTATTTAGCACTGTTTCTAGATAAAAATATAGTTATAAAATGTAATTCAATTCTTCGTGCTTATCGATCGGAATTGAATTTAACTGCGTACTTTCGTTAATAATAATAATTCAACTCTTGTTAGACTATTTTACATCAGATACTATTACAATTTTTCAACCTGAATCGCACGTTCCGGATTACTCAAAGAATACAAAATTATTTCCGAATATTTACATACGATTGGGCGTTATTCAAAAAGTGTTCGATCGACCGTTATTTGCCTTGAAGTATTTACGTGATTCGGGGGCGTTATTACGGACAAGTAAACCATTATTCCATTAAAAGTAATTACGAATTCGGTCGACGATTTGATGAATTGAACTCGTCGAGACGGTGGGATTCCGAACTCGAGTGAATCGCCTCTGGTCTCAAATAAATTATTAAGTAAATAAGTGGATTGTTTATCGCCAGAATTATTTCATGAAAAATAATTATTATTTTCAAATAATGGGGAAGTTTCATTTTTTTTATAATAAACGAACAAGAAGAAGTTTTAAGTAAACCTAATATGTCCTTATCCTTTTTTTACATAAACATGTTAACTTGACATACCGCATTAAATACAAAAATGGGACCTTAATACCCCAGAAATGGCCAAAATATTGCTCTTGTACAGAATTGCATCATTACCAGCTACCAATTACAATGGGTCCAGTGGAAGAACTTGAGAACAAGTTCTAGCTTCAAATTTTTGAGTTAGTTATATTTATGTATATTTTTTTAATAGAGCTTGTAAAGTATATAATACAAAATAAATCAGTAAGATGAAAGAGTGCATTACGAATTTATAAATACATATTCTTTTTTGGTTTTTAAGAACCATTATTCATGACTGAATAATCTTACAGTTAATTAGACACATTTCTCACGGAACATATGCATGCGCTCAATGTCAAGAAGTTAACAGTAAACACTGCACTGTATCAATATTAAGTAAGTCTTTTATTCCATGCCGGATTGCCTTAACACATCCAGAACCTATCTAACGGTTTCACCTCAAAGAAACGTTTAACACGATCTGAATTTGCATGGATGACCGGATTCCAAATGCGACACAATTGTTTAAGACCACAGAAGACAGAGCATTTAATTAAAATTTATTCAATAAATCACAATAAACATTGAAAATAAAAGTAATAATTATTGCATAAAGAGAATGGTTGCGACCGTTACTACGTGGTAATCCATACATACACTGAATTGAAAAATTCATCATCATTATTTGTGGTGAATTTTTCAATTCAGTGTAATGATTATTACAATTATTTACACCTGTAAATCAATATTTAATTTACACAACCAATATTTTTTCTACTTAATTGGGCCAGAAATTATTTGATAATAATAAATAAATTCATAATATGTATGTATGTATATTTTTCTGTGCATTTTTTTTTTTTTGAGAATCTGAAACTTTAAATTTAATTATAGAAATGACAAAAATGCTTAGCGGATATGGTCACATTCAGGTAAATTGCGGAAATTAGTTGATATGAGATAATCCACGCTTCGTTGATGAGTAAGCGTCAATGGTCATCTTCAGATCGGAAATAATAAAAATGTTATTGGCATTGAGGCGGTGAATAATTATGTTTAGGTCATCGAAAAGCGTACATGCAAGTAATTGCGGATACAGTAGATTCACACGTAATGTGTTGACAAAAATAATAATAATTTGCTTTTATTGCAAAATATATGTAATTATACATTTATCGGGATATAATAATAATAATAATACATTTATTTTTCCAAGACAAATATTACAAAAAATGGTTGTACAAGAAAAAAACGTCATAAAAAATATAAAATACATAGTCATCAATATTTAGAAAAAATTCATCCAAAGTGTATGGTTCCATATTACATAAAAAGGAATATAATTTCGACTTTCTAATCGCAAGTGATGCTTGTGAATTTCTTACATGTTCGGGTAAGTGATTATACAATTTAATACACTTGTAAAAAGTCCCTTTTTCGTATACAGTTAACCTATGTGTAGGGATGTTAAACATTTGACCATGTCTGGTGTTATAATTATTTGGCATAACGCAATCTCTAAATTTCTCCTCGTGCTTCCATAGAAACTTGATACACTCAAAAATGTATATTCCACATAATGTTAAAATTTTATTAGTCTTAAATACTCCTCTGCAGCTGTCAAAGTATTTAAGTTTAGTCAAGACTCTAACTGCTCTCTTTTGTAGACGAATAGTGTATTAACGCTCACGCAACTTCCCCAAAATACCAGTCCGTAACGTAGGTGGGAATATATATTTGAATAGTAAAAGGTTTTAGCTACATTCTTGGTTGAGTATGTTACCAACACTCTTAGACCGTAACATGCGCGACTTATTACATTACATACATAAGTAGTATGTTGGGAAAAGCTGAGAGTTTCGTCTACAAAAGCACCCAAGAACTTTACACATAGGCTACTGCTGTATTTATTTCCATTTAGAATGATGGAATCTAGTGTTAAGTGTGATTTGTTTACTTTAAACATCATAAAATTTCTCTGTTTAGAGCTAACTTATTTTGATTGTACCAACATTCTACGGAAGGCATAAGACTATTGCCCTTTTCTATTGCTTCTGAAAAATTTGTGCCATTAATTAAAATACTTGTATCATCCGCGTAGTTTAAAATTACACCGTTATTGTTTGCGACATTAGGAAGGTCA
Organism: Ontholestes murinus; assembly: GCA_963969525.1. Classification (NCBI taxonomy): domain Eukaryota; kingdom Metazoa; phylum Arthropoda; class Insecta; order Coleoptera; family Staphylinidae; genus Ontholestes; species Ontholestes murinus. The sequence goes on from OZ018388.1 coordinate 76,378,169, forward strand.
TTAATATAAAGTATAAATAATATTTGCCCCAGAATAATTCCTTGAGGAACACCCCTGGAGACATCTAATTGGTTTGATAAAACATCAATACCTCTGTTTGAATCTCGTATCCTTACCGAATTCCTTCTACCAGTCAAATATGATTCCAACCATTGAAGGGGAATACCACGTACGCCGTAGGTGTATAATTTGGCTAACAATATTGAATAGTCAATGGTATAAAAATATTTGCAACTGAGTTGTAGTTGTTACAGGGTCATTTATATCAAAGTCGCTTTTTTTAAATTGAAACCCATGTATATGATTGCATATTTGGATTTCTGGGTCAATTCTGGTGTTACTTTATGTATCATACATAGTATCTAAAATAATTCGTTTGGCAGCAATTCGTCATTTTAACAAAAAGTTGAGGTTCGCTAAAAATTGAATATCGCAGCCATCATAAAACTTAGAAGGCCGTGACTCTGCAATGTTGCTGATCATGAAATAGACTAACAAAGCCAAACTTTTTTTGTGTTAAAAAAAATCGCTTGGCCAATTTACAAAATTTTAATTGAAAACTTGATTTTTTAAATGGAACTACCAACTTTTTGCTTTGGTGCATCAAATGCAGAATTTAATTACAACAGTTTCAAAGTTTCAACAAATTGAGCTTGCCATTATCAAACTTCTAATATTTTTATTTATATAACATTAAAACACGTGAAACAAATATTGCGTGATTTTTGAGCTGCTCTAATATAGGGTGTCCCAAAATAAAGTTTATATTTGAACAGACAACTTCTCGGTGCCTGAATTTCAAAACTTTCCTGACTGTAACCAAAGAACATGGTTCCAACAGGACGGAGCAACCTCATACTTCACACACATCCAACTCGTCTCTGCCACAAGTTCGTAAAATTTTCCCTGGCAAATTGATCTCCAGAAGAGGTGACATAAATTGGCCTCCACGTAATACTGATTTAAACCCTATGGACTTTTTTTCTGTAGAGTTACCTCAAATATAAAGTTTATCCCAATAGACCAACATTTTCGCCGTATTTGGATTAACATATCCATCACGAATAGGCAGGCGTCACAGAGACATAGTTGTCGGGCCGTCATAAGAAATTTTAGTGTTAGTGTTAGTGAATAAATTAGAGCCGTGATCCCGAAGGTTTACATTTAGACGATATTATTATATTTTTAAGAAATAAATTCCCAAATTGTACATTTTAATAAATAATAAACACAATCTCGGTAGATGGTTCACTTTTTTTTGTTGGTCTACTAAATATAAACTTTCTATATAGGTTTTATAATTGAATTCACTTGGTTTGTTGCACAAATATTTTTTTATTTTCGACTAGTTTCAGCTTAATGCCATTATCGAATTCTCTCTCTTTCTCTATTTCCTCTGGCTGTTAACTCTGTTTTACATCTCTTTTTGTGTGTTTAAATAAAATGACCTTGACTAATAAATTATGCATTGTCCTAAGGTAATAAATTTTTAATTACCCAAACGTACTTTTGACCTATCCCAATTAATTATGCATTTCCCTAGGGTACTCGTAACCTATCCTATATAATAATTAATTATTGTTCTAGCGTACTCTTGACTTAACCCAACAAATTATTAATGGTCCCAGCGTATTCTTCACCTAGGGTAATACATTATGCATTGTCCTGAGACATCCTTGACCTTAGGTAATCAATTTTCCATTGCCCGAGCGTACTCTTGACGTACCCTAAAAATTTTTTATTTTTTCTAGCGTACTCTTGACCTACCCCAATAAATTCTTTATTTTTCTAGCGTACTCTTGACCTATTTTAACAAATTATTAATGCTCCTAGCGGATTCTTGACCTAGGATAAAAAATTATACATTATCTTAGCGTATCCTTGACCTAATGTAAACAATTTTTAATTATCCATGCGTACTCTTGACCTAACCCAATTAATTATGCATTGACCTGAAGTACTCTTGACCTATCCCAATAAATTATTTATTGTACTAGCGTACTCTTGACCTATCCTAACAAATTATTAATTGCCCTAGCGTACTCTTGACCTAGGTTAATAAATTGACCTATTCCAATCCATTATAATAATTATTCGTTTGTATAGCACACTCTGGACTTTTATTAATAAACTATTCAATATCCATATGTTAATAATAATAATTGAGAGTATTTTTTATTGATACCATTAAAAGGTAGAAGAAAATGTTTGCTTCTTAAAAAGCAAAAGGGATGCTAAAAAAATTTAAGAAATCTTTAGGTGATTTTAAAAAGTTCTCGCATTTTGGAAGATAAATTTTTGGCACATTCTCGAAAAATGGAAGATAAACTCTAGAAATCTTGTACAATGATACTAAAATTCTTAAAGACAAAGAAAAATTTTACGAATCTTGTAAATCTGGAAAATTCTAGAATCCTCAAAGGCAATTTTAAAATTTGAAAAATAAAATATTAGAAAAAATGAAACAAAAAATTCTGGAAATTTCTTGAAATATGAACAAAAAATTGCTAGAATATGCTAAAAATTTTAAAGAAAAATCAGACAAAATGTAAGGCATATTGGAAAGTTCTATAAATCTTCAAGAACAATACAATATTTCAAAACAATAATTCAAGAATATAAGGGACTATAAAAAGTACAATTAAAGAAATTTATAGATTAGTTTGAAGAATTTACATAAAACGATTAACTGTGTTAATTATTCAAAATGTATAAAGCCTGCAAAATTGCGTTTTTTTATAGTTTGAACAAGTATTTATGGTTTTCAAGGAATAACGAAATTTGAATATGTTGGGTTTGGGTTTCAACCAATGTCTACACTTCTATTTTTAACAAATTATCTTAGTTCTTTGAGCGTGGCATCGCAATGTTAACCAAAAGACGACAAAAGATCATCGAAAAAATGGTCAATTCATAACTGAATAAAATTATTTCTTTCTATAAGAAAACCCCTTTGATTATTATAGTAAAAAACTCGAATATTTTAAGACTCAACCCAATAATAATAAAAAAACTCTAGGATGCACTGCAAAATCCAGTTACATTTTCATACTATAATGATCGCATCACATTTTTTGAGTACTAAGGTTAAAATTTATTAAGAAAACCAAATTAAAACAAATAGTTACAAGAAATTGGATGGGTTAAAGTTTGCCATTCGGATACAATTAATGGTACTTTAGAGAGATAGGGGCGATCCTTTAAAATTTACAATCTCATTTACACACACACAAATACATAAATAACACAGTAGAAGGACCACGTGGTCAACAATCAAACAGTACTCCTATTACTAGTTACAAAAAAAAACAATTAAATATCTCATAAAAAAAGCAGTTGAATTTATTCCTAAAAAAGAAATAGATTACTTAAAAAATAGTTGAATAATTTTTAAAATTGATTTTTACTTGCGAAACATATTAGAAAACTTTTAATAAAAAAAAAAAACAGATCTAAACTATCTTGAAAGAAAATAGCATTTTGTAATAAAATACACTTATAAATTTGTTACAAAAACCGTTGAAGATTTTCTAAGAGAAACATTTAGAAAATAGTTTAAATTGATTGTTTTTAAATAACTATTCAATTTTTCAAAGGTTAAAACGCTAAAAGAAATCAGCTGAAATTTACAATTTTAAAATATTGAAAATTTTTTGATAGAAAAACTCAAGAAAAACAGTTGCAAAGTTTTTTCTCAAAAAATAAGAAATTGAACTTTGAACCCAGACCATCAACTTGGGGAAAACCAGCAGCAACATCTGAAATTTCCCTCGTAAGTTAATACGGCCATTTAAAAACTTACAATTTTTAAATCATAAATTTATTATAAAGTAATAGACACGATTGAAAGGCTATTTCGGAAATGATTATATTAAACATCAAGTTATAATCATTATGAACCACAATCAAAAGAAAAAAACATATTTCTGGAAAGGTAATTAATATATTAACAACAGCCTCGACGAATAGAATAAATTTATAATACCTCACCTACACAAAAAAATTATAATTACATACCTTGGCCTCCAAAGTAGATCGGCGAATCTCCAGCATTCGAACTCGAACTCGAGCTGGCGCTGGAGCTGGCACTCGCATAAGAAGTGCTACCGCCTCCACCCCTTTTTTGCCTCAACAAAGGGAACATGTCGAGGGCCCTTCTCGTCCTTAAATACACTAAATCAGATTGATGTCCTTCCCTATCGATCACGTAGTACGCTCTCGGAACGTATTGTCCTGGGTCTGTAATTAAAATGATGGTGTTTTTTCTATATTTCGCATTTGTACAGGTTGGGCAAACTGGTTTGGTTAAATAGGAACAATGGCGGCATTAAAAGCACATTTGGATGATTTTTTTCTATTTGGAGGATTATTACTCACCGAGCAAGAACCATTACGCGTTAATAATGAATGGCATTGAATAAAATTTGATGAATCATGGTGTTAATGTGTAAATACAATATTATAAATAATTTTAGCAACATTTCCAGTAATGTCTGGAATGTTTTTAATGGTTTTGTAACTTTTGTAATTGTAATTATATTCAAAACTTTTGAAATCGGTATAACGAAATTTTTCATTGTACTTTTTATTTTAATTATAAGATATGATAGATAAACAAACTGTAAAAGAAATTCTAGAATCCTTATAAAAATTCTAAGAATTAGGAAGAAAATGTAGAAAATTTTTAGAAATCGGGAAGAGAATCTGCTGAGAAATCAACAAACAAAACAAACATACAAAAAAAAAATTGGAATGCCCTAGAAGAAACTAGAAAAAGAATTCCATAATATATAAGAAATCTGGAAGAATATTGTTTAAATTCCAAAAAATTTAAAGAGAAACTGTGAAACACAATGAAACAAAAAATGATGAAAAATTCCTCTAAAGTAATTTTAGAATTATTGTAAAAAAATTGTAAATGTGGTAGAAAAATGAAGGAAAATTTTAGAAATTTGGAAAAGAATCTGCTCTGAAATTCTAACAGATAAAATGAAACATTTTAAAGTATTAAAATAGAAGAAAGAAATCAAAAATCCTTAAAAACAAAATCTCTAAATTTAAACGAAAAATTTAGGAAAAATCTATAAATCTAGAAAAATAATTGAAAATTCTAATACTTTAGAAGAGAGTGATAAAAGAATTATAAAATCCTAGGTATCTGGAAAAAAAATGCAAGAAAATTCTAGAAATGTGGAAGAGAAAAATTCTAAGAATCCAGAAGAAAAATGTAAGAAAATTTTGGAAATCTGGAAGAGAAATGTAGAATATAATAAGTGCTAAAAAAATCCAATATCCTGGAAGAAAAAATAATTCTAGAATCCTTGAAAAATAAAATCCAAGGAATCTGAAACATTGCTGAAAAATTCTAGAAATTTAGAAGAGACTCTGAAAAAAATTCCAATAGAATAAAATAAAAATTGCTTGAAAATTGTAATACCGTGTAAGAAACGGAAAAAGGAATTCTATAATCTTTAAAAGAAATCTAGAAATTTTGAAGAACATGCAAGAAAATTCTATAAATCCAGAAATAAAAAACCGCTGAGAAATTCTAACAGAATAAAACAACAATAAAGTGGAAGTGATGGATGTAAAAATGTATATGTAGGGTGAGTGGGTGGCCTCTATCCCACCCTCCATTTTAGAAAAAAGGAGGAAGTTTTAAGAAATCTGAAAAAAAAAACTGCTTAAAAATTATGGCAGAATAAAACAAACAAAAAACGAAAGTGTAGTTCTTATAACCTGGATCTAAATGAAAAAGAAATTCTAGCATCCTTATATAATATCTAGGAATTTAGAAGAAACTGCAGAAAATTTTTAGAAACCTATAAGAGAATCTGCTGAGAAATTCCAAGAGACAAAACAAAAATATGAAAAAATCGAATGCTCTAGAAAAAACGATTTCAAAAATCCTTTTAAAAAAATCTAGAAATCTTAAAGAAATATGCAGGAAACATCTGGAATTCTAAAAGAGAAACTGCTGAGAAGTTCTAACGGAATAAAGTATAAAATGATGTAAAATCGTAACATGCAGGAAGAAACTAGAAAAATAATTCTATAATATATAAGAAAAAAATCTGGAAGAAAAAAGCACAAAATTATACAAATTTTAAAGAGAAACTGGGAAATTTCGAAACACTAAAACAAAAAATTATGAAAAACTCCTCCTTTTAGTATTATTGAAAACATTTCTGTGAATATGGCAGAAAAATGAATGAAAATCTTAGAAATTTTGAAAACAATCTGCTGTGAAGTTCTAACAGATAAATCAAAAAATTATGGAAATTAGAAACTAGAAAAAAAAATCGAAAATCCTTGAAACAAAATCTATAAATTTAAAAGAAAAATTTAGGAAAAATCTAGAAATCTAAAAAATAATTGAAAATTCTAATATTCTAGAAGAGAGTAATAAAATAATTCTAAAATGTTTTTCAAAATTCCAGGTATCTAGAAGAAAAGAATTATAAGAATCCAAAATTAAAATGCAAGAAAATTCTGGAAATCTGGTGGAGAAATGCTTATAGAATAAAATAAAAAATGCTAGAAAATTCAATCCTGAAAGAAACTGGAAAAACAATTCGAGAATCCTTGAAAAAGAATCCAAGAAATCTGAAATAAAAATGCAGAAGAATTTTAGAAATTTTGAAAAGATACTGCTGAAAAATTCGAACGCAATAAAATCTAAAATAATGTAAAATCATAATACCCAAGAAGAAACTTGAGAAATAATTCTATAATATATGTATATAAAAAAACGGAAACCTGAATGAAACATTGGACAAAATTCTACAAATTTTAAAGAGAATCTGAAAAGTTTCGACACAATAAAACAAAAGTTGTTGAAAAATTCGTCTAAATGAATTTTAGAATTATTGAAAAATATTCTGTGAAACAGGAAGAAAAAAGTTATGGAAAATTTTAGGGAGTCAGAAAGAAGTAAAAAATATCGAAACAAAATCTATAAATTTAAAAGAAAAAATGTAGGAAAAATCTATACATTTAGAAAAATAATAGAAAATACTTTAGAAAGTAATAAAAGAATTAAAAAATGCTTTTAAAAATCTTAGGTATCTGGAAGAAAAATGCAAGAAAATTCTAGAAGCCTAGAAAAAAAAAGGATCCGAAAAACAAGAAACAGAAAATTCTAAAAATCTGGAGGAGAAATGCTGATAAAAAATAAAATAAAAATGCTAGAAAATTCTAAACTGAAAGAAACTGGAAGAAAAATTTAAGAATCCTTGAAAAAGAATCCAAAGAATCTAAAAAGAAAGCATAAAAATCTTAGAAATTTGGAAAAGATACTGCTGAAAAATTCTAATAGAATAAAACCGCTGTGAAATTCTAATAGAATAAAAAAACAATAACGTAGAAGTGATTGATGTAAAAATATACATATAGGGTGAGTGCGTGGCCTCTATTCCACCCTCCAATTTTTAAAACACACTCGGGAATTTTACAGAATGGAAATTTAACTGAATCAACATTATTAATTATGCAAATATTCTTCTATGCACAATTATTTTCTTTAAGAAACGCCTTTAGCGATGTAGTAATTGGAGGGTGGGATAGAGGCCACCCACCCACCCTACATATAAATAAAATTTAAAAGTTAAATACTACTGTTAAGTTTCTTTTAAACATTAGCGCTAATTCTCTTGTAAGCTACAATTAATTTTCCTAGAAAAAAAAAATGCTACAAATTCTAAAAATCTAGAAAATTAATTGCTGGAAAAATTTAGAAGCAGAGAAGAAACTTTTCGCAATTTGGATAAGAAGTTAATGGACAATTCTAGAAATAAAAGAAATTAATAGATTTTTTGAAAGATATGTAAGTATTAGAATTTTAGAATCCTTGAAACAATATTTTAAGAATCTGCAAGAAAAAAATCTGCTTAGATATTATGGCAGAATAAAACAAACAAAAAATTAAAGAATAGTTCTTATAACCTGGAACTAACTGAAAAACAAATTCTAGCAACCTTATAAATTATCTAAGAATTTGGAAGAAAATACAGAAAATTTTTTAGAAATCGGTAAGAGAAAAATTCTAAGAGACAAAACAAAAATATGAAAAAATCGAATGTCCTAAAAAAAAGATTGCAAAAATCCTTTTAAAAAAATCTATAACTCCTAAAGAAATAAAAGGAAGAAAACATAAAAATATGAAAAATCCTAATGCACAGGAAGAAACTAGAAGAGGAATTCTATAAAATACGAGAATAAACGGAAATCTATAAGAAAAATTGGACAAAATTCTAAAAATTTTAAAGAGAAACTCTCCTTTTAGAATTATTTAAAAAAATTATGTGAATCAGGTAGAAAAATGAAGGAAAATTTTAGGAATTTTGAAAAGAATCTGCTGTGAAGTTCTAATAGATAAAACAAAAAATTATGGATATTTCTAAGGTATTACAAACTAGAAAAACAAAATCGAAAATCTTTGAAACAAAATCTATAAATTTATAAGAAAAATTTTGAAAAAATCTATAAATCTACAAAAATAATTGAAAAATCTAATACTTTAGAAGAGAGTGCTAAACTAATTCTAAAATTCTTTTAAAAATTTTAGGTATCTGGAAAAAAAAATGCAAGAAAATTCTATAAACCCGGAAGAAAAAAATTCTAAGAATCCAAAATTAAAATGCAAGGAAAAGGAAATCTGGAGGAAGAATGCTGATAGAATAAAATAAAAAATGCTAGAAAATTCTAATATCCTGGAAGAGATTGGAAAAAGAAGTCGAGAATCCTTGAAAATTAAAATCAAAGAAATCTGAAAAAAATGCAGGAAAATTTTTGAAATTTGGATTACTGCTGAAAAATTCTGAAAGAATAAAATAAAAATTGCTTGAAAATTAAAATACCGTGAAAGAAACAGAAAAACGAATTCTAGAATCTTTAAAAAAAATCTAGAAATTTTGAAGAAAATGCAAGAAAATTTTAGAAGTCTATAAAAAACCACAGAGTAATTTTAACAGTATAAAACAACAATAAAGTGGAAGTGATGGATGTAAAAATGTATACGTAGGGTGTTATAAAAAACACTCGAGGATTTTACAAAATGGAAATTTAATTGTAAGAATAAATCGTCATTATTAATTATTCAAATATTCTTCCTATGGACAATTAGTTTTTTCAGAACTTTCTTTAGTGATAATTACTATATTCGAGTCTGTTGTATAAATTAGAGGGTGGGATAGAGGCCACCCACCCACCCTACATATATATAAAATTTAAAAGTAAAATTCTACTTTTAAATTTTTTTTAAGCATCAATACTAATACTCTTGTCGTTTACAAGAAACCATTATAGTGGCAGTAATGAATGTAAAAGTGTATATATAGTGTAGGTGGGTGGCCTCTATCCCACCCTCCAGTTTATAAAACACACTCGAGCATTTTACAAAATAGAAACTTAATTGTAAGAATAAATCGTCATTATTAATTATGGAAACATTCCTCTATGCACAATTATTATCTTTAAGAAACGTCGTTAGTGATGTAGTAATTGGAGGGTGGGATAGAGGCCACCCACCCACCCTACATATACATAAAATTTAAGCGTAAAATACTACTTTTATTTTTCTTTTAAACATCAGCACAAATACTCTTATCGTTTACAATACACTATTAAAGTAGCAGTGATGGAATTTAAAATGTATATGTAGGGTGGTTGGGTGTCCACTATCCACCCTCCAATTTATAAAACAGGCTCTAGGATTTTACAAAATAGAAACTTAATTGTAATTGATTGTAATTAATTATTCTTGGCGCAGTTATTTTTTTAAGAAACGCCTTTAGTGATAAAGTAATTGGAGGGTGAGATAGAGGTCAACCACCCACCCTACATGTACATAAAATTTAAAAGTAAAATTCTACTTTTAAATTTCTTTTAAACATCAGCACTAACACTGTTGTAGTTTACAAGAAATTATTAGAGTGGCAGTGATGGAAGTAAAATGAATATGTAGGGGGGGTGGGTGACCTCTATCCACCCTCCAATTTATAAAAAAACACTCGAAGATTTTACAAAATGGAAACTTAATTGTAACAATGAATCGACATTATTAATTATGCCAACATTCTTCTACGCACAATTATTTCTTTAAAACATACTCATAGATTTTACAGAATGAAAATTTAATTGTAAAAGTTAATCGACTTTATTAATTATGAAAATATTCCTCTATGTAGAATTATTTATTAAAGAACCGTCTTTAGTGAAATAATTTTAATAATTAAATGTATCAACGTAAATTAAAATTCTTAAAGATTCACTATTGATGGTTTGAGTTTACGTTAAGTATTTTTAATCAATATAATAAATTAACAATGATGAAATAATAATACACGTTAGCGTTAGTAAAAAAAAAATAACCACAGAGTTTATTCCTGACTTCACTCATTATTGAATTCAATAAAATAAATGAAGTGAGATATAAACTTATTGTTATGTTATTTTATTATATAGATTCTTGAAGCTTATTTTACAAAAATAAAAACGAAGATGATAGGGGATGATGATAGTATGTGGTAGGCGATTTTGAAGTGTTAACAAATACAAACTCAATGAGTATTTATGAATAAAAAAAATTGTTTTGGAAATTCCCAGTATATTAGCGTGTGTTAATATGTAAATAATAATTATGATAAAAAAATACTTACAGGCTACGGCTGCTCCGAGCACACTCAAAACAACAACACATACAAACATAACGTTCATCATCGTACAATTGTCGGACGCGAAATGATGGCCAAGCTCGCATCCGCCTTACCTTTATACTATATTCTCACCTTCGCCGGTATTACGTGATCATTGGACACACTTTTTTTTTGTTTTCGTACGTCGAATTCGGAATATTTTTTGGCCATTAACTCCATTCTATATCTATCATTGTAACTTAATTTTTAAGTTATGAATAAATAGTGCCTTTTTTTTTAATAAATATAGTCTTTTCTAGAAAATTTTCAGCATTTATTGTTTGATTCCATTATTTAATTTTAAATATTTAATCATTTTTTAAAAATTATCCAGATATGTTGCGATCAATTTTACCAATTTCTAGAATTTTTTTAAATCAGTTTTTTTTCGCGTCGGATATTTTGTTCAAAATTTCATGTATTTTCCATTGCTTTTAGGATTTTCAACTAAATTCGTAATTATATATTCATCCTTTATATTATCAGAAATTTCTATCTTTTTTTTAAGAAACTTCCAGAGTTTTAGATTTTTTAGAATTTATCATTTAGATTTCTAAAACTTCTCAAAAATTTCTCATCCACTTGTGATCTGTATTTTCCAGTAATGTTTTTTTGTTTTCTTCGAAAATTCTAGGATTTACATAAAATTTTATAAATGTTTAATTGTGGTGGCATTCACTTTGTAGTATATCTTGAATAAAATGAAGAAGGAGACACTATGACTTTGTTTGACCACTTTATTTAAAAATTACACGTGACTAGTGTGGTAAAACAAAGTCATCGTGTCTCCTTCTTCATTATAAAATTTTAATCTATATTTCTAGAATATATTAGCATTTCATTTTTATTTTATTAAATTTGTCGATAAGTTTTTGTAGGCTCTACAATTTACTAACATTTTTTTCAGGTTTCAAGAATTTTTAACTAATATTTTCCAGATAAGATTATTCTTATCTGAATTTTCCAAAAATTATTTTCTTGGATTTTTCTAGAAACTTCTCTACAAACATTTTTGAATTTTCCAGCAGATTACAAATTATATTTTAGACTATTGCAAATTTTTTGAAAAGAATTATTTTTGGAATATTTTAGCATTTCTTTATTTTATCGAAATTTTTAGTACATTTTCTTTCAACAAGAATTTCTTGCCTAGAATTTTTTATTTATTAATAATTTTACAATTGACTTAATATAATTTAAGTTTGATTGAAGATTACATTAATACATTTTTTGTCGACATAACAATTATATTATATTACAACTAGTTCGTCCTTGCTTTGTCTTGTTATGGCTATCCTACGGTCGATAGCAAACAAACAAACATTTTAAAATTTGGGAAATCTTAAATGATATTCTGAAAAAATCTAAAATTCTCGAAGAAAGAAGAATTCGCTAAAAAATCTGATAAACATTTTCTGAAAAATTCTAGGGCCTCTCAATTTTAAAAATGAAGTAAACATTTTAAAATTTGGGGAATGTAATATTAAAAACAAAAAATCTGAAAATAACTCTTGAATGAAATATTATCTTAAAATTCTGGAAATATAAAAAAATACCAAAAACTAGTTTTTGAAGAAATTAATAAAAAACTAAGAGAAATAATTTGAATTAAACTTACTAAACTAAAAGGTAGAATTCTAGAATCCCGCAAAAAAATCTTTCAATTTGTTGCAAACAAACTTAGAAATATGGAGAAATTATGAAAATACTACTTGAAATTTAGAAAAGAAAACAAAAACCTAAAAATTCCAGCTCTTGGAAAAAATTTGAAAAATAAATTGTTAGAAGATTCTAGAATTTTATTAAAATAATACATAAAGGAATTTAGAACCCTCAAAGGAAGAAAAATTTGAAAGACAGATTGCTAGAAAAATCTGATAAAACTCTAAAAACGTTTTCTAAAAAATTCTAGACGAATTTCATTTTATTTAGGAAAAGAAGTAAATAATTTTAAAATGCGGAGAAACAAATTCTATTAATATTAAAAGGAACATTCCGAAAATATATGTAACTATTTAGAAACTTGTATATAAAATATAAAGAAAAAAATTCCGAAAACTTCTAAAACCTCCAAAAAAATAGAAGAAATAAATTTAGTTAAACTTTAAGGAAAACTTTTATATAAAACATTCAGAATCCGCAACAAACCTTGCAATTTGGAAAATAAGTTGCCAACAAACTTACTGAATTTGTAGAACCCATAAAAAACCTTGAAATTTAAAAGAAAAACATCTAAAAAATTCTAAAACTCTTAGAGAAAATTCTGGCAACTTGATATACATTCCTGGAAACTTATTATTAAAATTTAAAAAAATCTAATACTCTTAAAGGATTTGACGAAAATTCTAAGCAAATAAAAGAATAATTGCTAAAAATGGATTTAAAGAAAAAAAAAACACTTGAAAAATTATGAACTCCTGAAAAAATTTAGTCATTTTAGATGAAAAGTTACTAACAAATTCTTGAAATCTATAATAGTATTTACTGGAAACTTCTAGAAACCTTTAGTAATAATTTAATCTGAAAAAAAAATCTGTGTAATTATAAAATTTTCCCAATTTGAATGGGAAAGTCCAATAAAATAAAATAAATTATTTTAGAATCTGGAAAATTAGAACCTTCGAAGAAAATTCTAGAAATAAAAGAGTTATATTGCTAGAAAAAATCTAAAATTCTCGAAAATAATTTCGCATACTAGAACAAAAAGCTGATCGGAAAGTATTTAAAACAATTAAAGAGGCAAACAATAAGTATAACAAAAAAACAAATATCGATTATATATTTTTAATCGAAAATTATTAGTGAATAAACTTGAAGAAAATTTTTGATTGTTAGAAAACTGAAAAATATTTTAAAATTCTGTTAAAAAAATATAGAACTCTCGAAGAAAATTCTAGAAATACAAAAGATAAAAGTACTGGAAAATTGTAAAATCCACGAAAAATTTAGTTTGCATGAGAGTTAAATAAAAACGAGAATAAAATCATGGGAGAATGAAATAAATAAATAAATGGCTTTTAGAATCTTCTCTTTTATTTTCGATAATTTTTCGACAAAAAATTGTCTTATAAAATTTTAATCCAGAATATTATTTCTTATTTTAATTGATATAATAATTCTTCTATTCTATTCCAGATTTCTAGAAATTTTCTTCTTTTCTTTCTCTTTCTCCGATAATTTTCTTATTCTAAATTCTAAAAAATGTTCCTTAATAATTCTACCATTTTTAGTTTTTTCCAATACATATTTATAGAATTTTTCAGCATTTCCTGTTTGATTCCATAATTTAATTATAAATATTTCTTTGAAAATTCTAAAATTATTTTTTGACAATTTTACACATTTTTATGCTTGATTATATGAACTGTTTGAAATAATTTTGTTTTCTAAAAAGAAATTTTCAGAAATTACTCACCTGTTTTTTCCATAATAATCTTATCTGAATTTTCTAGAAATTATTTTCTTGGACATTTCTTACTTCTTAAAACAATTGTTAATAATTCTAATAATTTTCAAGCAAATCGATATTTCTAGAATTTTTTTGCATTTCTTGTTTTATTCCATTTTTATTTCTAAATATTTCATTAAAAATTTCTAGAATTTACCAGACATTTTTTGATAATTTTCCACAATTCTGTAATCATTTTGTTTTCTAAAAACTTTAAGTCGGAAATTCTGTTTCAAATTTCGAGAATTTTCTTATCAAATTTTAAGAATTTTCTTCGTAAGTTCTAAAATTTTCCAGATTATTTCTGATTTTTAGTTTAGATAATTTTATTCTTCATGTTATCAGAAATTTATTGCGCATTTTTTCAATTTTTGATAAATGCCTTCTAGAGTTTTAGAATATTCAAACAATTTATCTTCTAGATTTCTAGAACTTTTCAGAAATTTCTTATCTTTTTTTGACTTGTATTTTTCAGAAATGATTCTTTTTAGAAAATGTGTACCGCTGTTTTAGTTGATATAACTTGGTTTTTATAAGTGAGGCTTCTAAAATGCCGAGCTTTCGTCTTGACACTCACTTTGAGATTTTGAGCATGTGTTACAAAAGTTAATTTGGGGTCAAATGTTATTCCGAAGTATTTGCTAGAAGGAGCTGGTGAAATTGAATGGTTATTAATGACTATATCGAACGGTGATTTCAGTGGCCAATGAAAAGAGATTAGTAGTTCTTTTCTTCTTTTCCAATCCGTTTTTTTGATGTTTCTAGATTTTTTTTTAGCATTGCTTGTTTTATTCCCTTATTTATATTTCATTCATATTTTTTTTTCTAAAAACTGTACATTGGAAATTGTGTTCCAAATTTACTGCATTTTTTCTAAGGTTTTCTAAGGTATTTTCCACTAAATTTTAAGCATACACCTCATGGGTTTTAAAATTATTGAGACATTTTTGGATTTTTTTCTCTAGAAAGTTGTATGTTTCATTTTATCAGAATGTCTTATTTTTAAAACTTTCAGCAATTTGTTTTGCAGATATTTAGTTTTTTTTTAGAAATTTCCCATCTATTTTTAATCTGGTTTTTTTTCTACGAAAATTCTAGTATTTTTCATGTAATTTATAGAGTATTTTAATATTTCTATTTTATTAAAATGTTTTTCCAAAGTTCCAAACTTTTTGTAGCTTCTACAATTTATCTGCACTTTATTTTCAGGTTTCTAGAAGTTTTCAGAAATTTGTCACCTGTTGTTTTGATAATAATATTATCTAAATTCTCCCCTTGGACTTCTCTTCCAAATTATATTCTGAACTATTCCAGATTTCTAGAATTTTTAGATAATTTCTCTCTCTATCATTTTTTACTTTCTGAACTATCAGATCGTAAGGGTATTTTATTTAATTTCTTGGTTGATCAACAATCAGTTTGCAACCCAAATTTTGAATTTGTACGTCCTATCACTAGTTGCAGTAAGTTCACTCTATTTCAGTTGTTTAGTAAGGAGTCGTGGAATAACAAAAAAGAACAAAAGTTGATATACCATAATTTTAAATTTAACCAGTTCTTCTCTAATATTGATCCTATAATTTTAATGTGACGCCATTCTCCAACACTTGGAACGTATTTTGAATTCAAAGCTATAAACAATTTAAGGCCTACAAAAAGCAGAGATATCTATGGAATTCGATATGATGTCCTAAAATCCGTACTTACAATAATAATTTCACTTCTCACAAAACTAATAAATAAATGCATTAAGAATCACTATTGCCTTGATGCAGCTGACAGAACACTTCGAATAATTCAACATTTTCTGTAATGAACAATATGGTTTCCGAAAATGTCGTTCAACAACTGAAGCTTTTTGCAAATTTGTTGAAATGACAACTGATTGTTTTAAAATCTTCGTTCTTACATTCGACCAGCTTGAAATTGATCTTATCGTACTTATTTGGTAGAACCGAGTGGGTTTTATCATCTGAGCTACAAATTATACAGGGGGTGCCCCGAGGATCGCATTTGGGGCCTTTATTGTTTTTAATATACATAAAGGATCAGTCCAGCGCAGTTCAAAATGCGAATATTATATTATATGCGGATGATAGTAGGCTAATTTTCAAGTCCAAAGATTTAGATGCAGTAACAATTTTAAATACGGAGGCACAGGTGAATGCTTCGAATTGGTTTGCTTGTAATCGGCTAAACTAAACAAAACAACAATTGGAATGTTCTTTCTAAGACGTACAAGAAGTGAATTAGAAACGACAAAATTTCTCAGTATGCATATTTCTACAGATTTCTCATGGTACTTACATGGAAATTATGTTCATCGATATTTGCTTTCAAAAGAAGTTCTGCAAGTAGTATACTATTCCCTAATACAGTCGAACACGTAGTTAGTAAGAAGAACTATTGATTAAACAAGATTTAGAAAGAAAATCAAAGACATACTGATTTAAAATGAATTCTACAGTTAATCAGGACTGTCATTACTACCTAACAGTCTTCAGTGTCGTCAGTATCATTTATTTATTCCAATATGCTTACACAACATTCCAAAATTGTATATAAAATCTTAATTGCATACAGAATTAAGAACCTGATTTAATGAGAATTTCTAAGAATTACTAATGATTTAAATACTTGTGACAGTTTAACACTTACGGGGATTTACATTATAATTTTTTTAATAATACAATATTATTGTAAATAAGAACTGTTTTGAAAACGCCGAAATTTTCCACTCTATTTGATTTGATCGGTTTTTAATTCGTTAATTTCTCCCTTTTCTTTTTTTTACACAGAGGCTAATAAATTATCAACACTAAATATAAAGACATAAAAAATCCATTAGCATAAATCCGATAAACAAAATTTTAAGTCACGTTTACGTACATTTGTTTTTAGCACAAAAAATGCACGTTCTAAATAAATAAATGAAATCAATACACATTTTTTATTAACGTATCAATATCAAATATAAATCATATTATAATTTATTACCCAATCATATTTCTGCTTATGCCGGCCGCCGATTAAATATTAATATATTCATGTATTATTCTGTGAATCACTTTCAACCGCAAGTAACATACAATTACATTGTTATTTGGTGTACTTTAAATATTCCACCAGTTTTTTTCAATCGACGTTTTTGTGGAAATGTATTTTTTGCCCGATTTTATTATAAGAATCTGTAAGCTGGTTCCTTGAAGTGTGTCATAAATTATGTTCAATTATGAAAGAGTAAAAAAAAATGAAACGTTAATCCAATTAGAGATACGATCTTGGGAATTTCATTTGATATTACAATAACAAGTGATTATGTATTACGATGTTGGATAATGGAAAATAAATAAATTTAATAAAATTACCTTCAATTGCCTTTTTTTAAAGATTTTTATGACTCGTCCTACGAGAAATTATACGAGGAGAGATCAAAAAATAACTGTAATTTCTTTGATTTTTTATACAATCCTTTAAAGTACTCATCATTAGAATTAATGCACTTCAAGCATTTTTTAAATCTATCCTCTTTGATACCTGCACTTCGCGACATTGCCTTTCAAGTCTTTATTATCAACCCTGTCAAGTCTCTTTTCATCATCGAGGAAAAAGTGCTAAATCTGGCGACTGATGCAGAAATTAAAAAAAAAACAGACGTTTTAACGCAGACTTTTCAGAACCTTTAAGTCGAATAGTTGGTTTAATGTCTGGTTTTTAAAGACAAATTTCAAGTCTGAGATCAATATCCTCTTCATACACGATTTCACCTGACGAGAGCCATTTTTAGACGAGATGAGTTGGTTCTGGATAATGGAAAATAAATAAATTTAATAAAATTACCTTCAATTGCCTTTTTTTAGCTTTTTATGGCTTGTACTACGAGAAATTATACGAGGAATAACAGAAAAATTTAAACGTTTTTCTGTTATTCACTAAAAATGTACTACGAAGTGAACGCTTCCAAAATTCAAGATATAATTATACGAGGAGTGGTCAAAAAATAACCTTCTAACCCTGCTATTGACTTTTTGAATTGTACCTAGAAAAAATTAATGCAAAACAGTAACAAATCTCTCAAGCTAACTTAATGGGTTAAAAAATTAAAATATTTGAAACTTTAAGCAAAAAAATGAGTTTAGATTCTACTGGAAAATAAAAAAATAACAATTAATTAAGAATTAAGTTAATTACAACTAATAATTAACAATTTGAATATTAAATAACAAAATAGTAGGTATAAATTGTTTTATTAAAAACAGAAAGAGTATGCATCTTTTGTACACGTGACTGTCACTCAAATATTCCAGAATCTCATTTTAATACAGTTTAAATAATCATTATATATAATATAAAAAAAATAACAACAAAATTAATGCATTCACTTAACACAGAAACGGGCAGTCGTCGAATAGCCGGGAGACAGCCGATAAGTCCAGGAATTCTTCGTTTATTACTTTTATATTTGGGGTTATGTATAAAAAATGGTGAATGTGTGTGTGTGTGAAATGATTATCAAAGAAATGCTTTTACGAAATGCTCGCCACCGTCACCGATAACGATCAATTATTATTTAGCCTTCTGTGAGCGGTTCCTCAAGTTCTTGTTCGTGTTTTGGTCCACTTCAGGAAGGTCCGATTCTTCTACGGCTTTTTTAACTGTAACAAAAAAAAAACATATTATTTACCGTCTATTACTAATAAGTAAGAGGCAAATATTCAGAATTGTTTGTAACGAGTTTAATGATAAATACCAGTTATTATTTACATACTGCGTGTTTCTAAATAAATATCAGAGTATTAACGTTTTGTAGTATTTCACTAAATTTCGGGTTGATTAATGTAAAGTGATGAACGAAATAAAATTCTTTACTTCACTTATTCTTTTAAGAAGTAAGGAATTTTATTTCGTTCATCATAATTGTGTAAAACTTATCATAATTAATGCATGAAATGAAAGAGCAACTAAAACAGTTCTAATGTTTGGTACGCGAATGCCCTAGAGGGCGCTAGTGGCAAAATTACGACTATTGAACAGTAAACAGACATGTAAACACCCCGCATCGTGGATTCGGATAATCCTTACGGATTATGGGTATATTTGCAACGAGACTCCCTTAATTGAATATATAATTCCCACATTAGGGACAAGAATGCCTGGATTTAATGCAAAACTACACCTAAATATTGGTTTCTTGTGGGTTCCTGTTCGACACGGGTGTCAGCAGAAGAATTTACAACTTCGAGATACGAGTGGAAGATCATCTAGGATGAACTGAATGCCCAAATCTCGTGCAGTCTAAATTATGTATAGTCCATCCGTTGGATCTTCCGTCCTACGTCACAAAATATCACTTCGAGAAACGACACAAAAACATTAAGTCTGATAAAGTAAACCAAATGCGTTAGAAAAAGAACGCACTGTAAAACTTTCGTCGTTTTTTGAAGCGATAGTTTGTGACGTAGGACGGAAGATCCAACGGATGGACTATATGGATATTGCTTATATATTTTTTTGTTGGCACAGAATGAAAACAAATAAACAAACAAAAACATTTTTTTTTGCATCATATTTCAGTTAAAAGTTTATTGGAGAAGCAACTTCATGCTTTACAACCCCGACATTTCATTAAACAACCGGTATTAGAAAATATAATATCAATTCACATAAGTTTTTCGAAATCTAGATAAAAATTTATGGGAGAAATCGAAAGCCAAATTGTTGGGCCTTCATCAGCACAATCACATGATAGGAGCAGGCGCAACCTCAAGATTCCAGCTTCTGCTATAGGAAAGGATGAAATCATCATCATCAACGCTGTTCAAAATACATTAGTTATGCAAATTCCGAATTTCTAGAACTTGGACGAAAAAGAGTATTGACTAATGAATATGGACCAGTTCTTCATAAACAAAGAGCACAGATCAGCAAATTTAACGGATACATCGAGGCAGTATTGCAATTGCATTAAATCTACTACCTGTTACACCTGGACACAAGAAAAAAAAATCCACGGAATTCGTTTCGACTTTACGACGAACTCTTAAACTCGGCGAAAATACTGAAGTACTTCTAAAACTGAAAGCCCAGGCATGAAAAAATAACGTCCAGAAGAAAAAGAAATGTGCTTACCGCAATAATCACAGCCTCAGAGTGAGCCACAACAAGCTTCGCAAAATTGCCGCCTACACCTTAAAGAAACCACTTGTACGTGTGTGGAAAATGAAATACGGTACGGAGCAAAAGTACAACAGCGGAACCACATCTCCTCTGTCTCAGAAGCCGCAGACCCACCCAGACCACATGAATTCATTAATGTGAATGGAAAACCAGACTATGCACTGTGTCACGTCACCGTCACTTCTTTGAAATTATATGATGCACTAAAGATAAATGATCAGAGATTTAGAAATGAAACAGGGAATATTTCATTTGCTAACGGACCTAGAATGAGGGATGCAATTCATAAAACCGATGTCAAAACGACGCAACCAAAAACAAAATTTTGCTTACATTTTGTGTACTGCCGGAACCCGCCAAACCCGTTAAAGAATTTTAGGAATGGATTTCATGGAGCAGGCAGCCATTTTACATGAGCTAGAAAACTTTCGACATTTACAGGAGACACGCACCCTTCTTCATTATGACGCTGCGAGACTCAGAATGAAAAAACACCTTGAGCCTGAGTATAAGCAAACCCCAAGAATGCTTATTCCCGAAGCCATCAAGGAAAATCCAACCCGTGAATGACTTTAGTTGTCGAAGCGCCCTATAAAACCAAATCGAAATCCAACCTTACGACATTTTGCCAGTTCTACATGAAACTAATGGATATCGCAATAATGAAAGATTTTTCCTTTAAGTTAGAGGAAAATCAATCATATACTTGAAAGCAGCGCGAAGACGCCTACCATATTTGGTCATCAAAACCGAGAAAAGCGCACAGTTGGAGCAGCAAATTCAAACTCATCTTGCTTGAATGGTGACATCCGGCCCTTTTCTCGGTTTTGATGACCAAATATCGTAGGCGTGTTCGCGCTGCTCAAGTATATGATTGATTTTCCTCTAATTTAAAGGAAAAATCTCCTAGAAAGCGAAATTATTTAATCGTAATCATGGTGGTGGGCTTACCATAGTACCTCTCGCCTCTAGGTAAATTACTGGGTGTTGAATTCTGTGACGATATCTGAGCTGTACATACTTCCATGAATGGGACGACCTACTGCACAACTGGTCAACAGGATAATACCCATCCACTATCGATTTAAGAAGTGAATACTGTTAGATTCCCGAATCAATCAAGGGTACGGAGAAAACCACTTTCAATTGCCCCTTTAGACTATTTGGGTTCAAAGATATGCTCTTCAAAACTCGCCGGCTATTTTCCAGCGGACAATGGACAGCCTCCGAGCCAAGGTGCCTTTCACATCAGAATGCTCGGATACTTAAACGACATTTCGAAAAGCATCTTTAGGATCTGGACGACCTCCTTAGGCTGATCTAAGATGTCGATGTCGGCAAACTGAGAGAAGACTAACCTGTGTTCAGATCGAATAAAATATCTAGGTCACGTCAATTCGAACGGAGGAATCACTACGTACCCCAAGCGCATTTGAGCCATCTCCACGTAGAAAAGCCTCCGGAACAGCAAGGAAGCCGTATTATTCATACAAACCGGTTCTTCCTAAAGACTAGCTATGGGTCTGCTTAGGTTAGCAAATTCAGACATGAATCCACGCTGCATTGATTCTTTCGCTTGGCTGACCTAAGCAAGCCGATAATCAAACTTTAAGAAGAACGCCAACTGGAAATGGGGGGATCATAGGCACAAATAAAAATGATACTAACTACTGCCTTTATACTGAAGCAAGCCACCTTTGAGAAACCGTTTTTGATAAGGACTGACGCTAGCGACTTCGTCATCGCGACAGCTCTTGTCCAGAGGACAAGCCGCTAACAGACTTATACCTTTTTTATATTGGGTAAACTAAAAGACTTATTTTGTTCTATAAATTTATTCTAAGTTGCTTGACACGTGTTTCAATCAAAACGAAAAACGTGTCAGGCAACTGAGAATAAAATTATGGAATAAAACAAGAGCTATACTTTCCATACCGAAGCGAGAAAACCTAGCGATAGTATAGGCCTTGAATATATTCAAAGATGCATCGAGGGCTCACCGACAGATCACCAAGCCATACGTTTTTTGATATCGTTGAAAGCACCTACAATACGAATGGCTAGATGGGCTTTGCAACCCAGTCATTCAACATCACCATCTAATACATCCTTGGAAAATCCAATTTCGCTGCCATAACATCATCGAAATCACCCTAGTTATGGTTAATGTGCCGCAAGGTGGAGTTGCCGACATCCGGAGGATACAATACCAGAAAATTTTTATTGGAGCAATAAAGGGAACTTTCTCGAAAAGAGAATGCTGCATCGATACACCCCGACCATCGACAGCGAGGACGATAAATAAAGTATAACGAAAAGGAGACCTGTCGAAAGAATTCCATGATGACATTATGGATTCCACGGAACCTACCACAGGCTGTCAAAAAAATCAGTACCTCAAAAAATAAAAAAACTGAGTAACCTGAAACCTGAAAGATCCAGACTATCAGTGCTTTAAAATGATTTCGTTTGACTTGTCCGGATCGCTGTCTACATCGCCAGAGGGATACATCACTATTCTCTTAGTGGAAGACGTCACCAGCAAATGGGTCCTGCCATTGTAAAAAGCAATAGCTTTACTAAACGAGATCTTTCTACGTTATGAATCTCTAGCCGCTGCATATCCGATAACGAATACGAAACTGGGTGTTCGTTAGTGCTGTCATGCAGCAAGTGATGTACACCCTAAGAGTGCATCACTATGATCACCCACGTCACCAACATCTCTCATCTCATCTTCAAAAGAACCCTACGAACCGAAAATGTGAGTAGAGACATAAGGACCATTGTCTCAGCTCAGAACTTCGTTGATGAGGTGAACCCACACCTTCTTTAGTTAGCTGACATCCTGGCAGACAAGAATCAGGATAACCTAAGGACCATGTCTCAGCTGAGAACATTGTTGCTGAGGTCACTCCTCACCTTTTCCAGTTAGCTAATACTCTAGAACGTAGGTTCCCAAAGTTGACTGGGCCCCGACCCATCTAACAAAAATTTCTGATATTGAGACCCAGCTCTTAGCCGTCTTAGAAAAAAGTGGGCATAAATATTAGAAATGATCAGATTCCCTAGTGGCGAGTTGTGGAATTACTTAATGCTGTCTTATTCTAATTGAAATTAATTTTTTTTTAAGTGTTACCAATATGAATGAAAGGCTGTTGAAATAAGAAACACAACTTAAATAAATTATTTTCTTACTTAAATACCTACACCTGCAATATTTTTTTACAAAGTTATTGGAATGGGAAGGATGCATTTCTTTCTTATTTTTCTTCATTACAATTTTAGTATGAACTTCAACTTTAGTTACTTTTAATCGCAGTGAGTTTGATGCATCTAATTTATTTCGGTATTTAGTTTTAATGTTAACCATAGCCGAAAATCCAACCTCACATAGATATGAGTAGTAAAGAGGAGGAGGAGTTTCATAGCTTCATCGAACAGGCAACTGAGAGGGAGAATTTCTTTAACTGTTTACGATTGAAACTAATTTTCATTGACGTATCTCCTGATAAATCAATGAGTTCTTCACTTGCTTTTGTTGACATATTAGTTCAGTCGTCTTGAAATGGGTTACAAATACATCTCAACTAATCAAACTTTTTCATCTTTTCCCCAAAATAGTCATCAAAGTTATCTGTTAACAGTGATAAATGACTGGAAATTTCAGACAGTACGTTCATCTTAGGCTGCACTTGGTTTTTAATAATAAAAGTTTCAAGTGTGTCAAAATCGTACTTGCCATTCTCAATACAACTTTTCCAAAACATAAGCTTTTTCATGAACGCTTGAATTTTATTGTGAACTGCAAAAATGTCTGATCCGTTTGGTCCTTGCAAATACAAATTAAGGTCACTTAATTTCGAAAAAATATCCGTCAAATAAGTGAGCCTGAGAATTAATTCTTCTTCCAGTACATGTTTAATATATTCAGTTTTTCCTTCCGAGTAAATTGTAACTTCATTACGCAATTCCACTAATCGTGTCAGTATTTTTCCCCTGGATAACCAGCAAACTTCGGTATGCAGAAAAAGCGATGTATGGCGATTACCCATTTCTTCACACAATTTTTGAAATAGGCGGGCTTTTAAGGGTTTTGTTTTAATATAATTTGCAATTTTCACAGCTGTATCAAGTGCTGTTTTGAAATCATCGTGCAATGCTCTGGACACCAGTGCTTCTCTATGAATGCCACAGTGTGTCCACAAAGCACAGGGACTCAAGAACTCTCGTAACCACGCTGCTATTTTCTTTACTTTGAAATACATTGTAATACTCAAATAATATTTTTTTTTTTTGTAAAAAATTGCCTGTACTATATTTCAAATCTCCCAGTGATAATTTTATTATATTACCTACCTGTGAGATGAAATGAAGAAATTTAAAATTTACAGTTAAAACCTATTGCTGCATTTTCTAGCCGATTTTTAATTCTTAAATGTCCTAATTACATGTATATAATTATTTTTTGTTGGAAAATAATAAGTAATTACCTTTCTTTGATTTTTCCTTTTTAGGTGGTTTACTCTTTTGCACGGTGGTGAAGGCCTTCGATTCGTTAGCCTTCTGCAGTTCCCTTCCGATAACGACGGCCGTCAAGTAGATCTGTAGCACCAGAATGGCACCGAGCAAGCCGAGCCTGACGGCTGGAATATTGTAGTAGCCGGTGGCCATGTCGAATTCTTTCTGTTCACCCTGCGCCAAGCCGAACCACAACGTCAAAACGGCAATGATGATGCTGGCCACACGGGTGATGAACATCACAGCATTGCTTACAGTCCTTGTTGCTGAGAAAAATATTAACATAATTTAATTAGATATGATGGAATTTTTTTAAATTACAAATATGATGAACTTAGGACATTTACGCTCAAAAGTTTTATTTTTCACCAAGTGATGATTAATGATGCTTAAAATTAGTTAAAAATTGATGTTCCTAAATACAATCATTTTAAAATTTAATCAATACTTGTTCGGCTAATCTCTTGATGGAATCAAATTTTCAAAATGGGAGAAGTAACACTCTTATTATGTTCCATTTATTAAAAGAGTTTTACTTTTCCCAATATTAAAATTAGTTTAAAAAAAGTTTTTTAAATTTTCAAAACAAGAAACATTTGATATTTATTAATAATTGAAATATATTTAAAAAGAGCTGCAATTAAAGAAAGTTATATAGTATGAAAAAGGTCGACAATCTTCATCAATCAAAGAATAACTTGAATTATGTTCGATTATTTGAGTCCGCAAATCGAAAGCTATTTTAATATAGGCAACACAAGTAACTTCTTTTTTTAGTGTTTTGAATTTGCATTAAGAGAATGTAAATTAAACAACATACATTTGATTAATAAGTATTTGTTAGTTATGTGAAATTGAGCATCTAAAAAATTAAGCACACTTACTTCATAAGAGAGAAATAAGGAATATATCTGGGCATAATATTTACATTTACAACTTGTTTTTATGTGCTAAATATATATTTTTTGAGCAAATAAAAATAAAGAACGAAAGATTCCTTTCTTTATTTAAATTCTTTTTCGCTAGTATTTTCATTTACCTTTCGTGAATTTATCATCCTTGTCCATGGTCTGGATGAGTTGAGCAATATGGATAACAAGCTCTGAGGTGTAGTGCTGCACCAAGAGGCAAATCAGGAGCCTGTTGAAATTCAGGAAGTACGGAATGGAGATGATGACGATTGCGGCCAGACAGTGCGACGCCTTCGAGAAGTACTCTTCCCTCTTGGTCCTTTGGAAATACAGTTCGGGAATTTCGTGCATCGCGTACGCTATTTGGATGATGATGAAGAGCTTCAGCATGAAGGACATTGGCGCCGGGTAGTCTCCCCAGATGGAGGATATCTGTGAAATATGTATACAAACATTTTTATTCACGGTATCAGCATGAAGAATAATATGCAATATGTGATTATTATAATGTTTAGTATTATTATTCTATATACTAAGACTGTTTGAAGGCAATCAACCAGTCTTTCAGCCCTTCTGTGGAAAATTAAATGAAATGAAATGAAATAATTGTTGTTATATATAAACAAGGAAATTAAATGTATTAATGAGGTTTTTATATAAAAACAACCGCATTAATACATTTCATTTCTTTTATTTTTCCACAGAAGGGCTGAAAGACTTGTTGATAGCCCTCCAGAAGTCTTTCAGGCCTTCTGTGGAATATTAAAAGAAATGAAATGTATTAATGAGGTTATCTATATTATTCATTATAACTAATAGTAGAATTAAAACTACAGTAAATTCAGTTAATATTTTGTCTAAACATTAAAATTTACAACTATGCAATTAAGATGCTAAAAGCATACAAAATATATAAGGTAAATAAAACACTCGGTTTGTAATTTCACTAATTTTAATGTCGAAACTGCGACACATGTTTATTAATCATCTGCCTGATGAAGCCACTGTGTGCCGAAACATATGTCACAGTTTCGACATTAATGAAATTACAAAACGAGTATTATTTACCTTATATATAATGGAATTTCACCAAGTATAAGCCTCGTCAATTCAATGCATACAAAATAATCTTATTGTTAAATATTTATCTGTCACTAGCGCTTACGTTTAATAGGTACTTTTCCCTGAAGATGATGTCGTAACCCCAGACGGTGGAAATCAAGTAGAATAACGCTAGCTGACCACTGGTGTTGAACACTGCCAACTTTGATTTTGAGAGGTGGAGGCGTTTTGAAATTTTCTGTGGATAAAGAATTTTTTTTTTTAATACTTCACCAACTATGTTATATGTTATTTACTTACATCAAGTACGTACTCCTGGATGATGGCATGGATTACAACGCAGATGAGACTGTAGAAGAAAATAGCTGCCCAATCCTTGATTCCGGTTGTGTACAAAGGAATTTCATTCGCTTCAGTTACATTGTGCTGCAATGCTATAAAGACAGATGCCATGGGAGCTGTTGACTGTAATAAAAACAAAATGGGGGTTTAATTTTAATAGCACTCAAAATATTATAATTTGTTTTTCGAGAATTGCTTAAGATAAAGAAAATAAATTAAAAGAACATTGTGCCAAAATCAGTTTACAATTAAAATTTATGATAAAAAAAAAGTTGAAAACATGTCCTGGAAACTTTTCTAGAAAGGCTCTTTTCCTATTTCGCAAAGAAAAATGTATTGTTTTTGTTCAAATTCTATTTGAAAATTTTATAATATATTATATTATTATGTATTATAGATACTTGTTGCGCTACACTCTTGACGGAACCAGTTTATTTCATCTATGGAACATAACAAGTGTTTTCCTTCTTCTGATTTGAAAATTTTATTTGATTTTTATTACATTAATTATTTTTCAATAGAATTCTTAATATCAATTGTTTTTTATACCAATTCATAATAGTTAATAATATGACGTTGCTTTGAGAAATCACAATTACTTTTCTTATTTCAGATTAATGTCTTTATGATTTTTAATTGATTTCTATTATCTAATTTCACAAGCTATCCACTCAGCCTAATCAAACCATTGCTTGAGTTAGCTTACTCCTATGTATTCACCTAACGTATTCTTGACCTACCACAATACATTGTATCTTGACCTAGCGTACTCCTGACCGACGCTAATGCGTAACGTATTGAGGTAGGTCAAGAGTACGCTAGGTAAATTTCTAATTTATTGCGACTGATCTATAATAATTTATTGTTATAAGTTAGGGCAATTTAAAGTTTATTATTTGGTATTGTAAAAGTTTCAAGTATTTTTTTTAAGAGGGATTTACTAGAGAGTTCTGAAGAGGATAACTTTTTAAAGAGTAAACTCTTCAGTACAGATTTATTATAAAATTTATTTTAAATACAAGTAGAAACATTTACTCAGGCACAAATTCAGACCTATTCGACTATATTTCATTATTGTGTCAGTTGCCGTACATGCCTGAATAAGTTATTTATATTTCATTATATTTATTTTAGTAAATGTTTTTACTTGTATTTAAAATAAATTTTATAATAAAGCTGTACTGAAGAGATCAAAACACGTGTCTGCAGATGATTATAAACTTGAATGCTAGATTATTTAATTGCTTTTGCTAGTTTAATATAATGAAATCAGTCTAAATTCAATTTTTGTTGAAAAGCTAAAAAAACACATCTATAAAGCAAAATAGTTAGAATTTTATCAATACAGAACTAAAAATATTAAAAAAAAAACTGTTTTAACTTTCTACATCTAAACAATTGTTTTTTTTTTAATGAAAATAATGTAACTTCCAGTTATTAAAAATAGAATATTTTAATAACTGGAAGTTACATTATTTTCACAAATAACAATATCAACCATGGATGATTTTGATTGATTGTTGAAGCCGTTTTTTTTTTTCAACGAACTAAAAAACTTTATTTATTTTATTATAATATTCAAATGCTTTATAAAAATCATCACAATTACCTTTCTTATTTCAGCTGAATGTCACTTATTACAAATGACACTATTGACAGATAACACAGATAACAATGACACTGATTACAAATTTCCAGATGGCAGATGTCCTAGATGACAGATGATATTGAATTGAGTATGAATGAAACAGATTACATCGGTGGCAGATGACACTAATTACTAATATCTCAGATAACATAGATGACAAATGTCAGGTGACACTGATTACAAATATAACAGAAGACACAGATGACAGAAAACACAGATAACGGATGATATTGCTTACAAATGTCCCAGATGACAGATGTCACAGATAACATAGATGACAAATGTCAGATTACACTGATTACAAATGAAAGAGAAGACACAGATGACAGAAAATATAGATAACAGATGACATTGATTATAAATGTCACAGATAATAGGTAACATAATTGACGTAAAGACATTTTTAATTCCTTTAAAACCACAGTTGTTTTATAAATAAAAATTTTGATAACACAGATAACAGATGAGGCTGATTACAAATATCCCAGATGACAGATGACTCCAATGACACTGAGTCTGAAATGTCCCAGATGACAGATGACACAGATAACATGGATGACAGATGTCAGATGACACTTATTACAAATGAAACAGATTACAGATGACACTCATTACAAATATTCCAGATGACAGCTGACAAAAATGACAGATGACATTTTTAATTCCGTCAAAATTACAGTAGTTTTAGAAATAAAAATTTTGTTTTATTTTATTTTCCCCCAATAATTAACGTTTCGGCCTTCTTGTAAATTATTTTATTTCAATTTATCATTTGTTTTTGTCGATTTTCATTCATTCTTTCAATCATTCATTCATGACAGATGACAAATGCGTCAAATAACAGATGACATAGATGATATAAAGTACAAATGTCACAAGTAACGCAGATGACAGATAACACTGATAACAAATGTCCCAGATGACAGATAACACATATAATACAGATGATAAATGAGAGATATCAAATTACACTGATTACAAATGACACAGATGACAAAAATAACAGATAACACAGAAAACAGACGACACTGATTACTAATATCCCTGACGATAGATGTTATAGATGACACAGATAACAAATGACTCCGATGATACTGAGTATAAGTGACACAGATGACATCAATGACAAATGACACTGATTAAAAACGTCCCAGATAACATCGATGTCAGATGACACTGATTACAAATGTCCCAAATAACAGATGTCACAGACGACATGTTACCCAAATGACAGATGACCTTAATGATTTTTAATTGTTTCATTAAAGATATCATTACCTAATTTAACAAATTCATCACTTGAGTTAACGTACTCGTATGTATTCACCCAGCGTACTCTTGACCTACCACAATAAAAAGTGTCTTGACCTAGCGTACTCCTGACCTACGATAATGCGTAATGTATTGAGGTAGGTCAAGAGTACGCTGGGTAAATTTCTAATTTATTGGGAATGACCTATAGCATACTAGGCTAATTTATAATTTATTGGTAAGTTAGGCCAATTTAAAGTTACTATAAAGGTGTTTTCGACAAGAACTAATTAAAACAAAGAGTTTTGAAGAAAATTATTCAAATTTTTATTGTATAAGAAAGAGTAAGGTTTGGCAATTATAAATGAGAAATGATATCGGACAAATTTCCACCACGAACACACTTTAAAATGTCGATTCTAACATCAAAATTTTCAATCACTTTTTTGGCAAAATGGTTGATTTATTTCAGTAAATTTCAGTATTCAAAACATTTACACTTTCTTCACAAATTTGTTTTTATTTACTATATGTATATTTCGAACACAAAGTTAACTTATAAATAGTTTATGTGTTTATTAATACTTTAGTATTCTTATATAAGCGATATTCGGAAAAGTTAATAACAAAATTTTAAAAAAGTACAAATAATTTAGGTTATAAAAATCCTGGGCGGAGTTCACTCTATTTCAAAATTGTCTTCCACTCAAACCCTGCGTTTCTTCTAGTAATAGGACACTTCATTGCACTTTCTGTGATGCTAAAAGCTTATTTATTTTATAATAAATTTCATTTTAGAACCAATCGCTTTCTATATTATGTCAACATAAAAAAATATATAATAAATACATAAACAAAAGTTTATTTCGTTAATCACGTCACAGATTTTCAGTTTCAGGACTGCAATCGATTCGATAGGCTCCATATAGTCTATGTCTTTACACAGACTCTTAAAAAATAAAACATGATCGGGTCTGCTACTTAACAGCTGAAAATCGTGAAATTTGGTTCTGCAATAAATTCATTATTTCGGTGACTGTGTGATTTGTGGCATCATCCTGTTGAAACCACAAATCATCATTAATGGGCCAAAATTGAGTAGAAAATTTCGCAAAGAATTAATAATTGACTAAAAAGTCCTGTTGGACTTTAAAATAAAAAAAAAACAATTAAAAATTACTTTAAGAAGTTTGTTTCACAAATTTGATTCAAAAAGCTATAGAAAATTGGACGAAAATAGTTAAAAACTAATTTTCTAGAAACGTTAATAATATGCTTAAAAACAGTACAAAAAAATCCAATAGTGAGGTGTTTAATTTTTTTAATGATTAGAAGAAAAAATATTTAAAAATTTATTAAAAAAAAAAAACAGGGAACCCAAAAGGAACAATTGAAAATTTTACTAGAAGAATTGAAAATTTTCTTAAACGGTGCAAATGTTTAAAATTTTTCAATTAAACTTAAACTTGGTTTTGTATTCAATATCGACATTTCTTTTTCATTTTAATCATAAGGATGGTGGCGACCGTTACTACGTGTAATTCATGATAAACTATCGCACTTACTATGTCTTTTACCACTAAAAATTTTCGACTGATTTAAAAATAATTTATAATCTCAAAATAATTATTATATTCTTTGTATTATTGAACTATTTATTATTTTTGTTCTTCCTCAACATCGACTGTTTATTATTATTTATTTATGTTTCCTCAATTTTAACTGTATTTTGGTAACATTCAACAATTTTTATGTTTTTGTTTGCTAAATATCGAGCGGTTTTTTTTGGGTAATGTTTAATTCTTCTTTTATGTTTATTGCACCAATTTAATCTTAAATTGGTGCAATGTTTTATTTATTAAAAATTAACTGATTTATTTCTGCTTTTTAATTTAAATATTAAATAAAAAGCAGAAATAAAGCAGTTGTTAAGTATAGTTTGAGAATGATGAGTTTAACTCTGTCGAAACTATAGTTACAAATAAAATATAAAGTGTGTGATATTAAAAAAGACACTCGTGTTTATAATTTATAAAAAATGTATCACAAAGTAGAAGCGTCCACAATTAGTTATTCAATTGTAAATGGAAACGTGGTTTTGAGATTTACGTGAAGATAGATTTGATAATTACACAGAAAACAATGGGAACACTTTCTTTGACAAAGAAAAAATGTAAATGTTTTTTTTTGTTAAAGATAGCTGTTTTTATTTTATTTTGGAAATGTTTAATTCTTTCTTTCCTATGTTCCTTATTTTAAGAAATTTACACATTTTTAAATAAATTTTTTGGAAAAGTTTTAAGTATTTTTAAGGAAAAAAACTTTTTTCGGTGCAAATTTCAGAAATTTTTTTGCAAATTTTCAACTGTTTTTTGTTTTAAGTTTTGTAAAAACTATTTATTTACTTAAAGTAATGTTCTAATAATTTGTATAAATATAAAAACACTTTTCTGGATTGTGTTTGTAGATTTTAGAAAATTCATGTATTCAACTGTTTTTTTTAAGACTGTTTTTCCTGAAACTTCAAATAATTGCAAAATCAACAATTTTTTTCTTTCTTTATTCTTTTATTGATCAAATTTTTAACTGTCTTTGAAAATTTCTTCCTGATTTTAAGAATTTTTTAAAAGTTTTCTAAAATTTCATTTTTTTAAGCAAAATTTTTAACTTTTTTTCTTCTCTGCTTTTTTATTACATTTTTGATTTTACATATAAAACTATTTTTTCTTGTCAAATTTGAATTGGCTGTTTTTAAGCATTTTGGAAATTTTTAATTTTATTTGTTTTCGACCGTTTTATACAGGGTGACTGACGAACAACCTTTGGTGCTATATCTCGCTTATTTTTTATCCGATTTTAATAAATAAAACATCAAATTAAACCATTTTTAAAAGGCTTTAATAGGATCTGAACTGTTATTTTTTCTCGCACCCAGTTTTTGACAAAATACGATCAACATTTTTTTTTAATTGCACTGTATATATATTTTTATTGATTCGCAAGCAGATTTTTTTTTCTGAATATAAAAATGTAGACAAATTTATCCATACATCAAACTTAAGTCGAGAAATTGAGGATTAAAAAAATAAATAAAAAGTCAAGTATCCATTGTAAACAATATACAGACTCTATTTTAAATGTCAAAAGTGACAGTGAAAGCCATTGATACAATACTGCAACGATTTTTTTTTTATTTCATAATTAAAATGTTGCAATATTTCAAACACTGTACTAGAATTTTGTGCTTCTACAGAAATCGTTTTTCAGTTTTTGAAATCTTGCAACATTTTTATTATGACAGATAGAAAATAGAGATTATCGGATTAAAGAGAAAAAACATAATCTATCGAATGAGGACGTAGCCAACTATGGTTTCCATTAAAAAAAATGAAAGTATGACGCAAACTTTCGGAAAATAAGAGCGATAAAATTTTTCTGAATATATTTTTATTAATCTGCGTAAAATAATCTACAACTTTGATCGTTACAGCTTTTTTCTCGACGCTGACAATATCAACAGATCTTACAGCATCGGTTTTATTTAATTTTACCAAAAACAAGTGAATATCTAAT
Organism: Ontholestes murinus; assembly: GCA_963969525.1. Classification (NCBI taxonomy): domain Eukaryota; kingdom Metazoa; phylum Arthropoda; class Insecta; order Coleoptera; family Staphylinidae; genus Ontholestes; species Ontholestes murinus. The sequence goes on from OZ018388.1 coordinate 76,411,796, forward strand.
TTAAAAAAAAATTAGTGAATTAAAAAATATATTTTGCTTTTAATTAGTTTGAATTACAACAAAACATAAAAATTTGTTTTTCTCTTGATACATTAGTTCTATCGGAATATTTTAGAAAGTTTTAGTAAAGATATCTAGAATTTTTAGCAGTTTTTTTTTGTCATTTGTTATCTATCATTTGTCGTCTATATTCTGTCATTTGGCATCTATCATTTGCCATTTTTTATCTATCATTTGTAATTTATCATGTAATACCTATCATTTGTTATCAATTTTGTCATGTACCATCTATCATTTGTCATCTGCCATCTATCATTTATCATGTGTTATCTATCATTTGTAATTTTTCATTTATCTCCTATCATTTTTCATTTGCTCTCTATAATCTGTTATTTTCTAAAAATTATTTGTCATCTGCCATGTAGAATTTGTTAATTGTTTCTTTATCATCTGCCATCTATCACCTATTATTTCTTATAATTGTTGTCATCTGCCATCTATAAGTTGTTCTTTGTGTTTGGTTATCTGCTATCTATTATTTGTCACTTGCCATCTATCATTCGTCATCTGATTTATGTCATTTAATATATCTGATTTGTTATCTTTCTTTTCTCACCTCTCATCAAGCCTTACTCTTCTGTCTTTAATCTGTCATTTATCAGGTTGTTGTCTTCTGCATCTATCACTTATCATCTGTCATTTGTCTTCTATCATTTATCATGTATCATTTGTCATTTGTTTTTTGTCAATTGCCATCTATCATCTGTCTTCATCAACAAATTAAAACCACAAAAAAACAGATGGCAAATGGTTGATGGCAGATGACAATAATAAAAAGCAATTGATAGATATATGTCAAAAAAAAAAAACAGATGGCAAATAACAAAAAACAGATGATAAACGATAAGTACCAGATGGCAAATTGTAAATGACAAATGATAGATGGGAGCTAATAAAAACATGATAGATGACAGATGACAAAAAATAGATGACAAATAATAAATAACAAATACCAATGATAGATGACAGATGACAAAAGACAAATAACAACTTTTGGATAACAGATGACAGAAAAATATAACAAATAATAGATAACAATGACAGAATGACAGAAGACAAATTGCAGAAGATTAGTCATATATAAACAAATGATAAAATGACCAATGACAAAAAAAACATGACTAATGGTTGATGGAAGATGACAATGAAAAGATAACCAATGATAGATATTACATGTCAAAAAACAGATGACAAATAATAGATAGCATGTGACAAAAAACTTGATAAATGACAGTTTATAGATGGCAGATGACAAATAATCAATGATAGACGACAGAAGACAAATAACAAATTATAGATGGCAGATGACAACGAACAAACAACAAATGATAGATGGCAAATGACAGGTGATAAATAATAGATAACAGCTGTCAAAAACAGATGACAAATAAGAGATGGCAGATGGCAAAACAATAACAGTTGGTTGCCTTGGTGTTTGTTCTTGTATTTTTCTAGACATTTTGAATTTTCCTAATATTATACATGTTTTTTTTAGCAATTTCTACAAGAAACTTCTCCAAGGGTTCTACAAATTTCGGATTTTTTCTTCAATTTTTATTTCAAACTTGTGTAATTTTTTAGAATTTCTGGTTTTATTTTATAAACATTTTTAGCAACTATTTATGGTTTGAGTTTACGTGATGTTTCGAAAAATAAAATAACACTTTTATTTTTATTCAGCCATCTTTCTCATTTTATTCTAAACTTGCACATTATTTTTTGCTTTTTTTTTTTAATTTTCCATCAAATTTAATTTCTTCCAAATTTGTCAAAAAAAGCGTTTCTTGTTTCATTTTATCAGCATTTTCCAGAAAATTTTCTTCGAAATCTTTTATTACTTCTCGTTTTATTCAAGCAGAATTTTCCATCAATAATTTACAAAATTTGTGATATCAGCACTTTTTCATCAATTTTTTGAGAAGTTTTGCTTTATTTTATTAGAATTTAACTGCAGTTAGTATTCTGTTTTATTAGTTCTTTCGAAATATTTTAGAAAATTTTTAGAATTTACCATTAATTCTTGTCTGAATTTCTAAGAATTTTGTGTTCAAAAATTTTAGCATTTTCCAGCAATAATTCTTCTAGATTTTTACAGCAATTCTGATTTTATTCTCTAGCAATTTCGAAAAAACTCTCGATCTCGTTAAAAACTAGTCTTTTAGCAAAAAAAAAAAAATGCTTAAAAAGAGTTGAAAACTTTCTTAAAAAGGCTCTTAAGTTTTAGTAAGCAACTATTTTTTCTTTAGTAAACTTCATTTGTTTTTGAATACTCAATATAAACATTTTTTGGTAATTTTTTTATCCCAACTTATTTTTTTTGTATTGTTAAACTTTATTTTTTGTTTTACCTCAATAAAGACTGTGCTATTTATTTTTTTTTTCAATTTCAATTTTGGTAACTGTTTTCATTGGTTTATGTTTCTGAAATATCAACAGTATTTTTTACTGTCATTCATTCAATTTCGTGTAAATATTGATTTTTTTATTTCTTTAATTTCAAGTACTTTTGTAATCGTCTTTTTTTAGTTTTTTACTTTTTCAATTGCTATTGTTTTATTTGTTAATGATTGGCTGTCTTATCAATAAATTCTTAGTAAAGGGAAAGTTCAATTTTGTTTTTGCAAAATTCGATCAACAAGTTCTAACTGTTCTTACGCAAACTTATTTTGTAAAATTCTTTCAAAGCAATTTTAACAAGTTTTCAATTGTTTTTTTTTTATAAAACCCTAACCATAATTTTTTCCACTGCCCTAACTATGGTGTATATTAAACTAATTAAACTGATGAAATTTAAAAAAAATGCCACTGGATTCTACTCTAAATCCAAAGCCAACTTAGTCATCAATTTCTGTTGAATGCTCTTTAGTTAATGTCAAGCTACACCTTTGCTACAACCAGATAAGCAAACTTGGCGAAGAAAAACACTTGTTATATTTCACACGGCAATAATTCAATTAACACTTTGACAATTATTTTATTTATTCAGACTAGTTTGAACAGTAACAACAATATTAAAGAATGCTTTGATAACCAGTCACTCAACTTATCTGTCGTATATAAATGATCAGTACAAATAGTTTATACTTTGAAAACAGATCAGTGACCTAAACAAGTATCAGACAGAAAATATAAATACAGAACATTATAACTGTTCTTTTATAGAAAACATATAAAACTTTATACTATGTATATAACTGTTTACTTAGTTATTAAGAATAATAATTGTTTAATTAGTTTTATCACTATTATCGACTTTAACGTCATCATATTCAAGAAGTATCACTAAGTAAACACCTCAACAAACAAATCGAAACGAGTTTAACATTTTGTTTCTTTATTTATTTAGATATTTTATTTATACGATGTTTACTAATATATTGTGTACGACTTATAATCAATACTTTTTTGATATTTTTGATGAATTAGTTTTACTACTTACCCAGTAGTAAAACATTTTTGTATTAATTAAATTGTTGAATTAAAACACTTATTTCACTTAGAAATATATTGATGATGCACAAAAACCAGGAATATATTCAATTAATTGCAACCAATGGGACAGACGCAAAGAAATTTAGGTACATGATTCAAAGAACACATCTATCACGTTAAAAATCAAAACCCACAAAAATCAGCTGTCGCCTATCATTCTTTAAATACTGGTCATGAGTTTTCGATCATCAATACAAAATTACTAAAATTTTCGACATCTTATATTATAAATTAAATATGTTGGAAGCAATCGAAATGAAGAAACATGAAAACAAATTACTTAATTTTGATTTAAGCCCACTAAATAATCCTGCAAACAAATAATATTGTAAACCTTCTTAGTATTTCCTTTATCCACATTTTTTCCCAATAATCGGGCTGTGGATACAGGTACTATTAAATTTAATAATGACCTAACAAAAATGCAGCGGGATCACTTGAAAAATCTTCGGGAAGATCTAAATCGTCGAAAGGGCAAAGGAGAGTCTAACTTGACTATAAAGTATGTTAATGGGAATCCCCAGATTATGTCAGTGCCCGTTAGCCAAAAAAACTGAAGATATATTTTCAAAACTTAGGCGGCTTGAGATCAAAACTCCATGAATTTATTTTAAAAGTTAATTGTTCGGTTTATGATGTAATTGTATTAGTGGAAACTTGGCTTGATAAATCCGTTTCTGATTCTGAACTTGGCCTCAGTGATTTCATAGTATATAGAGTCGATAGATCTCAGGTAAATAGTAATAAATCTAAAGGCGGCGGTGTACTTATTGCTGTCCGACGTAGAATTTCAAGTAAACGAGTCACAAGTTCAGAAATAGTAGAGCAGTTATTTGTTAGTGTGGCAAATAAGTTTTTAATTGGATCTACATATATTCCACCGGGAGCTAATATTTGTTACTATACTAATCATGCATCGACTCTGGATGAAGTTTGTAATAATTTTAGTAATCATAGTTTTATATTTTGGGGTGATTACAATCTACCAAACGCAATTTGGAGTAATAAGGGCAAAGCTGTTTTAGCAGATAATAATCAATCTTATCCAGCTCATATATTAGCAAATGTATTAGAATATTATGGAATAAATCAAATTAACAAAATTGCTAATGACAGAGGTCGGTATTTGGACTTATGTTTTTCAAATATCCTAAATATAAATATTAGTATAGCTCTCGATAAATTATGTCGATCTGATTGTCACCACTGTCCATATATAACCGAAACCAACATTCAGAATTTGGATTATATTGCTTTACCTGAGATCTGGGTTCATGATTTTCAATCTGCAGATTATTCTGCTATTAATAATTATTTTTGTTCTGTTGACTGGGACCAAGTATTCAGTGAAAACAATGTCGATAGGGTTGTAAGTAATTTTAACAATATCATTTATAATGCTTTTAATATGTTTGTGCCGTTAAAATTGTTAAAAGATTCTACGTATCCCAAATGGTTCAATTCTGAGTTAATTAAACTAACAAAACAAAAGAAAAATGCTCATGCTGCATATAAAAGATCGAGGTCACTTTTGGATTATGAAAAATTTAGAAAACTACGATCTACATGCGAACGACTTAATAATGACCTCTATATATCTTACATTCAGAAAATTGAATCCAATATACAGGGCAATGCAAATTATTTTTGGAAATATGTTAACCATTGTCGAAAATCAAATGGTTTTCCTAAACATTTACGTTTGAACGATAAGTCGGCTGATTCAATTCCCGAAGTTGCAGAATTATTTGCTGAGCATTTTTCAAATTGTTACTCAGGAGGAAATTTTAATAACGTGCCTCAATTTAAATTTCAGCGGTCAGTTGAGTTAAGTAAAGTAAATGTTACTCTTACTGATGTTTTTAATGCGCTATCAAACTTGCAAGAGACCGCTAGTGTGGGTCCTGATGGCATTTCGGCTTATTTTTTGAAAAAATGTAAAATTTCACTCGCTAAACCGATAAATGATTTATTTAATTTGTCACTGACGTCAGGAATATTCCCGATTTGCTGGAAGAGTAGCTTCATAACACCAATTTTTAAAAGTGGCCAAAGGGAGAATATTGAAAATTATAGAGGTGTGTCATTACAATCTACATTACCAAAACTTTTAGATTTATTGGTTTCAGAGCAACTTATGTGGAATTGTAAAAACTTTATTGCCAATGAACAACATGGATTTTTAAAAGGTAGGTCTACTACCACCAATCTTCTCTCGTACCATACATATTTATCTGAGGCCTTGGAAAATGGATACCAAGTTGATGCTATATATACTGATTTTTCCAAGGCCTTTGACCGAGTCGATCACCGAATTTTATTGGCAAAATTAAAATCTATTGGATTGCATGGTAGATTAATTGATTGGTTAGGTAGTTACTTAACTGGTAGATCCCAAAGGGTTAAAATTGGTAATGTTTGTTCTTCAGACATCAAAGTTATATCGGGTGTCCCTCAGGGCTCACACTGCGGACCAATTTTATTTTTATTGTTTATTAATGATATTGGACAACGTTTGGAACATAGTAGATTTCTTCTGTTCGCTGACGACTTAAAGATATTTGCACGAATAAAAACTATTACTGACCAAGAAAGACTGCAAAGCGATCTGAATAGGTTAACTGAATGGTGTGCAAATAATAATCTATTTTTTAATCTAAAGAAATGTTGTTTTATATCATTTCATCGCGGCCAGAAGATTGAATATAATTATAGTATATGCAATTACTTACTTAACTGTGTGAATGATATTAAAGATTTGGGTGTAACCTTTAATTTTAAATTAAATTTTAATGGACATATTAAGGTGATATGCAACAAAGCATTGCAGATTCTTGGATTTGTAGGTCGATTTTCTAAAGACTTTAGTGTGAGTACTCTGCGCTTGTTGTATGTCTCCTTAGTTAGGCCTCATTTAGAATATGCATCTAGTGTTTGGTCACCTTATGCACGTACACTTGCAAATGAGCTGGAAAGGGTACAGGGAAGATTTTTGCTCTTGGCCTCTAGAAGACTTGGGTTTAGCAGATACCATTTCAGCCACAGTGCAATGTTGATTTCTTTGGGTCTAGAGTCGTTGGAGAACAGAAGAATCTTTAGCGACTTATGTTTAATTTACAAAATGATTAATAATCTAATTGATTGCATAAACTTAGTTAATGCATTAGATTTTTATATACCACGCAGAGGTCCATCTAGAGCTAAACTTCTCTTTCGGACACGTTTACACACCACTAACTATGGTGCGTTTAACCCACTTAGTAGAGTGATGCGTTTGTGTAATCAATTAAATAATAATATTAATTTTAAGCTATTTCAGCCATCATTCTCTCATTATAAATTATATTTGAAGCGCATTGACTTGTCCACAATCATTAATATATAATAATCTTTTTATTCCATATTTATTATTTAATTCATTTTATATATTGGTTTTATTAAATTATATCTATTTATTATTTTAATCAATTTTACCTATTTATTTATACTTTCAATTAGTTTTATTAATTTGTATTTATTGTTTAATCAGTTTTATATATTTGTGATTTATTGTTTTAATAAGTTTTAACTATTCGTTATTTATTGTTTTAATTTTAATTATATATTTGTTTTTATTATTTTATTATTTGTTTGTCCATACACATGTGAACATCGTTATATACAATTTTAGTTATATTATCTGTGATACTATATTGTGATATTATACACCATTTCAAGTGATATTAGGCTGTGTACTTATAACATTTTAGTTATTTTGTATTATTTTAATTTTGTCAATATTATTTTATTAATTCTTGTACTATTAATACAACGTAGGAGTAACATGCTATTAATGACTCAACTAATGAACCTGTCGACATTATTTAGAACTGAATATCGAGCCAAGTTTCATGTTCTTTATATGTATTACTTTCTGTTAAATGGTTTTTGTTATTTTAAGTTTATGTTGCTAAACCTATTATGGAATATTATTATTTTTCTATTATATTTTTATGTAAAAGGTGTATCCGTATAAATAAATCAAATCAAATCTCTCTTTAATCTAAACATTTAACTATTGATAATGAGTACATTGTACTCGAAATGTACATTTAGTAAATATAAACAATTTGTGAAAGAAGTGTTAGGGATTCAATACAATTTTATTGTTTCACTGGTTTTTATTCTTTTTCTTTCTGTGCCATCTACTATTAAAGATTGGCAACCATCATTTGATATACTTTTCTAATTTACACTATATGAATTAATGCTGCGCCTTGGGTATTTGAAACCATATATAAGGAGATTTAAGCGAAGATTGTTACCATCATTTGATATACGTTTCTATTTTGGCTCTATGAATTAATGCAGCGGCTTTGGATATTTGAAACTAGTCGTGAAGATTTATCAGCAAAGATTGTTTATTCCGGCCTACGCTTTTACCTTAAATTTTGCCTTCTACTATTAGCTGTACTTATCGTTTCCTATTATATGCCATAAATAGGCTGCTTTCCTCTTCTTTATTGTTTTAGTCATTCCAGTTCTTTATTTATCCCTTTTTTTTAGATTACAAAAAATAAAAACAAGTGAAACAACACCAAACATTTGAATTCAAGAATCTAATTGATTGTATTTATAGTTATACTACTAAACATTGAAGTCACATATGTTCAACATAATGGTAGCAGATTGTACACTCTTATCAATTAAATTAACACCGATATTTAGAAAAAATGCTAATTAACACAAAACGAGATAATGAAAAGCAGTACATGCCCTGATTACAACCCTTTCGCCGTTACCTAACCTAAATCGGGTGACATATGTCGGGCGAAAACTCACCGAAGTTTCGGCTCTGGGAACCAGTTTTCTATTAAAATCGACTCGTAAAATTTACCTGAATCAACAGTCCCACGACGAAGACCATAACGACACAGGAGACGATATCAGCGTGATTCTGTATGACGAATTCATGGCTGAGGATCGGCGGGTTTTTATTCGTGGATTTCCTGACTGGCTTCACCATTTTGGCGTTTCGTAGATTTCGAGCTGTTGTGTTGTGTGTCGTGTCCTCCCCTGCGCTGTTAATTTCCCCCGTCGTCGAATGCGCCACGAAGTGCCTTTTCCAGTCAGCACCGGTCGAACGCCCGTCGTAAAGTGCGAGAGAAATTTCCGGGGCAGGGAATTGGGATATGCCACGACGTTACACGTAAACAAATCCGAACGTACAAATCACAACTGTCGCCGCCGCCGACTCGACGCGCCGTTGCCGTTTATGAAACGTCACTTTCCAAAACTTTCATTTGTTTTAAATTTGAAACTAATCACTCAACTGTTTCAAAATGATTCACGCTCAACTTCAGACCTAATTGACTATTAAGCAAGATAATAATAATTAAGTATATAATGTAATACATATAATTCCTACCGTGTTGTCAATAGTACGGATTCTTGTTTATAGTGGATTGTAAATATGTCTAATTGGAATGGTATAATATGATTACTAGTTACTAGTTTAATAATTTATTTTTATTTAATCATTCTACATTTCGGTGTAGGATGTAGGTTAAGAATTAATAAATTATATTAAAGTTCTTTTATTTTGTAGAAAATTAATTAATAATTAGAAAATCTAGATTTACGAAATATTTAGATTAATTCAGATTCATTATTAATTATTGTTTAATTGCACACAAAGCAATATTTACGTTATTAACAAATAATTATTCTAGAATAAATTAATTAATTGTTACGTGAAGATCAAATTGATTTGACGAATAAAGCACCAATAACCTGTATTCACACTGTGGAAAAAAGAAAGTTTATTTATTAGTGCTTTATTCGTTAAATTTATTCTGCAATAATTTACAGAGGGCTATCATCAGAATCAGGACGAGAGAAAATTTTAAACAAATGTTTTATAATTTCTCATCTATTATTTATATGATTCTATCTTTAAAAGTAAGTACAATCCATAATTAAATATTAATATTTTAAATTTTAAATTTGTGAATATTTGGTTGCATAACCTAGCATAAATTAGAATAGCGTATTTATTAATTTATTTCTGTATATCATAAATAAATACGTTTTTCTAATTTAAATTTAATTAATTTCGTCTTTAATTTTACAATTATTTCGTCATACTGTGGCTTCTTAAAATTTTTGAAGTTTTATACTTTAACATTATTTTTTTCTTATGGATAAGTATTAATTAATAAAATTTGCAACATTCAAGAAAAAACTAGTATTTGAAATTATCATTAATAAAATTATTAATGTATAAATTCTTAATTAGTAAATAATAATGGTTTCGATTGAAAGGAAAAATATTAATATTTTGAGTTGCTTGTACATATGCAACCAAATGTACAATAATAATATATTTTTCAAAATAATCAACTGATGGGCTTTTTAGCATTGCGATGCAATGAATGAGGGTTTAAATAGACTATTATCGCGCATCTAGGACTTCAGTCACCATAGCAACCATAACAACCATAGGCGTGCGAGCCAAATTTTGTCATTTTAAATGAATAATTGTAGGGTACAAAAACGCCGGCGCCAAACAAATATATGTAGGGTGGGTGGGTGGCCTATATATCATTGTAATCTGTCAACTATAAATTGTCATCTGCCAACTGTCATTGGTCAACTGTTTACTGCCAATTGTCAAATCTCAACTGTCATCTGTCAACTATAAACTGTCATGTGTCTACCGGCATCTACAAAGTGCCATCTGTTAATTGTCAACTATCAACTGTCATCTACCAACTGTTATTAATTGTCAATTGCCATCAGTCAACTGTCATCTGTCAATTGTAAACTGTCATATATCAACTATTATCTTTAAATTGTCATTTATCAACTGGCACCTGTTAATTGCCAACTATCTATGTTATTTATAATTATAATTAATGTTTCTTGTAATAGTATACTTGTACACATATACACTTTTTAATCACCTAAGTTAAGTATGTCAACTACCTACACTTCGCCTACATTTGAAAAAATAAAAATAAAGCCGTAAATAATAATAATAATATCAACTGTTATTTGTCAACTATCATCTGTTAATTGTAAACTGTCATCTGTCATCTGTCAACTATCAATTGTAATCGGTTAACTGTCATCTCATCTATCAACTATAATTTGTGATCTGTCAAATGTCATCTGTTAATTGTCAACTATCTACTGTCATCAGTCAATTGTAATCTGTCAACTGTCATCTACCATCTATTATCAATCAACTGTCAATTGTCAATGGTCATCAGTCAATTTTCATGTCAATTGTCAACTGTTATCTACCTCTACTGTTGAAATTTAGTAGTTGTAGTGTAAGTATCACGATTTGTATTATTTTATATTTATATTTTGTAAAAAGGAGAATCCGCAAATTAAATTAATTTAAACTGTCATCTGCCAACTGTCACATGTCAACTATTATATTTGAATTGACATTTGTCAACTGTCGTCTGTTAATTGTTAACTATTAACTGACATCTGTCAACTGTCATTTACCAACTTTGTTAATTATAAACTGTCATTTACCAACTGTTATCTATCAACTGTGAATTGCCAATTGTCATCAGACAACTGTCATCCGTCAATTGTTATTTGTCAATTGTCAACTGTTACCTATTAATTGTAAACTGTCATCTGCCAACTGTCATATGTCAACTACTATCTTTGATTTATCATTTGTAAACTGATATCTGTCAATTGTCAACTGTCATCTACCGACTATCATTTGTCAATTGAAAACTGTCATCTGTCAACTGCCTTTTACCAACTGGAATCTATCAATTGTAAATTGTCAATTGTTATTAGTCTGTCATCTGTCAATTGTCAACTATCATCTAGTAACTATAAACTGTCATCTGACATCAACTAACTGTCATCTGTTAATTGTCAACTATCAACTCTCATCTGTCAACTGTTATCTAACAACTGTCATCAGGTAATTGTAATCTGTCATGTGTTAACTGTCATCTACCACGTTATCAATCAACTGTCAATTGTCAATGGTCAACTGTCATCTATTAACTGTCATGTATCAATTGCCAACTATCATCTATGAATTCTGTCAACTGCCAACTGTCATAAGTCAACTATAAAATGTCATCTGTCAAATGTCACCTACCAATTGTCATCTGTTAATTGTTAACTATCAACTGTCAATTGTCAATTGTCATTAGTGAACTGTCATCTGTCATTTATCATCTGTTAATTGTCAACAGTCTCCTATCAATATTATCTCTGAATTGTCATTTGTCAAGTGTTATCTTTTAATTATGAACTATCATGTCATTTACCAACTCTGTCAATTATAAACCGTAATCCCTCAACTATCAATTACCAACTGTTATCTATAAACTGCCAATTGTCAATTGTCATCAGTCAACTGTCATCTGTCAACTGGATCTACCAACTGTTACCAATCAACTGTCAATTGTCAATTATCATCAGTCAACTGTCATCTGTCAATTGTCATCTATCAATTGTAAACTGCCATCTGCCAACTGCATATGTCAACTATAAACTATCATCTGTCAACTGTCATCTACCAACTGTTACCAAGTAACTGCCATTGTCAATTGTCATCAGTCAACTGTCATCTGTCAACTGGATCTACCAACTGTTACCAAGTAACTGTCACTGTCAATTGTCATCAGTCAACTGTCATCTGTCAATTGTCATCTACCAACTGTTACCAAGCAACTGTCAATTGTCAATTGTCATCAGTCAACTGTCACGTGTCAATTGTCAACTGTCATCTATCAATTGTAAACTTTCATCTGCCAACTACCAATGTTAATTGTCGTCTGTCAATTATTAACTGTCATATATCAACTATAAATTGTCCATTGTTAACTGTCATCTATAAATTGTAAACTATCATCTGCCAACTACCAATGTTAATTGTCATCTGTCAATTATTAACTGTCATATATCAACTATAAGTTGTCAATTGTCAACTGTCATCTATCAATTGTAAACTGCTATCTGCCAACTGTCATATGTCAACTATAAACTGTCATCGGTCAACTGCCATCTACCACCTGTTACCAAGTAACTGTCATTGTCATCAGTCAACTGTCATCTGTCAATTGTCATCTACCAACTGTTACCAAGCAACTGTCAATTATAAATTGTCATCAGTCAACTGTCACGTGTCAATTGTCAACTGTCATATATCAATTGTAAACTGTCATCTGCCAACTACCAATGTTAATTGTCGTCTGTAAATTATTAACTGTCATATATCAACTATAAATTGTCAATTGTCAACTGTCATCTATCAATTGTAAACTGCCATCTGTCAACTGTTATATGTTAACTATAAACTGTCATCTGTCAACTGTCATCTACCAACTGTTACCAAGTAACTGACAATGTCAATTGTCATCAGTCAACTGTCATCTGTCAATTGTCATATACCAACTGTTACCAAGCAACTGTCAATTGTCAATTGTCATCAGTCAACTGTCATGTGTCAATTGTCAACTGTCATCTATCAATTGTAAACTGTCATCTGCCAACTACCAATGTTAACTGTCGTTTGTCAATAATTAACTGTCATATATCAACTATAAATTGTCAATTGTAAACTGCCATCTGCCAACTGTCATCTATCAACTATAAACTGTCATCTGTCAACTTTCATCTATTAATTATCAACTATCAACTATTATTATCAACTGCTAATTATTAATTGTCAGCAGTCAACTGTCATCTGTAAATTGTAAACTGTCATCTGCTAACTATCATATGTCAACTATTATCTCTGAATTGATATTTGTCAACTGCCATCTGTTAATTGTCAACTATCATCTGTTATTCACCAACTCTGTCAATTATAAACTGTCATCTGTCAACTATCATTTACCAACTATTATCTACCAAACTGTCAATTGTCAATTTTCATCAGTCAATTGTCCACTGTCATCTATCAACTATAAACTGTCATCTCTCAACTGTCATCTGTTAATTGTCAACTATCAACTGTCATCTCTCAATTGTAAACTGTCACCTACCAACTGTTATCAATCAACTGTCAGTTGACAGTTTTCATCAGTCAACTGTCATCTGTCATTTGTCAACTATCATCTGGCATGTTTAACTGACAACTGTTATTTATTATTGCCATGCGTCATATATTAATCTACCGTCATCTGTCAACTGTTAATTATATAGGTCTATGTCAACTGTCAATTGGAACCTGTGTACCGTCATCTATTAGCCATCATCTATCAACTATTAAATGATATCTGTCATCTGTCATTTATTATACACTTCATGTCCACTGTAATATGTCAATTCTAATGCCAACATCTGTTAAATATTATTATATGTCATTATCATTCTTCACCTATTTTTCATTAAACATCTATCAACTGACATATGTTAATTTGATGAGTATCATATGTCATTTCACGTAATCATTTGACAACTGTCATCTGTCAACTGCTGAGATTTATTATGACTCAATTATCAACTATCTAATAATTTTTCATTCGTTAACATTTGTTAACTACCATGTCTAATCTATTATGTCATTTATTAATTGCCATTTTTCAAATTTTATATTAATGTACTTTATCTATTAACTGTAATCTGCGCACTTTCACCTATCAACCATCATCTGTTAATTTTTATTAATTACCTGTCATCTGTCAAATATAAGGTGCCATGTAATGCAGAGACTCATCATAGCCTTAAACGAATACATCAAAGTAAATAATTACCTGTCATCTGTCAAATATCGTCATTAACTTTTATCATATGTCAAATTTTAACTGCCATTTGTCGTCTAAAATTTGTTTATTTGTCATAATCTGTCAATTATTATTTATAAAATATCATCTACTAACTGTCATCTGTCAATGTCAATTGTTATTTGTTGTAATGTGTCTGTAATGTGTCTATTTTAATATATTAACTAGGAATCTGCGTCCTTGTCAAAGACAAAAATCATCTGTTATTTGCCATTTATCATCTGCCAATTAACATCTATTATAATAACTCAAATCTGTGAACTGTCATTTATTAAATATTATAATATTATCTATTAACTGTCATCTGTCAGTTGTTAAGTATATTTGTCTAAGACAACTGTCAACTGTAATCTGTGCACCGTCAACATCAACCATTAAAAACATTGCAGTGATAAATAGTAAAAGTGAAACCCTCCAAACTGTTTTTTTTAATTGATTAGTGTATTAATTAAAATATTGAATATGATCACTTTGTCGCGAAATATATATCTATAAATTTCAATAAAATTGTGAAGAAAGGTTTTTAGTACTTTATTAATTAATCAAATTTATCTTCAATTTTAGTGTATTTGTTTAAACGGTACAAGTGAGATAGAAATGTTAAAACGTGTATATAGGGTTGCATAAATCTCCTACATTTTTGTAGATAGAATTGAAATTTCTATAAAGCACTTGGGGTTTTTATAACAAATATTATTGAAAATAGAACCTATTACCGATTATTTCTGATTAAGCACTGTTGATCTTAAAGATGTTTAAGGAAATTGTTAAAAAGTAAGTAATAAGTCTAATGTATCAGCTTCAAAATCGCTTCAAGATGAATCTATTAATTCTTTTTCACAAATAAATTTGGATGGGTTATTTCAATTTTATAATAATACTAATAATAAAAATGTACTAAAAATAACATATTTTAACTTTGTATAACTGAGACTTTATTTAGCGACTATTTCGACAACTTTAACTTTTTTTTCATTGAAAGTTATAATGAATAACACAAAAAAGTTAAACGTTTTTCTGTTATTCATTAAAAGTGTACAACGAAGTAAACGCCTCCAAAATTCAAGATATGAAAGTTACAAGTTGCAGTTGCCTCAGTTATACAAACAAAAACACTATAGTTACTAAATAAAGTCTCAGTTATTCAAACAAAGTTAAAAAGTGTTCAATTAGTGACCAATGATGTATAACGAAGTAGAAGCTAACAGTTTCATACAAAATGTAATTGTTGAACAATTTTTTTCAGCATAAACACCTTATTAATGCAAATAGTTGTATGTTAAAGCTGCGTTGTCCTCATATTATACCGGTTTCAACACATATTATTAACTCTTGTTTACTGCAAATTTTTCTCTCAATCACTGTAATAAGGTATTAATTAAGCCTCTAACTAATACCTCAAAGTATATAAGCGTTGATTAATTTTAAATTCTCTAGTTTTTCATTTTATTTTCTATCTGAGCAATTTAAATGTTTTAAGTGAATTGAATAAAAGAAAATTAATGAATAAACTGTATTAAAATAATTAGAGAGTGTATTTTTAGAGTAAAACTTAAGTATTTAAATGGTAAATACTTACATTATTACTTTGTTTAAAGAGTAACCTCTTTATATTTTGAAAAGTAGAAATTATATAAAATTAATATTATTATGAAACAAAGCTTTTAATTTCCTGAGAAATTATATATTTTATATTTGTATATCATCATCAAATGGATATAATCAGGACAGAAAACAATAAAAATTATTTTATTTATTAGAAAGGTCAAATGAAAAGTAGGATGTGGAGCAGAACCTATCTTTACGACACCCATTCCTCGAGTTTAAATCCAATATATAAACGCAAGCACGATTGTATGTTTTAATTAATATTAAGAAAAAAACGTGGTATAACATAACCACGGTCAACGTAATTAATTTTCGACCTGAGGTGAATCGAATAATGAACTGAGCGAATATGTTAATTGGGTTTTGGTAATTTCGGATGAGTGAGGTCATGTAATGACCATCTCGGAAGCGACAATGGTCCCTTTAGAGACTGTAGTGACCCAGATCGAGCGCCTCAGCAGGACAGCAGTAAAACTAACCACAAGACAAACCAGTCAGTCGATCGCGAGACGAGCTCGCGTTCACAACACCGAAGAGAAAATAAACAATAAAACGTTACGCGCTTTTATCCATTTAAAGTGATGAACAAAAAGTACGCTGTTTAGAAAAGTTTTGAGTGTGTTTTTGCAGACGATAGAATCGGATTACGCGTTCCTGCTGCGGCCAGAAAATCGGTGAGTTTAGAGGAATACGAGAAATTCGAACTGAGAGAAAAAAATACCGCGTCGATTTCACCGGGGGAAATCCGAAAAAAAAAGTGGTAGTAGGTTAAGTAAAGACGTCTGACACGAATTTTTCGGTATTTACTTATTTCGCCAAGGACGTGGAGCGCGCGCGTTTTCGTTGTCAATTCGATAATCGGAAGAAAGCGGTTAAAGTGTTGCAATTAAAAAGGTCAGCACATGTCGCTCCTCGAGAATAATAAATAATATGCGGAGCACTCACTTTCTGATTATACATTTCTGCTAAATGGAGTGAAACTTGGATACAGCGGAATGTGCAGTCCGTTGGTTTGTTTTTGAAACTTTCTTCCGAGACGACTTCAGTATTTAGAGTGGTTTAATTATAACGATTTAAAACCTCTTTTTTTTCAGTTTGAAACTTTCCTGTGGTCTAGATGAGTAACTTGATTTCTAATAGAATATTCTGCTCAGTGCGTTCTTTCTAGAATTCGCGGCGAATATACAAATCACGGATTGTATTGAATGAGGATGGCCTTATATGATATTATTAATTTGGTGTGACCATATATATCTATATAAAACTTTCTAAGTACATTTCTTTATTATATTTTATTAAATTAAAGAAATTTGGGTTTTTTTATGCGCACAATCTTTGAAATTCTTTGCGATGAATTAATAAAAAAAATGTAAACTAAACATTGATCAGTATTATTAATATAAAAAGGTTTCACCACGAATTTAATTCATTGAAGTCGTTTTTCATTTATGGCGATAAAACAACTTTAACCTAATGTTTCTCTTTAACTCATTGTCAAACCATCAAACCAGGTAGGAAATAGATTTGCTTGTTGTCAACTGAATTTAGGAACGAACTTATCTAGACAATTATAAATCTTATATTATAAAAATCATCGATTGCTTTGTCAGCGTCTACACTTGATTCAAGGAATGACCAATCAGTGAATCATCGTATATGTTGGTATAGTAAGCGTTCCTAAATTTATATAGTTGAGGGAAAGTTAGACATTTTTATGTTATGATTAACATGAAGCAAAGCCGACAAAGCAGGATGATGCACATCTTCAGCAACCATCGGAATTCTATCATATTCTAAATTAAATTTATAATTAAGTCAAGTAAAATGCATGTCAGTTATCTTTGCGTTCAGAACTTCATCACTAACAAATGTTTAACTATTAAGTGCAGAAAATAAACGTCATTCAGTCTTAAAAAAATCGACAGAAACCAAATGGTTAGTCAAATGAATTCGACGTTTAAACTTTTTAAACTTTTGTTTCCTTTCGATGTCTGCACGTGCTTGCTGTTAATAAACAATAGCCGTTTTTAGTAATTAGATTGTATGTGATTATAATGAAAAACTATTTGTCTATATATATAATTTCAATTGTAAAATTCAAACTTTCATTGGTGATAAGATTATTATAGTCAGTCCTAATGAAAAAGATAATGATGTTTGTGAATTAAATAATGATTAATATTTGGTGGTACGATTTTAGCCATAATACGATAAGCGATAAGGACATGGCATGATTCTTTTTTTATTTTTCTGTAGCTGTGCAATATTTCTATAATTGCGTCAGAAATAAGAAGTAGATAACAAAATAAATGTTTTTACAACGCTAGATTTAGGTTTTAAGAATCATCAGATAATTTCTTGACATACTGATAGAGTAAATTATCATTTAATTATTATATTTACATGATTCAATATATACACAACAATATTTTACCATATTTTCATGTTTTATTTTAAATAAAACGCTTATCTTTGTTGGTATTACACTTTAGTTAATCGTTCTATTTTAATTATTATTTAACAAAACATATGTATGTAAATATTGGAGTAAATTTATGTGGATGATTTTTACCTGATAATAAAGGAAAACCTTGAGAAACGTTCAAAATTGTGATGATGTTTGGTAGGAAAGGAACTTGTGTAAAAGAATAATCAGATGTTAAAGGAATTTTAATAGAAACTATTTGCATCATTGTTTATTCGCAAATAAACTATTTAAATCAAGAATGGTTTTTAAAAGTGTCAATAACTGTATGAAGAAGACTTGGGCGAAACATGAAAGAAACTTCGTTTTAGAACCATGAAAACTTTGAGCTGAATAAATATTTGTTTCCTGAAAATTAAAGGTGTTATACATTGTGTGTACAAATAAAAATAACCTCTGTTTTAATGAAAGTCTAATAAATTTATGTAGGGTGGGTGGGTGGCCTCTATCCCACCCTCCAATCATTAAAACATACACGAGTGTTTTATTAAATGAAATAATTAATTTCATAAACTAGTTATATGTGAAATAAATACTTTATCATTTTTTGTGCATTTAGAATAATTGAAGCAGAAAATATGTCCAGCGTTGGTGTATTCCTTTGTTTTTGAATTTTTTTTCAAATTTGTTTCATTTAGATGTTTGTTTTTATATTCTTCCACAGTTATCTGTAAATTCTATAGGAAAAAAATATTTTGTTGAGTAGAATCAAAGACCAATAGTTCAAAAACGATTGTAGGGGGAAAAACGTCCAGCGTTGGTTTATTGCATTGTTTTCTGACTATCCTCAAATTTGTATTATTTAGACTTTTGTTTTCGTTTTTAACTACGATTATTTCTAATTTCTATAAGGAAATTATATTTTGTTAAGTAGACTGGATCAATAATTTTAAAACTTTTGTACGGGATATATGTGCAGCATTCGTTTATTCTATTGTTTTTTCAAATTTGTAACATATAGATGTTTGTAACCATTTTTAACTATTACTACCACTAAAGAATGAAACAATAATTTAAAAGTATTGTAAAGGAAATATGATTCAAAATAAAACGAATAACTTTGTTTATATCACTTTTTTAATAACACTTGTTACTATAGTTTGGACATCTTCAAACAATTAATGTGTTATTAAAAAAGTGATATAAACAAAGTTATTCGTTTTATTTTGAATCATAAAAATGTATCATGAAGTAAAAGCCGCTACAATTACTTATTTAAAGGAAATATGTCCAGCGTTGGTTTATTCCATTATTATTTTTTTATTGTTCCAAATTTACATCTTTTAAATGTTATTTTTTACTTATTAAGCATTGTTAATTTCTAAATTTCACAAGGAAATAATATTTTATTAGAAGTACAATCAAAGACTAAACCAATAATTTATAAACTTTTGCAGAAGAAATATGTCCAGCGTTCGTTTATTCAAAGGTTTTTGCTTTTTTCGAATTTGTAAAATTTACAGCTCCTGAAGCGCTCTCCTTCTAGGGATTTAAGGACTGTGGGTGCATGGGAAATTAGGGCCGGTCATTTACAAATTGTAGGAGATATTTGAAGTGATTTAAGTAAAGTGAATCAGGATTGTGAATGTCGAAGCAGAAAATGTTGTAGAGTGGTGGTGATAGAGGGGATCCTTGGGGTAGACCTTGTTCAGGGGTGCAAGGAGGGGATAAACTCCTAAAGGGATTATAGAGCTTTAAGGATTTTGGGTGTATGGAAAATTTGAGCTGCGACATCTGTACATTGTAGGAGATATTTGAAGTGATTAAAGTAAAGAGAATCAGGATTGTAAATGTCCAAGCAGAAAATATTGTAGAGTGGTGGTGATAGAGGGGATCCTTGGAGTAGACCTTGTTCAGAGGTGCAATGGGGGGTTTATTGAGTATATTTTCTAATTGTTACTGTTTTTAATTGTCGTTAACAACTTTTCAATTTTTTTGAAAGACTTTAACTTTCTTTTCTTCTTATCAAAGGTTCAATTGTTTCTTCAGTGAGAAACATTTAGTAATTATAAAATCTTTTATTTTTTGTTGTTGCTTTTTAACATAATACATGTAATTACGCGCTGTTTTTTTCTTAAATTTTTTTAGTACATTTTTTCTATTGCTTTAAAAAAAATCATCTGATTTAATTAAGAACCCATTGCTTTTTGGAAAAATTCTAATGATGTTAAACAAATTTTAAACTAACTTTTTTAAAGTTTTCAACTGTTTTTCGATTCAATTGTTTTTTTTTTTTTGCAAAAATGCTTTAAATTAAAAATATTTCATAAAATTGTTGAAATTTGTTCAAATTAATTTTATTAAAAAAAAAGGCAATTAAAGTTTCCTAAGAATAAAATAGACAGTTAAAAAAAATAGGTTAAAATTACATTAAAAAACTGGCTAAAATTTTAGAAAAAATGTTTTTTTTAATGTAACTTTCAGCTTTCTGCATTTTTAAATATGTCAGGATGTTTTTTCAAATTTCCATTGTTTTTTTCGCAAAAATCTAACGATTTTTAAGCAAATTTTAAACCTATTTTTTCTAAATATGTACTTAAATATTTGTTAAAAACATTATAATTTGGGAACCATTTTTACAAAATTTCCAAGTGTTCAAATTTGATAAAATTCATTTAATTTAAAAAGGTAAATTGTAGATTTATGAGAAAAAAGAAAACAGGTTAAAATTGCATCAAAAATACTAGTTGAAAATTTGCAAGAATTTTTTTTTTATTTTCAATTGATTTTCTTCTCTTTTTTTTGCAAAAAAATTAAAAATTAAAACACTCTTTCAACTTTGTTTGTATAACACCTTCAGTGACACAAAAACAAAATTAAAAAAAGTGTTTTCATTTATATTCTTGACGCCTAAAGAATCAAATATAAAAAGTTTAAGTATTTGATAAACAAATTTTCGTAATTAGCGATTAATTAAAAAATTTAACGTAATTTTGGGAACCATTTTTACAAAATTTTCTAGTGTTTAAAATTCGATAAGATTCGTTTTATTTTTTCAAAATAAAATAAGTTTTCTTAAGAAAAAAAGACAGTTGAAATATAAAACAGGTTAAAACTGCATTAATTTCAATTTTAATTCATTTTATTCACGTGAGCCAACATATACAAAAATACAATAAGTGTATATTTGAAGTGGATGCAAACGTCAGTTATAAAATTAAATAATCTAGTCTACATGATAAAATTACGCTAATAATATATAAAAACATGTTAAAAAGTTATAAAAACAATTAAGAATTAAGATATAAAATTAAAAATTAGCTTAAAAAACTAAATTAAAAGTTTAACTTGTGTGTTTTTTAAGTAAATTTTTAGCTTAGGAAATTTAAAAAATAGGTTTTTGTCTAAATTCTAACGATTATTATGCAAATTTTAAACTTATTTCTCTAAAGATTTCAAGTGTCCAATTGTTTTTTTTGTAAAACACTGTTTTAAATCAGAAATTTAAATAATTGTTTCAAAAATTGTTAATATTTTTGAGATCTGTTTTTATAAAATTTCCAAGTGTTTAATTCATTTTAACTGTTAAAACCCATCTATTTTTTTCAAAGGAAACACAAATAAAATATATTAACTTTTTCAATCGTTTTTACTTTAATATCAATTTCTATCTTCTCTAAGCAAATTTAATTGTTTTTTCTTTTGCAATTATTTTAAAATTTTTTTCAACAAACTCAACTGTTTTTTGTTTAAATTTCCTAACTGAAATTTGATTAAAACTGTGTTTTTTAAATATTTTCAATTATTTCAAAAGTTTGTTTGTTTTTACACACATTTTTTAGCAATCGATTGTTTTTTTGTTAACTATCAATTTTCTTTCAATTCTTATCAAATATTCAGTTGTGTTTTCAATAGGAAAACAGTTATTACTTCTACAATTGTTTATTTCTGTTGTTTTTTTAAATTTTTCGTTACAAACAACATATATTTTCTATTGGTTTTTAAAAATATTTCCAATTGATTTAAGAACATTTCTAACATTTTATTTTTTTAAATTTTTTCAAATTGTGTCCTTTCTTAATTTTTTTTTAACCTTTCCAGTAGTTTTTTTTCCTATGAAAAACTTTTATAGTCTATTTTTTTCACTGTTTTTTTTTAACTTTTCCAAATAAAATTTGATCAAAACACATTTACAACTGTTTTTTTAATACTTTCAATTATTTGAAAAGTTTTAATATTTTACCACACTTTTTTTGGTACTTTTCAATTGTTTCCTTCTTTCAATTTGTTTTTTTTTTTGCAAAAATTTAAACTGTAGTAAAACATTTTGTGAACTATTTTTTACAAAATTTTCAAAAGCTTTAAATTTTGATAAAATCAAAAAAAAAAAGTTTGGTAATAATAAAAGTCTTTTTATTATTCACAAAAAAGTTAATGTTTCATCAATATATTAGTTGAAACAAAATGGTAAAAGTTTTTAAATTCTTTTTATTCTAATATACATTTGAATTTTGACTAAGCAAGTTTTACCTCCTCTTTTGGAAAATTTTCAATTTCTTGCTTTTCAACAAATTTTTATTTTTTTCTTCTTGGTGGCATATTTTTTAAATTTTACAATTGCTAGTTTAATTTTAATTATTAATTTTTTATATGGAGAAAGATAAACATTTTTATTGATCGATAGTATTTTTTTTAAATATTTTTACAAATTTCTATTTTTTTTAAATTTTCCAACTGCAATTTATAGCTAATCTAATCATATTTGCATCTTTAAAAAACAATTATTTCAAAAGTTTGGAATATTTCTGCCATACATTATTTAGAATCAAGTATTTCTTTTGGTTAACTTTCAGTTTCAATTATGTCGAAACAACAATTATTTTGTAAAACTCTTTCTTCTTGCTTCTCAGCAAATTTTCAATTCTTCTTTCTTCTTCTCAAAAAACACATTTATATTTATTTTATTTTATTCTCGCTGCTTTATAAATTTTATAACTTGTAACTTAATTTTAACTCGTTTTAGATTTAATATTTTCAGCTGTTGAGAATTCTTACAGACTTTTTCTAAAATATTATAATTGTTTACCTTTGTATACCTATTTTTTTGATTTTTAATAAAACTTAAAATTACTTATTTTTAGAAATAACTATGTTATATGTGATGTCGGATTAAAGAACCAAAACCATAGCCAACTATGTTTGCCATTAAAAAAATGTAAGTTTTCATCAGAAAAATAATGGCCACTTTCTATCTGTCATAAAACCGGAACTTTTTTCAAAATTTCTAGGTTTCTTAAGAAAAAAAGACAGTTGAAATATAAAACAGGTTAAAATTGCATTAATTTCAATTTTAATTCATTTTATTCACGTGAGCCACCATATACAAAAATACAATAAATGTATATTTGAAGTGGATGCAAAAGTCAGTTATAAAATTAAATAATCTAGTCTACATGATAAAATTACGCTAATAATATATAAGAACATTTTAAAACGTTATAAAAACAATTAAGAATTAAGATATAAAATTAAAAATTCTCTTAAAAAACCAAATTAAAAGTTTAACTTGTGTGTTAACAATAATGGCCACTTTATATTTGTCATAAAACCGGAACTTTTTTCAAAATTTTTAGTAACACTTGACTTTTTGGAAAATTACTATTACTTCAAAAATTCTATTTACACTTGACTTTTTTTGCAATTTTTATTCTTCTCGGTAAACTGCACTTCTTTCCTGATTTAATAATTTTTCTCTCTTAAATTTTCGGAGATCCCCATAGAGAACATCTAAGAAAACTCTCCCTGGATTAAAAAGAATTGTTTTTAAAATCGTTGAAAACTATCTAAAAAAATTAGTTTCCTTATAAACATTTCACATTTTACGAAAAGGAATAAAAAGGAAACAATTAAAAATCTGCAAAATCAGTTAAAATTTTTCAAGAAAAATAAAAAAAAAAAACAATTGAAATCTGTAATAAAATAGTTTTAAATTTTTGAAAACTTACTTAAAATCCTTTGAATTTCACAAATATGTAAATTGGAAAAATATTTGAAATGTAATAAAACAATTCTACAAAATAAGCATTCAAAATCGACTTGAAAAAATACATCTTATAAATAGAATAATGAATATAGTTGAAAATTTGTTTATTAAAAAGAGAAAACTTTAAATTATATTTAAAATGTGTACAATAAGAATTTTACAAAATCAAATAATAAAAATAGAAAATTTGTTACAGAGAAAAAAACAGAAATTATTTTAAAAATCGTTATTACTTCTTCAAATTTTAAACTTTCTTGAAAATATTTGACATTTTACGAAAAGGAAGAAAAAAATTTGCAAATTTTGAAAAAGAAAATAAGCTAGAATTTTAGAAACAAAAAAAAACAATTTGGAATAAAACACAATTTCGGTATTATGGACTGCAAGCATTCACTTTTATTCATTCTTTTTTATAAGTTTTTTACGTTAGCCTTAAAGATGAGGGATGCACAAAACTTCTCTTCCAGATCGAATCGAATCGAGCAAAAAATATAAATAGGGTTTACCAGAGTAAAAGCACATTTTATACAAATTTTGTATACAAATTTCTAACAATTTAATTTTATTTATTTTAAACCTTCTGTCCATATTTATAAACTTTATTTTTTATTCATTAAATTTTTTACGGATGCTATTTTTGAAATTAATTTTAATGTAAAGTAAATGTTATGCGTATTGAAGTTTATCTTTATCTGAATCTTCTGAACTATTTAAATTTTTGATTTTTAATTACATGAAAGTTTTTCATTGTGTATATTTTTAAACTGTTTTTTAATTGCTTCTTTTTCTAAATTTATAATTGTTTCAAGCAATTTTTTTGATAGTTTTTAACTTTTCTTCTCCTTATAATTTTTTTTAAATTCAAATTTATATAATTTTGAAAGATGACGTTTCACCAGAGGGTCATAAAAAAAGCAGAGACCTCAGCAAGGGCTCATTTATGTGTGTCACGTACCCCATAATTTCTATGAAACAGCATAATGTATTTAAAGGTAAAAACTCGGCCAGAAAAGAAAACTCCATACAAAGAAGACCTTAAACGAGCAACACATTTACGTATTTTCAAACCATAATGAAAAAACGCATGTCAAGAAGACCAAGCAACAATTAACTAAACAAATGAAAACATTAAATGCATTGGGGATCGTACACAGAGTACAACCGGAAGGCATTGCTGCTGATGTATAACTTTCATCATTAGAAGAAGCAAAGATAGGAAAATAGGAATAGGGAAGAAGCTTGCACCGAAAAAGATCTCATTAAAAGGTTCATCTGATCAGGACCCAATAGTCAAAACCAAAGGTAAAATCAGTTGATGACGTATCAAAAGAAAAGAAAAATGTCCAAACCAAGAAAGAAAAAATGGTAATGTGGCCATCATAGTATTTTCCCTATATTTTACTCGAAAACTATGAGGTTTATGCAAAAAGACTATTCTTAATGATTTGTTCACTGAATTCTCTACAATTAATTGTCATACAAGTTTCATGTAACTCTAATAGTTTATTAGCAATTGCCAAAAAGTGTCAAAATTTTCAATTTTTATTTTGTTTCTTCTCTTTTTGAGATACAGCGCCCACCGACAGACACACACACACACACAGACACATTTTATTTTTCCATAAATCAGTGGAATCGACTCAAAAAAATCACGAAAACAATACTTTACCAATACTTTAGTAATAAGGAAAAATGTGCAAACGAGTGAATCAGAACTAGATGGTTCATTAGATGAATTGCCAAGAAGAAAAAAAAATTGTAGAAAAACTTGTTTATTATAAAATGGCAACAATGGATTTACTCATTTACTCAGTAACATTGATTTGGTATTAAAACAAGCAAAATTACCGAAAAAATATTAAGAAGAAATAATTGATTATTCCTAAGTATAAATGTACTGTGTTTTATGACGTTTTTCAACATGATATATCTATCGTTTATTATTATTATTTCTTTAATAGCAATAAGGATTGAATAACAAAAATTGCATTTCATTATACATAAATAAATAAATAATATATATACATAGCATAATTCAATTGTTCCTGAAATGATAAACAGTTAATAATTATATAATTGTTTATTTTTTCTTGTTGTTAAAAAAAATTACTCTCTGATTTTTATTTTTATTAAATACATTTATATTGCTTTTTAATAATATTTTCATCTGATTTAAGAACATTTTTAATAGCTTAGTTTTTAAATGTATTTTATTGCAAAATTCTAACCATTTTTAAGCAATACTACAAACATTTGTTTAAAAAATGTTAATAAATTTGGGAACTCTTTAGGAAGTGTTAAAATTTTATTAAATTTACTCATTGTTTTTAAAGAACACAATTAACGTTTTCTAAGAAGAAAAAAAATAATAAAAATAGGTAAAAGTTGCATCAATATATTCTTTGAAATTTTACAAGAAAAAAAAAACAATTGAACAATTAAATTGTTTCTTGCTTTTTAACATTTTTTATGTCTTTAAAATACTACATTTTTTCTATTGCTTTTTAAGAATATTTTCATCGGACTTAAGAACATTTTTAATAGTTAATATTAAAATTGTTTATTATTTTTGATAAAATTCTAACGATTTTTAAGCAATTTTTAAATTAAACTTACTTTTCTAGAATTTACAACGGTCCTTTTTTCTTAAAATTTTTTATTTCGATAAATTTTAATGTTTTCAATAAAAAAAATAAATATTTATTAAAAATCTTAATCATGGGAACAATTTTCATAAACTTCTCAACAGCTTTAAATTTGATAAAAATTTAAGAAAAACAACAATTAAAGTTTCCTAATAATAAAAATACAGTTAAAAATACAGGTTAAAAATGCATCAAAATACTAGTTCAAATTTTACAAAAAACAATTAAAAAATTGGTAAAAACAAAAAGTTTTCCAATTGTTTTTATTTTAATATCAATTTTTTCAATTTCTTGCTGCTTAGCAAATTTTTATTTTATTCTTCTTGGTGAAATATTTCCTTAAACTTTACAATTGCTAGTTTAATTTAAATTATTCATTTTTAATTTTTTAACAAATTTCCATTTTTTTTTTAATTTTCCAACTGCTAATCACAGTTGCAACTGTTTTTTTAAATTTTATCAATTATTTCAAAAGTTTGGAATGTTTCTTCCACACATTATTTTTCTGAATTTTTCATTGATTTTTTTTTGGTTAACTTTCAATTTCAATTGTGTCTAAACAAGTATTCTTTTTTTCAAAACTCTTTCTTCTTTCATCTCGGTAAATTTTGCTTTCTTCTTAAAAAAACATTTATTTTTATTTTACAATTGTTTGTAATGTAATGTTTATTAAAAATTATCTGGCTGTTATATAAATGTTTCTTCTTAAAAGTTTTACAACTTGTAACTTATTTTCATATTATATTTTATTTTAGTATTTTTAAATGTATGACAAGTTGCAGTTGTTTTTCTTTGAGAATTCTTACAAACTTTTTTTGGATTGTTTTTAAATTGTTCTTTTTTATTATTAAATTTAAATTTTTATTTCTAGTTCTATACTTTCTAGTTTGATAATGACAAGTTAAAATTGTCGAAACTATAGTCACTAAATAATGTACGTGTTATACAAGTTTTTATTTGTAAATTTTTATTGTTTCTTCTTATTTCCTAACACATTTCACGACGGTTTTGTCTTTAAGATACATTTATTTTTAATTTGTAATTTTTTACTTTCTTACTAATATTGTCTTGTTGTTTTGTAACAAATTTTTCGTTGTAATTTTCCATTTCAATATGTATTTGTCAGTTATGTGAAGTTTATTATTTAATTAAATAAACACAGTTATATTTCTTAGTGAGTAAGTAAGAAATATAATTCTGTTCATTTAATTAAATTTTCTAGTTGTTCATTTTTATTATTAAATTTTATTTTTTTTTTTTAATTTCAAACCACTTCTTTTTTAGCTAATTTTCAATTGTTTTTTGTTTGAGAAACATTTATTTAATTATTTTTAATTGTTTTGTATTTTTAACACCTGTTTCGCTGTTTTTAAAGTGTATCTATTAATTTTTGAATCTAAGCGAATTTTCAACTTTGTGTAATGTTTTAAATTGTATAAAAAGCTTCAATTGTTTTTTTTTCATTGAAAAATATTACAACCTATCTTTTTGATTTATTTCAATTGATTTTTTAGTTAAATTTTAACTGCGAACAACTTTTTATGCGAATATATTTTTACAGACATTTAGTTTTTATGGAGTTTTCTAAATAATGAACATTCTGTTTATAAGTATTTTAACATCTACTTACTAAACGTTAGATTTTCGAGAAAAAAAGATATATTAGCAAAAGAAAAACAATTGAATAATTGTTTTTAAAATCGTTAAAAACTGTCTAAATAATTTCACATTTTACGAAAAGGAAGAAAAAAGAAACAATTGAAAATGGATAAAGAAAAACTCTTAAAACGAAAATCAGTTAAAATTTTACAAAAAAACAATTAAAAAAATAATGAAGTCTGTAATAAACGGTTGTAAATTATCTTTAAAATTTTTGAAAATTTTCTTACAATTAGGATGTTACAAAAAACTGGAAAAATATTTTAAAACTAATAAAATAATTCTACAAAATAGATATTTAGAATCAAATTGTATTTTATAAATAAAATAATGGAAATAATTGAAAATGTATTTACAAAAGAGAGAAAAGTTATGTTTAGGAATTTTACTAAAAAAAGAAAAAAATTAGTTACCAAGGAAAATCTTGATTTAATGTTGACAATTTTCAAAATACAAAACAGAAATTGTTTATTCCGATATAATTTTTATATTTCTAATATAATTGGAACTTTAATCAATTTCTTATAAATTCTTTGTTTTATTTTGTTTTAAGAAATAAAGTTCTTGTTGAAAAATCCTTTATTAACAAATATTAACGTTTTATGTTCACACAACACAACCGTGTACTACTTTCCAAAGATCCCTCGTATGTATTTTTCAATAATTGATTAATACATTTTGCTACTGATAGGAGAGAGTATGAGAACAATAGTTAATTTTTGCAAACCACAATATTTTTAATATGATTTAATTTAGTAAGGTTTCCGTAAAGTAGTTTAATAGTGAAGTGGCATTAAATAAACCATGCCGTACCGAAAGAATTTGGGTTATGTAAAATTAACGAATTAGTTTTGGCAGCGCAATTACCGCAGGAAATAGATGATGACAATAGAAAGAATTTCCTCATTTTTATTATTGTGATTTCAGACCGGATGTAGCTTATTTAGTTGACCGTTTTGACGTGTAAGAATCAAGTATTACCACTAAACACGAGACTACCTTAATTATTGTAATTTCCAGATATCACGAAATGACAAATAAAAAAGAAATGAAGGAAAGTGGCGACAACTTTCGTTTTGTAAAATTATTTAATGAGAGGGTTGCCTTTTGTATTCCGGGCATAGTGAATAAAAAGAGAAAATCGTCATCGTATATGCGTTTATTGTTTTTTCTCCCTAAAGATTGATACACTTCTGCTAGCGTTTGAACCAATTTTCGAAGGATTTTTTCCTTTCCTCAAGTTGAGGCCTTTTCAAGCATCGAAAAAACAATTGAATAATTCTAAAAAAATAAAAGTACAGGATTATTCATAAGTAACGAGTTGGTTTATTGTTGGGCATTTTAATTAACCTGACCTCGTCGTATGAATGGTCGTGTAGTACGTTGCCACATGCCACCTTTGTTCTGGATTGCATTGCGAACCACTTTTATCTGTTCTCACAAGTCATTAGCGGTATTAATTGCACCAGAGCCAAAGAAAAAGCACACAACTACTGGGATTCCTCGGATTTCAATTCAATGGTCACGTGAATTGAAATCCGAGGAACGCGGAAATTACTTAATAACTACAGACTGAAGATTTTCTATATAAACAAAAGAAAATACCATTAATTACTAAATAATGAAATAAAGAGTGATGTTTAAATTTGCCATGTGTAATTTTGACTTCAAAGTTTTCTTTAAAAAGTTCGCACACATTTGTTTGGATGTTGGCATTGAGGATAGTAAGAAGTAATGTAGTTGATTTTTGGCAAAGAAAAAAAAAATGGAGGATAAACTAGTGGAGACTATCATATATTTGTTAAGTTATAGTTTGATAAATTATAGTATCCAAGGGAGGTGTTTCTACCCGATTCAACAATCTTCAAAACCTTCACTCATATCCTGTACTAACTGATGATATCATAGAAAAAAATGTATTTTTCTTTGATAAACAGACTACTATGTATTTTTTTTCCTTATCCCAATCCTCAGATTTTCTTTTGAAACGTTATATCAAATAAAGAAGTTTCAAAGAAGAAGAAAAGAAGATATTGGATTCTTCAATCTTTAATTTTACACCAATGACATCGTTGAAAAAAATTTGTATCGATGAAGGGATTAGGTATTAACAATCAATCAAGGAATTAGGTATTTTATTTAACGGATTATGACACTGTTTGAAAATTCCATTGATACCAGGAGATTATGATTATGATCCAAAATAAATCAAAACAAATCCGTGTCTGTTGTTGAGATTGTTGAGAGGGAAGTTATAAGTAATGATTCATCACCAGCAAGTGGTGAATGCAAGAATTATCGTTTAATATCGCTATACGTATAAACACCAACAGTATTTTTAACGGACGCCAATTACACCGGAGAGTAATATGGGCCAATTAAATCGTGACAATTACTTATTCAAAAACCGTTCAAAAGTTACGGTATGTCGGTAACCCGAATTAGCCGTTCGAAGCCGTTCGCCGTCTTTCTCTTCCACCAAGGCGTTGCGCCTTCGCCCACTACGCAATGGCGACAAACAACCACAAGACCCCGATTGAATAGTAATTTTTTCGTTTTGTCTCGTCCGAGTCGAAAAGTGTGATCAGTATGTAAACGGGTTGACGTTGCGCAGAAAATCGGAATGCAGTGTGGTCAACGGTGTATGAAATGTACTCAGCGCAGAGTGCCAATTACTGTTACTTTTACATTTATTCAAATCGCCGTAGCTGAGAGAACAGAACAGTGGGACATTTCCTGCGTGTTGATTTGTAGGGATTAGTTTAATGATTGCCACTAATTGAATTCAATTGAATATTGATGTCATGTGTATAAAATCAATTTCACCTCAATAATATTTTTTCTATATCAAAGATTTACATGAATAAACACGATTAAAGTTGTTTAATATCTTATATTGCGAACATATTAAGAGTACAATAAAGAATAAAGAAGCCATTTACTAATACTTGAAGGATTATTACTTCTTATCATAGTTAAACGCTGATTCCAAGTTTTCAACTTCGGTACGTTGATCTATTCTTTTATTGATCGAGAATTTGTATAGAATTTACGAGCAGTTGATCTTTAAGTTATAGATAGAATTTGTTGAAAACTTCTTTCGCTTTGAGAAATGTCGGGTAAATTTTATTTCAGATTTCTAAAATTTTCTTCAAGAATTTTTTTTTTAGATTTTTACAGTTTTGCATTTCAAAAATGTTTCGTTTATTGCTTTATATTACTGGAAATTATCAGCAAATTCTGCTCAAAATTTCTAGAACCAATCATCATTATTTTTGCTAAGGTATTCATTTCAAGATTCAACGGTTCTACAACTCCATCTTTGCCTTATTAACAGATGCACTTTCTAGAATTTGATTTCTCAAATTCCGCTTTGTAAATAGCTGTTTTGGATTCTTTTCTGTTGGTTTATTTCTTGAGTTACGTGAAGATGTAGATTTAATAATACAAGTTAGAGTTCACTTTCTTCATAGTATATTCTGTAAAGACAGCGAACTCTAAATTTGTATTATTTAAGCTGTTTAGGAGTTTGTTTCTTCAACTTTACCATATTTTAGTTTTCCCAAATTCTAAGCTTTGTTTTCAATTATATAACCATAAACTTATGTTCGGATATGACTTTTTCATCTGCTGCAATTTTTAGTTTAGACTAATTTTGGACTGGCTTTATAAAAATCCTTTTTTTGATGCTAAATTGTAAAGAACTTCTTGTAGTTCTAAGACAATATTATTTGTTTTGTAATCAAGTTAGTCTGCTTATTTCCTCCAACAGATCATTGTTACTCACTTTTAGATCAAGCTGGCCTTTATTCAAAGCAATTTCATTGTTTCGTAACGCTTGTGTAATTGCTTCTTGTTTTTCTCTTTTGCTTATTTCTTTACTTTCAACAAATTTACAGATGTTCCTTTCACTTCCTCTTTTCTCTTCTATAGAAAAGAAATCGTTTTCGTCAGCGAAAGACCTTTCTTCTCAAACTCATCTTTAATCATTTACAACTAAGCATCTTTCATAAGTAAAACTTACTTTAACTTGACTAGTTGTTTCCTAAGGTCTTCTTCCTTTTGCTTCAACAAATTGTTGGTTTACTGTTTAGTTTCCATTTGATAACGCTCAAACTTCTCCCTCGTTTCTTGCACATCGATAATCTTCACTTACATTTTGAAGTTTTTGTAAGGTTTCGTTCCTTATTTTAATCGCACCTGCTTCTCTCTGCCTTAATTGTTCTTCAAACTTTCCAATGTAGCTTTCCCCTCATCTCTCCATTCTGAGAACTGTAAAATTTTTAATTTAAAATTTCTGCCTTTCTGACCTCTTCAAACATGATTTCCTTATGTTGAATTTTGCACTGGTTTTATCTCAAGTTCTGATTTTTTAGATTGATGCAAAATTAAAAAAAAATAAAAACGGTTTAAAAATACTTGAAAGCTAGGTTTCTAAAGAAATAAAATATTTCCTAAAACTAGTCGAAAATATTTTAAAATAGAAATTTTGGTTAAAAAAAGCCCGTTTTAAACAAAATTTCTAGAAAAAGGTTAATATTTCCTGAAAAAGAGTCACTTCATTTAAAATAAAACAATTGAAAATTTGGCAGTTAACTTTGATTGAAAAAATAATTAAAAATTGTGTTAAATTATTTACTTATTAAAAAAAATTAGATAGTATTTAAAAAAAACAGTTGATATTTTGAGGGGTTTTACTTCTTCAGAAAACAATATTTTAATCTTTCTTCAACAGCATTTTAAAACTTTCTTAAAATAACTATTTTATTTTACAAAAAAAAAAAAACAATTAAAATTTTGCTAAAAGTAATTAAAAACTGAATGTTTTAAGATAGTTGGAACTACAGCAAAAAATATTTAAAATAAATATTATAGAAAATAGTCGAAATCCAGTTTTCAAAAAATAAAAAAACGGAAAAATTGCTCAAAAATCAATAGAATATTTGTTAGATTATACACTTTATTTTTTTTTTTTAATTCAGAAAAAATAGTTAGTGACTTTTAAATAAGTTATTTAGAACTAGCTTAAAACCGTTATTTTATTTTACCAAAAACAATTGAATTTTTAATAAAAACAAATGAAAAATTATTTAAAATCCATGGAAAATACAGAAAGAAACAGTTGAAAATTTCGTTTAAAATATAGTTGTAGACTAACACTCTATAAAAAAATTAATTTGCTTTACTTTATCCAAACAAAATGCCAAAACAGTTAAAAACTTGTATAAATCAGTTTTTTTTTTAATTTTGCCAAAACCAACTGAAATTTTGGCAAATAAAACATTGGCTAATTGGATCGGTATTAAGAGGAAGCTTTACTGGCGAGATGTATCGCAGTTTTTTAGAACAAACGCTACCTCAGATTCTGGAGGATTATTGGCAACAGGAAATGCATTGTGGTTTATGCACCAGTTTTTTTAGTATGGTTGGTCGTGAGTTTTTAATAATAACATACAGAGTCAAGGTAGAACTTATTCATGGCTCGATCATCAAACGTAAACCCCGTGGATTATTTTCTATATAAGGCTATCTGAAGTGATTAGTTTACACTACTCTAGTGGAAAATGTGAAAGACTTGCGAAATTGGATAACGACTAGGTGGAACACAATAAGAAACAACCTGCTTCTTTTGAAATAGTCGATGAGGGGACGATTGGATTATTGCATCCTAGCTGGAGGTAGTCATTTCCAACAGTTATTGTAGATTAAAATGTTGTTATTGTCCAAAATATTGTTTGCCCTATATCTTCGTAGCAAAGCGAGTTTTCAAAAATCATCAGAAGACAAAATATTCTTAGTATAGTCCAGGTTTAATAAACACCCTGTATACAAGCAAATGGGTAGATACTTAGTACAGATGATGACTTACAAATTTTTTGAATATTCGCCAACTGGCTATCGACCAGAGGTCTATTCTTACTATTTTGATGTGGCATGTGAAAATTCAAGAAAGAGAAATGCCGAAATTTTGACATAATTATGTATATTATATAATATAATATTTTGTAGGCTTTAAATATTAGTCTTTTTGATTTATACAATCTCAAATGTTAATAATTATTAATAACTGTTGTATTATACTGTACGTTCTATCTACTGAGATAAGTTAATAAGTGAACATAGATGACTTTTGACCGATGCTTATTATCGCAATTAATGAATAATATTAAAATTCTGAATCTTTAAAAGAAGTTGAAATGTTACATTTATCTTTTAGTTGTATTAAAATAATAATAATACCCATTAATTTATTATTGATGATGTTGCCTCACTTAAAAAATTAGAAGAAGACCAAAAACAGTTGAAACTATAGTAGTGTAAATGCGTACTATATAATACATCGTTTTGAACCTGAGTACATATACAATTTTTATTTATTTAACTTCCCTAACTAGTTTCGATCACACGATCATTATTAAAGGGATTTTACAACGATTACTAATTACGAAACCCCTTTGATAATGATCGTGTGATCGAACTAGTTAGGAAAGTTAAATAAATAAAAATTGCGAAACAAGTGAATCCAAGTGATATTAGTTACTAATTTACCTTATCGTTAAAGCAGTGAGAATGTCGATTGGACGTATAAGTGAATTTGAATTAGGCGTTTAAAATTGGTCTACATATGTGGCACGTGTGGAACAATAATTCAAGGCCAACGATTTAGCGATGCTGCTAACAGTAATCGGCGATGAAACCTACGAATTATCAATGAATCTAAGTGACCCTAAGAAGCCAGAAGAATTAAGTTACAAGGATCATTTTATTTACAAAGTAATCGTGTCTCCTTCTTCATTATGTCCAAGATGTACCACAAAGTAAACACCTCCACAATTAAACATTTAATTAAAAGATAATTTGGAACCAACACAATTCGCAATGACGGAGCGAACAAGAAGATGACTAGACGATCGAACGGTACATGCGTTAAAAAGTCTTGCGATTTTAAAATGGAACGCGAAGACCATTTGAGGGATCAATTTGTGTATGGATTCTGGAATGAATCAATAATTCAAGGTTACAATCGATAGAATTATTTTTGATAAAGCAATGGACTCGAAAATATAGCCATATGGAGCATACGTGACACGGTTTTTTCACAATATCAAGTCGGCAGGGAAAAATCCCACCTCTTACAAATAATAATAATAATGTATTTATTGCCCATACAGGAAACGAATCCCAATTACAAGACAAATCATAATAAATATACAAAATAAACAAATATTCATAATACAAAAAAGTAAATATTAATACAATACAAATTACTGTGTACGGTCAAGATATGAAATAATTGAACTAAAAGTATCACAAAAAATGTCACAATGTGGCGCTATATGATTAAAATTATTACAAATAATGTTTGTACAAATACATAATAACATCTGGAATTCAGGTTTATTCCCTACAAAATGGAAATTGGCAATAAGTATCCCAATCACTAAAGAAGGTAAAGAACTACCGGCCGATCCCTAACTAGTTGCCTCAGCAAAATACTAGGATCAATGATAAATATTCGGTTAACATCTGTAGTCAAATAACGTGCTAAACGCATACGAAGGAGGATTTCGGAAAGGCTTCTCAACTGTAAACCACCTTGTAGCCCTAGAATCAGCAGCTAGGGAATCGCTTGTAAAACATGAACCCTTAACCGCTGTATTCTTCGACATGATAAAAGCCTATGACACCATTTGGTAAAGGGCAATAAAAAAACGACTCCATCAATGGGGAATCCGAGGACACATAATTAAGACAGTCGAAGATTTCCTAAAATATAGAAGATATAACGTCAGAGTAGACAGTCTCTCCAAACCATTTGAACAAGAAAATGGGATCCCGCAAGGTTCGGCATTTAGCATGACCTTGTTTGCAAAAAAGGCCGCTGTTAACAATCCTACGGAACCTGAACACTCCCTCACCATTTACGTTCAGGTAAACTGAACGCCACGCCGGTAACAATACCTGGAAATAAAGGAAACAAGTTAAGAACAGCTCACACAAAATTATAATATATGTATACCTACCAAATCGAAAATATACGATATATTTTCTCCTCTTTAATTTAACATCATAAATGACCAATTGCATCTCTATAGTCACAATCTATTGCAGGAAGCTAATGATCCTGGCAATCGACGCTTCCTAGCATAAAAACCAGAAACAAAGAAAAGGGAAAAAAATAAGCTGGTGTTTTCTTGCCCCACTTCAATAATTTGTTCT
The DNA here is from genome assembly GCA_963969525.1 of Ontholestes murinus. Classification (NCBI taxonomy): domain Eukaryota; kingdom Metazoa; phylum Arthropoda; class Insecta; order Coleoptera; family Staphylinidae; genus Ontholestes; species Ontholestes murinus. The sequence goes on from OZ018388.1 coordinate 76,448,705, forward strand.
ACCGTACAGAATACTGTGAGAGGTGGCATGACAATATGTTTCAGGGCTTTTAAATGTGTGCGCTCGTCGAATACTTTTTTTTTACATATTGTTTTTATATATCTGCTGTTTATGGAAATAAAAGTCAGTCTTGAATACATCCTTTACCAGCAAATAAACTAAATGATATTTTTTAAAGAAATGAAATTATAGCAATTGGCGGCGAGGATACAGATATTACAAATTAAAGTAGTGAGAAAGTAGATTAGACGTATAAGTGAATTTGAATTAGGCATTAAAAATTGGTCCACACGCGTGGCACGTGTGGAACAATAATTCAAGGGCAACGATTTAGCGAATGGAAACAAAGTGGCGATCTTGCTAACAACAGTAATCGGCGATGAAACCTACCAATTATTAATTAATCTAAGTGACCCTAAGAAGCCAGTAGAATTAAGTTATAAGGAGTTAGTGAAAATATAAAGATAAAATGTTTAATTGTGGAGGCGTTTACTTTGTGGTTCATCTTGAATATAATGAATAAGGAGACACGATGACTTTATTTTTCCACTTTAGCTACAACTATAGTCACGTGTAATTTTAAATAAAGTGGTAAAACAAAGTAATCGTGTCTCGCTCTTAATTAAAAGATCATTTGGAACAAACACCGTTTACAATGGCGGAGCGATATAAGTTCCAGATGCAAACAAGAAGGTGGCGAGATGATAGCGCAGTACATGACAGAGTTAAAAAGACTTGGGATTTTTAAATGGCAAAAGCAGGTTGTCCTTCTTCACTCAGCAAAAATATGTGTTGCACATCTTGCAGTGTCTGGTAAATTCGCTATCGATATGCGCGTAAATTCTTCCCTGGCGGCACAGCGGACGATTTTCTGGAAACTCTTCTCAAGACAGGGTAACAATATAAACCTTCCAATCACTAACAGCACTACAAATGCAATTACTCTCATTATTTTCGCCCTTCTTTACACTGATTTTTTCCCCATCTGAATTTTGGGTTAATTTTTAGAATTTAGAATGGAGTTAAGGAGGTTTTATACGGAAGCAGTAATATCTTCTTTTTACTATTCTTCGACTACTCGCTTCCGTGGTTTATTGAAGACTACTTTTTTATTCATTCAATTATTGCTTATAATAAACTTTGAGGAGCGCAATTGTTGCTAGGTAAGTAAACATTATTCAGCAATATCAGTTTGCAATCCGCACGCCTTCTGCACATTCTGCGCCATCCACTAAGAGTACATTGTCGGCGAAGCCTTTGATGTCCGCACCAACCAGCAGCTCCAAAGACGGACCCAGAGTGAAACCTTAAGGGACCCCTCCGGTGACAACTACCTCCTTGGTGTCCCCTGCGCCCTTAATGATTAGCCTACGAGTGCCAAGGTAGCTGCTTATGATGCGGACAAGGTGGTTCGGAACTCCCCTATCCTGCGCCCAGGGTAACATATTGAAAGCATTTTTAATATTTATTGGGATGGCCAGGCACTGAAAATGTCCTCGGAGGGGTCCTGAACTGACCTCATCGGCCAGCCTCCGGACTTCCCCGTACGAATCCGAATTGTTTGTCAGATATTCCGCCTATGCTGTCAAGCCATCTTACTCTCACAGTCTAGTAGGCTGAGAGACCTATACCCATTGTTTTTAGTAGGATCCTTCTCTGGCTTAGTGCAGGAGCACCAATCTGACCCTTTTATAACGTGTAGGAAACACTCCTTCGCGCATGCACGAGTAATACATCTTCAAGATTCTGAGTTGAATGTCCTCTTCAAGTACCTTTAACACCGCCGACGGTGGGCCTCCTGAGCTGGGGTCTTGTGATTGGGAAGCACCCAATCTTCTACTAAGGGAGAAGCCTCCGTGGTGTTTATCATCCAGGGATTTTGTTGAGCTTAACGCCACGTGGCTTAACCTTGACCAAAGGGGTCCGCCTCCATTTCCCTAATCAGTTCTCGTTACGCTTCGTCTGTATGCCGTCGTGAGCTCCGCTATAACTTCTTCAGCCTCTTGAATGAGTTGTTCGAGGCCGAAGCTCTCCTTGTTGCGGCGTGCAGCGTTAGTCAGGTACACTGGCCTCCTGCTGGGATAGATTTGTGGGAGACTTAATCAGCTAGCACAATCGCTCCGGCGGGTGGACGGAATCTGCCTCTCATAACATTGATAAGATTAACTATGTCCATTATAGCTGTGTCCTATTTTGGACTTCGTGGGGGTCGCTACCGATATCCTAAATTACTTCCTTTGGACAAATAATCACGAAGTAACGTCAACTCCTCCTCATGTACTAAATGAGGTGGAGGATGAAGTATAAAATTCTTTAGATGTTCCAAAGAAGCACCACTTTCCAATCAGGAGGTTTTAACTTATTTAATAATAAGTATGGATTTTCTCAAAAAAGAGGACAATACTTCAGTTGTTTATAAGCCCTATTATGCAATATTTTTTGTGGCGAGGCCAGTATCAGATTTATAATGGACGATCCATTATGCCAGACTAGGGCCGTTGCGTTACCTACATTTGCCACCTCTAAGTCATGGCCATAGCCTTCAATAACTCCCGGACCCTGGCGTCGGTACGTTCACCGACTGGTCCTCACGTTAAAGTCCTCCTGGCTGACAACGCTCCGAGCGAGGGTGTCGAACAATCGTTGCCACTCTTCATCAGATGCGATGGGAGGGGGGAGGGTTTATAGCAGGAATATAGCCTCACTCCTCTGACTCTACAAGAACGGTCCGATATTTTGGCCGGAGGGAGGATGCGAGATCCCAGAAGGATGGCAGCGACACCGTTTTCTGTATCCTTAAATCATCTGTTATCCTACATGCTACCATTAGGTTTGTCTGTCACTTGTTTGTGGCTCTGGGTGCAGCGCAGCCTGGTATAGAGTTTGCACTCTGCGCCCAGGGCCTTGAACTAAACGGCGCTTGCAGTTGCTTGAGTTATCTTGTTCTTGGTCCTGCTGACATTCATATTTTGGCTACCTCTTAGCAAATTCACAGGGGATCGAACCCATCCCCATTGGCAAGAATCTTCTCCTCAACAGCTGTGCCTGTACATCGCTATGGCCCTCAAGAAGTGCGATTTTTAGAGTGGCTGTGTATCAAGAGAACTCTGTTCTCAGGGTTGCCTCCGATCTCCTTCCCGATGTTTTTAAATCTCTACACACCAACAATTTTGCTGCTGTGGTTTTCCTGGAAACGAAAACATTAAATTTATATATGTATGTATGTATCACTATCCCACCCTCCAATCTTTAAAACATTCGCGACGGTTTTGACTTAAATTTTTAACAAAGGGCTATAATGTTGATCCACAAATGGTTAGACTAACACAGACTAATAACAAATGGTTTACTTTACAACAAATGACATTTGTTTGTTCCGTATTTTTTTCAAGGCACACTACATTTATTGAAAAATATCATATGAATAAGATGAATTATTATTTTTTTCTGGCATAAATATTAAATTTAAATCAACATATTGGGCATCATTAAATTTAGAAAAATAATGTCTTTGTATAATAAAATAAGTAAAGTATATGCAACCGTTTAAAATTTTAAAGTTGACTATTATTTTTCAATGAAGTTAATTTTGAAAAAATATATAATTAATGTCATTTCCATAGTATTTAAACGGCTATTCAATTTGTTTTTTAGTTGATTCAAATCGGTTAATAAATAACAAAGTTATGACGTTCGGTGTTTTCTATCGAACACCCGGTATAACTGATTACAAATGACAGATAATAGATGATAGAAGATAAATAACAGATGACAAATGATGCTAGATGACCGATAATAGATGGCAAATGACAGAAAATATATCGTTATTGACAGATGATAGCTGACAGATAACAAATGAGAGTTGACAGTTGATAAGTCACAGATAAAACAGATAACAGATGACGATATATAGCTGATTACAAATGACAGATAATAGGTGACAGAAGATTAATATCAGGTGACAAATGATGCTAAATGACAAATAATAGTAATAGGTCGCTATTGACAGTTGATAGCTGGCAGCTAACAAATGGCAGTTGACAGTCGATATGTAACAGATAATAGATGACGATATATAACTGATTACAAATGAAAGATGATAGATGACAGAAGGTGAATAATAGGTGACACATGATGGATGACATAAACAAACCTAGAATTTTGAACGTCATCACAGAAATATTTATTAAAAAAAATGAGTACTGATGTTTTCGAGATTGAAGACCTACTCGTGTATATACGATGAATAGCAGATGACAGATGAAAAATAACAGACATTCATTGACAGATGACAAATGAGGAATAATTGGTGATGTAATCACGCAAATATTTCTTCAGTAAAATTAACGCCTGTATATTATAGATAGCAGATGACTGATGTCAGTTGACAGATTAACGGATAATATAACAGATAACAAATGGCGGCAAATAGATGTCAAATGAACGATGTATAAAATTTGTGCGCAGATATCGTAGATAACTGATGGCAGATGATGAAAATGATAAATAACAGAATCGTAGTTTACAGATGACAATTAACAGATAACATAGATGGTTTGGTGAATTATAAAGTTGACGGATGGCAACTGAAAAAATACTAACTCAAATATTTATCCCGTATAATTAATGCTTAAATATGATAGATGGCAGATAACGGATGATACATTACAGGTAACAGACCAAGACCTATGATAACATATAATAAATGATAAATAATGGATAACAGATGACGGATGATATAATAGATCAAATATACAGGGTTATTCACGCTATACGGCACGGAATATTGTGGCAAAAATACGTGACTTTCAAAAAGTTTCACTTTGGGGATATATGAGGGTCTATTAGGGCTACTTTTTAAAATTATTTTCATAATATACAGGGTGTCCCAAAAACCCTAAAAGTATTAAAGTTGTGTTTTTTTAAATGAAACACGCTGTATTTTATTGCATTTTTGGATCCGTCTATAAAAATAAGTATGTTTTTTAATAAGGTTTTTATTACATAAACCTTAAGGTTTTTGAAATTATTTGAATTTTGTAAAAATGTAACCTAATTTTCATGTTTCAAATACTTAAAAATATGTAAGTTATGCATACCAAATTTACACTGAAGTGTAACAATAGATCATATTCTATTTTCCAAGTATAATAAACTTGACATCTTATGCCGGGTGTAAAAAAATTGGAATTAAACAGATGAGAACTTTAAATGACTATAACTTCATTTATTTAAATGGAACGCTATATTTATTAATTTATCAGCAAATGCACGTTTTAATTACCTATCGAATGGTATTTAAATCTTAAGTGTTAAGTCTTCTCGTTTTTACAGAAAACGCCAAAATATTGTTTATTGCACCGTTTTAGTACTTTTAAAGTAAAAATGCAGTTTTACTGAAATATGTCTGTGTAGTATGGATTGATGATTTCAAACATTCTATTTTCTTTCGATGTAACCGGAACATATGGGATTGGTTGGGATTGTTCTCCTTCTACTTGAAGTAGATGTTCGGTTTCTCTTTTACCTAATCGGAGTTCTCGTTCCTGATCTTATACTAGAGGCGGAATTGTATTGATCACCTTCCGATTGCAAGTGGGATAATTTGGCCATATAAAATTATAGGTTTTAAGAAAAGTCCCATCAGAATCGCATCTTTGGATTTGGCACATTTTTTTTAAATATTTAAAATGTGCTTGATGCTATCTTTATTCATTCAAGGGGCCCCGAAACATATTAACCATTAGGTTTTGATCGTAAAATTTGCAATGCTATCATGTCCAGTAGATTCAACTATGCACTTTTTAGAACAAATAACCATCTTAATCAAATAGGTAATTGTGGAGGCCTCTGTTTTGTGATACAATCATACTTGTGAAATTTTTTTCAACGATTTGTTTGCTACAACATCGGTTTTCACTTCTGTGACTTGCCCATAAAATCTTAGACATTTTCCTTATGCCTTCCAGTAGCATCTTCACCATGTGCTAAGAATTATTTTCGGCGATCTTTTCGCTTATTACCTCTGTTTCTTTGAAGAAGTCTTAATTCATAAAATCTTAGACGGTTTTCTTATGCTTTCCAGTAGTTTCATAAACCTATTGATGCCAATATTATTAGTTATTGTTTCTATTACTTTGAATATGGATAAGTTTTCTGCAAAATCTTGGATGTGTTTTGCTGAAATTGGATAGGAAAATCAGTGAAGGAGGGGTCCTGAATTGGCCTTGTTGGCAAGACTCTGTACTTCTCTGATGGCATTTACCGTGGAGTACCCCCGTACGAATCCGAATTGTCTGTCGAATATTCCGCCTATGCTGTTGAGCCATCGGTGAAGCCTATTTTCTTGATCAGTCTCCAGTATTTTACTCTCAAAGTCTAGTAAGCCCTCACACCCATTGGTGGTTTAACCAAAAATTTGGCGCTCTTTACTCGAACAAAACTATCGCTGCTCTGTTTACCTGAACAAAAACTGTCGTTTTTTCTACGCCGCCCTCTATCAAAACAATACTCCCGGTATATTTGAAAATAGCATTGCTACATCCTAACTGACGCATATACAAAATGGTTAGAAATTTTTACTTTCCCTATATACGAAGTATATATAGGGGAAGTATTGTTTTCGTGCATGAAAATGTTTGTGGACGCTGTATCTCAAAAACGAATGATCCGATTGAGATGAAACTTTAAACTTAAGGTTTAATCGAGAAAAACTGGAACTGAAAAGATTTTGGTGGATGTTTACTCGAGGCGTTTTTTTGATTTTTCTCAATATTTTTCCAAATTTAAAAAATATTACATAACTTTTCAAACAAAGATTAACGGGAATGAAAAACTGAAGTTTTATTAAGACATGTTTTTCGTATAATTCTTAACTTGTGAGAAAAAAATGTAACATTAGAATTTTTCAGAAACATTTTTCTTTAAAGATTCTTGAAATTTCAGTAATTTCTCCTCCACACTTTCAGTTTTTCTTGCAACTTCCTTTCCAAAGAATTTTCATCGAGAATTTTACAATTTTTTACAAGTTTAGCAAAGATTTTATTCAAGAGTTTCAAAATTTTTCAGAAAGTCATTATTTATATTTATTTATAGAAATTTCTTCGTGGTTTTTGTACAATATTTTGTTTAACTTTTTCTATAATTTTCTCAGATGATCCATAGATTTCATTTTAGATTTATAAAACTTTTTTGAGAATTCTAGAAGTCTACAGTAATTTCGTTTTCTTATCCAATAAATAAATAAATATTAGGAATAATTTTTCTAAATTTCTAGAACTTACTTAGAGGCTTCTAGAAGTTCAGTAATTTCTTCTCCATATTAAAAGTTTTTTCATCTTACTTTCCAAAGAATTTTGATCGAGGATTCTAGAATTTTTCACATGTTTTTCTTATAGGTTTCTAGAACGTTTTTGGAGGATTCTGAAAGTTTACAGTAATTTCTTCTTCATATTTCCAGAATTTTTAGCAAAGGTCTTATTCGGGAGTTTTTTAGAAAGTTCGCTTTAATATTTATAGAATTTTCTTTGAGGCTGTTTCCAGTTATTTCTCTTCCAGATTTTAATATTTTCGTATAAATTGCAATGAATTTTTCCAGAACTTTAGACTTTTTTCGAGTGTTCAGAAATTTCCAGTAACTTTTATTCAGATTGGAGGCTATAGATTTTTCTAGAAAATCTGTTCCTAGAAATCTAGACTCTTTTCATTCATTTCTCTTCCAGATATCAAGATTTTTTCAAGGAGTCGTTTAAATTGCGGTGTTTTTAGAATTCCCAAAAAAAAAAAATTGTTTATAAATTCAGAAAATTTCTAGTAAATTGCGAAGATTTAAATGAAGGCTTTTTTAGAAAATTTGTTTTTAAAAACTAGACTATTTTTGAGAGATAAATTTTTAGTAATTTCTTCTCTACATTTCAAGATTTTTTCAACTTGTCTTCTAAATCGTAAAGATTTTCTTTAAGGCTCTAGAATTTTTACAATTTTCTTCTAGAAATCTAGATTATTTTCTCGAGGGTTCAGGAAAATTTTAGCAATTTATTTTCTAGAGTTCGTGATTTTTTTTGAAGTCGTCTTTTAAATTGCAAAGATTTTCTTTGAATGTCTAGTATTTTCTAGAATTTTTTTTCTAAAAGTTTAGAGTTTAGGAAATGGCCAATAACTTCTTAACAAAAATTATTTTTTTTAACTATTCTTATAAATTGCGAAGATTTTTTTCAGGCTCTAAATGTTTCTTAATTCGTCTGCTTTTCGAGAATTCAGATAAATTTCAGTAATTTCTTCTCTAGAATTCAACATTTTGTTTCAACTAGAGGCTATAAACTTATTTAGAAAGTTCTAAATTGCAGAATTTTTCTTAGAGGGTCTAGATTTTTTTTAGAAAATTTTGTCTTTGAAATCTTTTCTTATTTTAGAGAAAGTTTAAAGAATTTTTAGTAATTTCTCTTATATTTATTCAACTGGTCTTCTAAATTTCTAGGAGGCTGTAGAATTTTTAGAAAATTTTAATTTAGAAATCTAGACTTTTTTTTCAAGGGTTCAAGAAATTTAAAGATTTCTCGTCCAGATTATCCAAGGTTATCTTCTTATCTTCTAAATAACAAAAATTTTCTTGGAGGCTATAGAAAATTTGTTTGTAGAAATCTGGGTTTTTCTTGAGGGTTCAGGAATTTTTCAGTAATTTCTCTTTTTTGAGGCCTTAGATTGGGAATGTTCGTTCTAAAATCTAGACTCACTTTTTCAAGAATTCAAGAAATTTCCACTCTAGGTTTCAAGATTTTTTAATTCAACCCGCTTTCTAAATTGTGAAGATTTTATTGGAAACTGTAAAATTTTAAAAAAAGATACGTTTAGAAATTTAAAAAAATTCTAATTCACCCTAAAATCAGTAAAACATAAGCGAGGGTTTTAATTAAAAGTTGTAAAACGTAAATAAACATAATATTAATAGATTTATTTAAAGAAATTTTGAAATTTAAGAAAAAGAAAGACATAACTTTTCAAACAAACAAAAAGTTAAAGTAAAGTAAAATTGAAACATTTTTTTGTTCTTAATTAAAAAAAATGATTTTTTTTTCTTATTGTAAAAAAATATAAAATCAAACTTTAAATTTTTTAAGCAGAAACTTTCTACATGTATTCTGAATATATTTAGAAAGTTTCAAGTCGATGCCAATTGCTTTCATATGTTTTTCAGACCATCAAAATTATGATTGCAATTTTTTAACGTCTCTTTAATTTGACGTGAAGTTATTTAAAAAAATCTAAAATCAAACGTTTGATTTTTTTAAGCAGTAATATTCCTACGTATAGTCTCAATATATTTAGAAAGTTTCAAGTCGATAGCAATTGTTTTTATATTTTTCAGGCCGTGAAAGTTACTATTGCAATTTTTCTCTCTCTTTTGTCTCTTTCATTTGACCTAAAATTATTTAAAAATCTAAAATCAACTTTTGATTTTTCCAAGCAGCAACATTTGTACATGTATTTTGAATATATTTAGAAATTTTCAAAAAGGAATTGTTTTTATATTTTTTTCAGACCATCAAAATTATAATTGTAATTTTCTTAACGTCTCTTTCATTTGATGTAAAAATAATGAAAAAACTAAAAAGAGACCTTTGATTTTTTAAGCAACAACTTTTGTACATGTATTTTGAATATATTTAGATAGTTTCAAGTCGATAGCAATTGTTTATATATTTTTCTCAGACCGTCAACATTATAATTGCAATTTTGTTAACTGCTCTTTAATTTGACGTAAAATTATTAAAAAATCTAAAATCAAACTTTTGATTCTTTTAAGCGGCAACATTCCCAAATGTATTATGAATATATTCAGAAAGTTTCAATTCGATGGCAATTTTTTAAATATTTTTTTAACACTGTCAAATATATGATTGCAATTTTCTTAACGTCTTTTTAATTTGACGTAAAATTATTAAAAGATCTAAAAGCAAACTTTTGATTTTTTTTAAGCAGCAACATTCCCACATATATTCTAAATATATTTAGAAAGTTTCAAGCCGATAGCAATTGTTTTTATAATTTTTTCAGACCGCCCAAATGATGATTGCATTGAATTTACACTTAAACTTGTTGATATTTTTAATAAAAATAACTTTGAAGAGTTTTTCTTTTAATTATTTAAAAACTAATAATAAACTATAGGAGCTAATAGAAATTTATATAAGAAGTGAATACAAACAATTTAAAATTGAGCAAATAATTAAGAATAACCTCATAGTTTTCGAGAAAAATATAGGGAAAGTATTATGATGGCCACATCACCATTTTTTAAATTAAACTATCCCACCCTCTAATCTTCAAAACATTCACGACGTTTTTGACTTTTTTTTCAACATAAGGAGGGCGATAATCTTGGTCCAAAAATGGTTAGACCAACAATATCGCCCTTTTCACATTTTTATTATAAAGATTATTATGTTGGAAATTAAGCCAAAACCGTCGCGAATGTTATAGAGATTGGAGGGTGTGATAGTGGCCGCCCACCCACCCTACATATACATTTAAATTTCATTCACAATCGCTCTTTTCGTTTCCAGGAAAATCTCAGCAGTAAAATTGTTAGTGTTTAGAGACTTAAAATCATCGTCTTGTTCTTAAATAAAACGAATATATAGGACGGGTGAGTGGACACTAACCCACCCTCCAATCTCTAAAATATTCGCAACGTTTTTGACTTAAATTTACAACACATCATAAGAGAAAAATGGTAGTACTAATAAACCATCATGATTCTTCAAAATAACTTTTTCGCTTTAAAGAAAAACATTTTAAGATTTTATTTTGCAAAACCGATTGCAGGGTGAGATAGTAATGACCCACCCAACCTACATATATGTTAAAATTTTACCTACTACTATTCGTTTCGATTTCAGAAAATAATATTGCAGTGTAAGTGTTGAAGTTCAAAGGTAAACAACTGTGTTTGATTTAATCTAAAATTTATATGTAGGGTGGGTGAATGATTAGCCACTAAATCATTCTTCAGGTATAATTACTAGAATAATCCATATTACTGATTTACATTCCTTAGATATTGCAAAACAAGAAGAAAACAGTTTTAAATAAATATGTTAATAAAATTGTAGGTAATCAGATTCATTGTAATTAAACTATTTTTTTGTAAAAAACCAAGTCGGTTTTTCTAATTCTAGGTTAGGATGGAGGACACCCACCCACCCTGCATATATGCCGTTAATTTAATTACTATGCCCTGTTTGAATTCCAAGAAAACATTCCCAGAATGAGTGTTTAAATTCACAAAATATAAAACCAGTATTGTGGGTTAGATTTAATTGTATATGTAGGGTGGGTGGGTGGCCACTATTCTACCCTTCAGTTATAAAATTTCGAACAACTGTTTTGATGAAAAACAAAATGCACCAAAAGAAAAAAAGTTGCATTGATATTTCATGAATGAGCCCAAACTGACGAGTGGATTAATATCCTTGGCATTTTGTAAAATTTATTCTACAACTTTTTTGAAAAGTAAGTCTTTATCTTATGCACGTTTTCCTGTACTCCTGTATCCTGTTAGAAATATTTTTAGGCCTCTACATCTCTGTTTTGTCAGATTTAGTGCGATGTTGAAATCGTTGCCCTATAAGGTATTATTAATTGATCTAATAATTTCTACTTTCGATTCCTGTTAGACGAAAAAACTAATAATAACTTATTTTACAGAAAATTAATATTATATTTATACTCTTCCTTTTTCAAACTGCTGACAACAGCTATCAGTCACCTTCTTAAGCTTCATCCCTTTACCCTCTTCCATTTTTTAACTTCTGCTAACGAATATGCCACCAAAAACTACGAAAGTATCAGATGGGAATTAAGATTTTAAATTAGCACCTCTTTGATCCTCCTAGAATGTACATTCTAAATAAATTAAATTAAATACCACCAATTTTCAAAACATAAATTACGACAATATTTTTTGCGTGGGAAACCAATTGTTTTGCCGAACCCAAACTACTAATCAAAACATGTGAATCATTCCTTTGTTATCTCGGTCTTCGTTTTGCAAGGCCGGCGGATTCTGCATGCCACACAATTTCACATTCTTTCTGCTCGACCGTACTTATAGTGAAAACGTAATGAACTGATTAAATTTAATTGAATTGGAATAGTATTTTATGCTAATAGACCATGGATGCATTTCATGAACAATGCCCAGAAGCAATTACGACGATAAGGTGAAAGACCAGATAATGAGAGAACCTTCAACTTTTACAAGAAAAACACCTACATTTATAGCAATGTTAATATTAGAATGCACAACAAGAGAAATTGATATTTTCTACATAATTCCATCCTCATTATCAATTAAATTATGCGCGGATTAAGATATTCATTAATGCAGAATTGTTTGGAGAAAACATATGTAGTTGGTATAAGTACATCACGGAAAGTTGGTTAATTATGAATTATGTAAATATTCGCGAGAAAGGTGCTGGTGTTGAAGCATAACGAATGATAATTACAGCATTCTAATTTTGAGAGTAACTGATATTTCAATATTAAATCCAGTTATTCAGACAAACTATTAAGTATTTTTTTGATATTTCAATTGAAAAAAGTCAGAATACTCGACACGGTCGAATGAAAGCAAATGGGAGCTGATGTCGCAAGGCCTCGAGTTTTTATTAAACGCAATTGTCAACGATCTCGTTCCACATCTTCACTAGCTGGTGTTACATTTGTATGCATGGGACATTTTTATCCACACCATCTTTCACCCATACTGGAGTAAAAGGGAAGGTTGTTAACCTCAAAGTTTCCAAGAATTCTTATGTGCAACGTGTGAAAGGTATGCATGAATATCTAGTAAACACGAATTATATTTAAGCTTAATTGATATAAAAATGTTCAAAAAGTGCTCATTCACTAACAAATATGTTTCTTGTTGGAAAATGGAATCTTTACCACCGTATTCTATAACAAAAAAATAACAGGTTTCTCAATGACCACTTTCTTTAAAATTTTTGTACACTACCTGATTTTTAGAATTTCCCCGAAATTTTTGTTCCACATTGAGTTTCCTTGGAGATTTCAAAAAATCTAACATTTATTCTTTCAGAATTATAAAATTTTACAGTATTTCCTTTTCAATTTTTAGAATTTACGAGCATATATTCTTTCACTGCTGTAATTAAATCCCTCTTTTTTCCAGATGTATAAATTTTCCCATCACTTTTTGTTCCAAATTGAGATATTTTTATTTGAGCTTTCCAAAATTCTTCCAGTATTGCCTTTTCAAGATTTCTTAGAATTTACAAGCACATATTCTTTCAGGGTAGTAAAAAAATTCACCATTTTTTCCAGATTAATAGATTTTACAGCAATTTCTCTTCCAAATTGAGAGTTTTCTTTTGAGATTTCCAAAATTCTAACATTTTTCTTTTTCAGATTTCTAGAATTTTTCGGTATTTCAATTTAGAAGATTTTTAGAATTTACCAGTAAGCATTTTTTGAGGATTATAAAAAATTGTAACGCTCTTTTTTAGATATCTAGAATATTCAGGCATTTTCTTTTCCAAATTGAGATATTTTTTCTTTTAGATATCTATAATTTTTCAGTTTTTCGTTTTAAGTATTCTAGAATTTTTACGAGGGTTGTAACAATCATCACGTTTTCTTCATTCCAAATTTCTAGAATTTCCCAGCATTTATTTTCCCAAATTGAAAGTTTTCTTTGAGGTTACCAAAATTTTCTAATTTGTTCTATCCGTTTTCTAGAAGTTCTTACTAACTTCTCTTCAAAATTAAGAAAATTTACCTTTTAAGGTTTCGAAATTACTAATATTTTTTTCACATTTTTTAATTTTCTTTTTAAGATTTTTAGAATTTACCAGCAAATACTTTTCGTGGGTTGTAAAAATTCTCACCGATTTTTCTTCCAAATTTCTAGAATTTCCCAACATTTTCTCTTATAAATAAATAAAATCTTCTTTAAGGTTTTTTCTTTGAGATTACAAGAATTTTTCAGTATTTTCTTGTCGAAATTTGCCAGCATTTATAAAATATTCTTCGACCTTTCTAAATATGCATTTTTTGCAGGTTTCTGGAATTTTCCATGAATTTTATTTTCAGATTACTATAATTTTCAAAAAATTTCGTTTCATTATTGCAAGGATTTTCTTTTAGTTATATGATTTTCCAGAAATTTTTCTAAAAGGTTCGAGAATATTCCAGTATTTTTTTTACAGATTTCTATAACTTTCCAAAAATTTCTTTTCTAAATTGAGAGAATTTTCTTTTGGTGTTTTTCCAGATTATTTTTTTTTCTGATTTACTAAAAATTTCTCAGTTAAAGAATTTTTCAGTTTTCTTAGAGTTGTAGAATTTTCTAGTAATTTATTATTGAAAAATGTCTCTTCTAAATTATTAGAATTTTCTTTTAATAATTTTTGAATTTTCCAAATCTTCAAGTCTTTCTAGATTTCTAAAAATTTCTCTTTAAGTTCTAGAATCTTCCAAAATTTTAGGTTCTGATTTTCTAAAATCAATTCCGAAAGTTCTAAAATTTTCAAGTTTGTTTGTTGTTTTCTAAAATTGTCTTTTTTAAATGGCGAGAATATTTTTTTAGATTTCTAATATTCTAGTGTTCTAAATATGTTCTTCGAGAGTTCTAAAATTTTCTAGTGTGATTGTAGTTTTCTAAAATTGACTTGTTCTAGTTAATTGGCGAGAATATACTTTTAGACTTCTAGAATTCTATTCTAGTTTTCTAAATATTTTCTTCGAGAATTCTAAAATTTTCCAGTCACTTTTTTCCAGATTTGTAAAATATTACAAAATTTTCTTTTCTAAATTGACAGAGTTTTCATTTAGAGTTCTAGTACTATTTTCCAGAAAATTAGTCTCCTAGTTTTCTAACGAGTTCTAGAATTTTCCACTTATTTTTTTACCAGATTTCTGATTTCAGATAGAGAAAATTCTTTTCTCAACTAAGAAATTTTTTTTAAGTACTTAACTTTGCAAGAATTTTTTTTCCTAATTTACTAATAATTTCTCATTGTTCTAGAATTTTCCAATAAGATTTTTTCAGATTTCTATAATCTTCCAAAATTTTCCTTAATTGTGAGATTTTTTAAAAGTTCTAGAATTTTCTTGAGTTGTAGAATTTTCTTGTAATTTTTCAACCAAAAATTTCTCTTCTAAATTGTGAGAATTTTCTTTTAATAGGTCTTGAATTTTCCAAAATAATTTTCTAGTTTTCTTAAAAAAAAATTCGAGAGTTCTAAAATTTTCAAGTGTGATTGTAGTTTTCTTGTAGTTTTCTAAAATTGCCTTTTTTAATTAATTGTCGAGAATATTCTTTTAGACTTCCAGAATTATATTCTAGTTTCTAAAAATTTTCTTCGAGAATTCTAGAATTTTCCAGCCAATTTTATTCCAGGTTTCTAAAAGTGAGAATTTTCTTTTATGAGTTTTAGAATTTTTTTCTTGTTTTCTTAAAATTTCTGAGATAGTCTGAGAATTTCTCAAAATGTTCGGTTCTAGTTTTCTAAAATCAATTTCGAGAGTTCTAAAATTTTCTAGTTTGTTTGTAGTTTTCTAAAATTGTCTATTTTAAGTTGTGAGAATATTCTTTCAGAGTTATTAAAATTAAATTAGTTTTCTAAAGAATATTTTCAAGAATTCTAGAATTTTCTTGTCATTTTTTCCAGATTTCTAAAACATCCCAAAATTTTCTTTTTTAAATGGACAGACTTTTCTTTTAGAGTTCTACTTCTACTTTCCAGAAATTTTTCTTCTGGCTTTCTAAAAAGTTCCAGAATTTTCTAGTAATTTTTTTTCAGATTTCTCTAACTTTCCAAAATTTTCTTTTCTAAATTGCTAGAAGTTTGTTCTTAAATTTTCCAAAAATGTTTCTTCTAATTTAATTTCTGGGAGAGTTCTAGAATTTTCTAGTAAGTTCCTTTTTATATTTCAATAATCTTCCAAAATTTTCTTTTTTTATTGTGAGATTTTAAAGGTTCTAGAATTTTCTAGATATTTAAATGACATTACAATCATTTATATAATACTGTATCACAAAGTAGAAGCCTCTAAAATTACCTAATTTTTCTTTTCTTAATTGTGAGATTTTTTATTAAAACAGTTATAGAATTTTGTAGAAATTTTTCTTCTAGTTTTTTCCGAGAGTTGTAGAATTTTCTAGTAATTTTTTAACCAAAAATTTCTCTTCATCTTCTTGAAATTTCCAGATTTTTTTCCAGTTTTCTAAAAATTTCTCAAATAAAATACTAAAGTACTAAAATTTTCGAAATTTTTGGTCTAGTTTTCTACAAATTTTTTTTCGAGAATTTTAAAATTTTCTGATTTAGTAGTTTTCTCATATTGTTTTTATTAGTTAGCAAGAATATTCTTTTAAAGTTGTAGGATTTATTTCTAGTTTTCTAAAAATTTTTTTCGAGAATTCTAGAATTTTCCAATATTTTTTTTCCAAGATTTCTAAATTGACAGAATTTTCTTTTAGAGTTCTACTTCTACTTTCCAGAAAGGTTTCTTGTAGTTTTCTAAAAATGTCCAGAATTTTCCAGTCATTTTTTTCCAGATTTATATAACTTTCTAAATTACAAGAATTTTCTTAATTTTTCCAAATATTTTTCTCCGAGAGTTCTAGAATTTTTCAGTATTTTTTTTCAGATTTCTATAATCTTCCAAAATTTTCTTTTTTAATTGTGAGTTTTTTCATTAAAAGTTCTAGAATTTTCTAGAAATTTTTCTTCTAGTTTTAAAATTTTCTTATAATTTTGTATCCAAAAATATCTCTTCTAAATCGTAAGACTTTTCTTTTAATAGTTCTTGAATTTTCCAAAAAAATCTAGTTTTTTAAAAGTTTCTCCTATAATTCTAGAATTTTCCAAAATTTTTGGTTCAAGTTTTCTAGACAAAAATTCTAGAGTTCTAAAATTTTCTAGTTTGTTTGCAGTTTTCTAAAATTGTCTTTTACATTCTTTTAAAGTTCTAGAAAAATGTATTTTAGTTTTTTTAAAAACGTTCTTTGAAAATTGTAAATATAAATTGCGAAACAAGTAAAACCAAGTGATTCTATTCTATCTGTTTATTTACCTTCTCAATAAAGTTGATGTTTAGTTAATTTAATTGCTGATTCTTTATAGCTTTCTTGAGGTTTCATTTTTAAATGTTTTCAGTCTCGCAGCAGCTTTTTTTAAGCTCTTAAATACTTTTCTAAATTACCTTGCGATTTAATTATATTAGAGGCAATTTTTTGTACAATCATCATCCAAATAACCTAGAAACGTAGAAAACTTCTTCAAAATTAGATATTTATTTTTAAATAATCTTGTATGGTTGTAAATTTTCACCATTTTCAGATTTACAGAATTTCCCTTTTCAAATTGAAAGGATTTTCTTTTGAGGCTTCCGAAATCTAAGAATTCTAGAATTTTTCAGTAGTTTCTATAATAATCCAAATTTTTTTTTCTAAACTGATAGAATTTTCTTTTCTAGAGTTCTACTTCTACGATCCAGAAATTTTTCTTCTAGTTTTTTAATTTTTTTCACCGAGAGTTCTATAATTTTCCAGTCATTTCTTTTTGTTTAACTTTCTTAATTGGGAGAATTTTCTTTTAGAGTTTTTAAATTTTCCAGAAATTTTTCTTCTAGTTTATTAAAAACTTTTCCTAGAGTTCTAGTAGAAAATTTTCATCTAGTTTTCTCCAAAGGTTCTAGAATTATTTCTAGTAATTATTCCAGATTTCTATATAATGTTTAAAATTTCAGTTTTTCCAAATTTCTGTAATCTCCCAAAATTTTCTTTTCTTAATTATGAGAATCTTTTAAGTTCTTGAATTTTCTAGACATTTTTCTTTAAGTATTTTCTAAGAGTTGTAAAATTTTCTAGTAATTTTTTCCAGATTTCTATAATTTTCCAATTTTTGTTTTATAATTAGCAAAAAATTTCTCTTACAGTTTTTGAATTTAGCAGCGAATATTAATGAAGAATTGTAAATATTTACAGTTTTTATTTTTCTGCCAGGTTTGTACAGTTTATACGATTTACAAGCATTTTCTTGTCGAAGTTGAGAGAATTTTTGTCCAAAATTCTAATAATATTCTTTCAGATTTCTAAAATTTTCCAGTATTTCCTTCCCAAGATTTCCTCTAACTTTAAATAATTTTCTTTCAGAGTTCTCAAAACTTATATTTTCTCATAGTGTTCTTAAAAGTTTCTCTAAGAGTTTTAGAATTTTTCAGTAAATTTTTCTTCGCTAAGGTTTCTACTTCAGGGTTTTAGATTTATTGATGATTTTCTCTTTCAGATTTCGAAAATTTTCTTCTCTAAATTACAAAAATTTTCGAAATGTATCTTTTCTAAATTGTGAGAATTGATCTAAAACCCTTGTGTATATTTAACCGATTTAATTCTCGCGGTTTTTAAAAATATTAGTAACCTGGAAAGGAAATTACTAAAAACTCTACAACTTTCAGATTTTTTCAGATAACTGGAAGAAAAATTTCTGGAGAAGTTAAGAAGAAAAAGAGGAAATTATGAAATTATTCATTAGAAAAATGACATTTTCATTCATTAAAAAATTCCAAATTGTGCTACTAAAAAAGACCAATTTATATGAGTAAAAATTTCTACTATTGGTCGACCGGTTTTTTAACCTTACGACTTAATTTGCATTCACCTTTAACCTTTTGCGTAATAATATATTTATACATACATATAAATAATATATTTACATACATACATATGTTTCTCTTTTGTTTAAAAAAAATTAATTAGTAATGTGTTACGAAACAATTTTAGATAATGAGGTTTTTTTATCGTAACGAATTTCCACTGGTTAAACAAGAACAATTGACTCGAATTACGCCTCTGCAAAAAGCAATTGGCATTCCACGTTTTAACTTCCGTCGTGTTTTTTTATGCCTTTAACCATTTTACGCTTGATCAATTACGTTGATTAAAATGCGGTCTGTCATCTCTGTTTTTTCAAAACGCAAAATTTGATAATTGATGAATACTCAACAATAAAAGTTTATTGGAAATTGGGTCTGATGTTTAAATTAGAGTGGAAGAATATTCGATTCTTAGAATCCAGCGCTCTAATGTTATAGTTTGACTTGTTAATAAACTGAAGATGTAGACAATTGCTTTTTTTATTTACTCAAGACTTTTTGGATTTAAATCTCCGGCCAAAATGTAGGTACGGTATTTTTAATATTCGAGAATTAAATTATAATGAGATAATTTAATTTATCGTACCTTAATCTGCCGTAATCTTGGCCTATCCCAACAACGTAGCGTATGTTTGACCTACCTTAATAAACCATACGTTAACTAGTGCAATACTACTTTTCTTTAATTATTCGGAAACTTTGCTTCTAGATTTCAAAAAAATTCCAATATTCTCCTTTCCGGATTTTTATTATTTTCGAAAATAGTAAGAAAAATTTTAGGGAATTTTCAGAACCGCCAAAAAATATTTGAAAGATGGAAATGTTTTCATCGAGATTGTTTGGTAAAGGTTTCCATATAACTTGTATCATTTTTTCTTTAGAAAAGTTTCCTTAAATAATCGATTCTTTATTAAATTTAGCATTAATATAATGTCATATAATTTTCGATTTTTGTTGGGTAGCGTAAATAATTACAAGTTATTATTATTAGTCATAATAGAACTTTCTAATGCCGTTTACATCGCATTGAATGGGCTTCCTTCTACAAGGTGAATGTCGGGGAAAAGGAAACTTTATCGCTTCCTAATTCCAATCTATTATTTACTGTACTGGCTGGAAAGACAGACACATGGCTTATTTAAAATATTAGTTTATTTATGCAACATCAGGAATCAATATGTAATTTTATCGATTTAAGATTTTTCTCATTATGGATAATACGTATATTAGGAATAAGTATAAAAATAGGTATTATAAGGCTGAAAGACCTAAGGTCGATTGCAGTGAAGAAGGAGAATAACAATAATTATATAATGTAAATACTAGCTTCAATAAATATATTTTCTCTCTCTAGCTATTATACGAGGGGTGTTTTGAAAGTAAAAACTGCTAGTGCCCTCTATTGAAGTATATTGGTATTTGCGATTATTTAATCTAATAACTATTAGTTAATTTTCTACAACGTAAAAGACTTGAATACATTTTTATGATCATTTAATTTATTATCAAATTATTTGGTTATTTGTTAACGTTTTAAAATGATAAAAAGGTGATAACAACAAATGAAAAATAACAAATAACAATTGACAAATGACAAATAAGAAATGATAAATGACAAACAAAAAATACTAAATGATAAACGACTTATGAAATCCTTCGACAAATGACAATTTACAAATTAAAAATGACAAGTGATAAATGAAAAATAACATATGACAATGGCAAATGACCCTCTTTGATAAAAAACAAATGACAAATTATAGTTGACAAGTGACAAATAAAAATTGACAAATGACAAATGGCATGGACTCCTGAAACCCTTAGACAAAAGAGAAATGATAACTAACAAGTGACAAGTGATAAATGACAAATGATAAATAAAAATTTACAGATATCGAATGAAAAATAACAAACGACTCATTAAACCCCTTGACAAATAACAAGTGACAAATGAGAGACGACTAATCGCTCCCTTAAATAAATAACAACTGACAAATGATAGATGACAAATGACAAATTAGAAATAACAAATAATAATTGACAATTGACAAATGACATACGACCCTTAACACACTTTGACAACTTACAAATGATAACTAAAAGGTGACAAGTGATAAATGAAAAATAGCAATTGACAGATGACGAATGAAAAATAGCAAATGATAAACGGCTCATGAAACCGCTTGTCAAATAACAAATGACAAATGACAGATGACCCCCTTTAATAATGACGCCCTTTGATAAATAAATAACAAATGACAATTAATAGCTGACAAGTGACAAATAAAAATTGACAGATAACAATTGACAAATGATAAATGACATACCACTCCTGAAACCCTTTGACAAATTACAAATGATTAACAAGTGACAAATGAAAAATGACTAATAACAATTGACAAAGGAAAAATGACAAAATTAAATTTGAATTTATTAAGGGAATCCCCTTTTATATAGACAGAAAAGACAGAATGCAAAAGAGAGAAGACAGGAGAAATAACAAATGACAAATTAAAAATAATAACTGACAAGTGGCAAGGGACAAATGAAAAATAATAACTAACAATTGACAATTGACAAATAACAAATATTAATGATAAATTACAAATGACACATGATAACTGACAAGTGACAAATAAAAAATGTAAAATGACAAATAATAATTGGCAAACAACAAAATTAAATTTGAATTTATTTAAAAAATCCCCCTTTACATAGACATAAGACAGAAGACAGATGACAGAAGGCAGCAGAGAGTAGACAGAAGAAAGAAGAAAGCAGACAAACAAATAATTAATGAAAAATGACAAATGACGTGTGGCAAGTGACAAAATGACAAATAATTAATGACGAAGGACAAATGACTTATAAAACCATTTAACAAATGACAAATGACACATGACAAATTACAAAATTAAAATTGAATTTATTAATGGAATCCCCTTCTACATAGACAGAAGACAGAATGCAGAAAAGATAAGACAGAAGACAGGAGACCAAAGATAGAAAGCAGAAGACAAAAGCAGATTGCAAAGACATTATCAGATTTAGGAAAATAAATGATAAATCAAAAATAACAAGTGACAAGTGTCAAATGACAAATTAAAAATGGTAACTGACAATTGACAAGAGGCAAATGAAAAATAACAATTGACAAATGAAAAATGACAAAGCACAGTTGACAAAAGGCAAATACCAAATGCCAAATGATAAAATTAAATTTGAATTTATTTATGAAATCCTCTTTTACATAGACAGAAGGCAGAAGAGAGATGGCAGAAGGCAGCAGACCCTAGATAATTAATAAATGAAAAATAACAAATGACAAATAACAAATGACATGTGACAAGTGAAAAATGACAAATATTAAATGACAAACGACAAACTTATAAAACCATTTAACAAATGACATTTAAAAAATGATAACTGACAAGTGACAAGGAACAAATGAAAAGTGACAAATAACAATTGAAAAATGACAAATGCCAAATGACAAAATTAAATTTGAATTTATTAATTCAATCCTCGTATTTGTAGACAGATAAGAGAAGACAGGAGACAGAAGACCGAAGAAGACAGAAGAAAGAAGGCAAAAGCAAATAGTAAATAAATCATCAGATTTAGAAAAACAAATGATAAATGACAAATGACAAGTGACAAGTAACAAATGACAAATAATAAATGACAATCGACTTATAAAATCATCGAACAAATGACAAATGGCAAATTAAAAATGATAACTGACAATTAATAAGGGACAAATGAAAAATAATAAATAACAATTGACAAATGATAAATATTAATGACAAATTGTAAATGACAAATGATAATTGATAACTGACAAGTGAAGATAAAATACAGAAGACGAAAGACAAAAGCAAATTGCTAAGAAATCATCAGATTTAGAATAACAATTGATAAATGAAAAATAACAAATGACATGTGACAAGTGAAAAATAACAAATGACCAATGACTTATGAAGCCATTTAACAAATGACACATTAAAAATTATAACTGGCAAGTGACAAGGGACAAATGAAAAATGACAAATAACAATTGACAAATGAAAAATACCAAATGATAAAATTAAATTTGAATTTATTTATGAAATCATCTTTTATATAGACAGAAGACAGATTACAGAAGGCAGAAAAGAGAAGACAGAAGAAAGATGACAGATGACAGAAGGTTTTAGACAGAAGACAGAAGAAAGAAGACAAAAGCAGATTGCAAAGAAATTATCAGATTTAGAAAAACAAATAATAAATGAAAAATGACAAATGACATCTGATAAGTGGCAAGTAACAAATAACAACTGACAAATAACAAATGACCAGTGTCAAACGACTTATAAAACTTATAAAACAAATGACAAATGACAGATTATAATTGACAAATGACAAGTGACACATCAAAAATGACAAATAACAATTGGCAAATGCCAAATGACAAGTGATAATTAACAAGTGACAAGTGACAAATGAAAAATTTAAAATAACAATTGATAAATTGTAAATAACAAAATTAAATTTGAATTTATTTATGAAATCCCCTTTCACATACGCCGAGGACAGAAGGTAGAATACAGAAAGCAGAAGAGATAAAAAAGAAGACAGAATGCAGAAGTGAGAAGACAGAAGACAGAAGAAAGAAGGCATTGCAAAAAGAAATCTTCACATTTAGAAAAATAAATGATAAATCAAAATGACAAATGATAACTGCCTAGTGACAAGTAACCAATGAAAAATGACAAATAGCAATTGACAAATGATAAATGATAAATTATAAATGATAACTGACAAGTTATAAGTGACAATAAATAATAATAATAAATAATAACAAATGGCAAATGACTAATAATACCCTTTGTCAATGCCAGTTCTAATATATGAATAAAAATAATCGTTCATTCGTGTGTGCTAAAAATACATCAGATTTTGGAAAACAAATGATAACTGAAAAAATGACAAATAACAAAAGACCAATGACAACTGACAAGTGACAAGAACAAATGAATAATTAATTATACACAACAATTGACAATTAACTAATAACAAATAAAAACATTATAAATGACAAATGAAAAATAATAAATGACAAATGACTTATGAAACCCGTTAACAAATGACAAATGATAACTGACAAGTGACAAGTAACAAATGAAAAATGACAAATAACATGTAACAGTTGAAAAATGACAAATAATAAATGATAAATGACAACTAACAAGTGACAAATGAAAAATAACAAATAACACATGACAAATGCCAATTGATAAAATTAAATTTGATTTTGAAGAAATAATTTAGAAAAACAAATGATAAATGACAAAATGACAAGTGACAAATGGCAAATAATAAATGATAAATAACAAACGACTTATAAAACCAATTAACAAATTACAAATGACAGCTGATAACTGACAAATGACAACGGATAAATAAAAAATAACAAATAACAATGACAAATGATAAATGGTAATGACAAATTATAAATGACAAATGATAACTGACATGAAAAAATAATAATCAGTGACAAAAGACAAATAACAAATGACGAATGTAAAATAATAATTAACAAATGACCAATGACAAACGACTTATAATTTTACAAATGACAAACTTATAAATGACATATGAAAACTAACAAGTGAAAAGCGACAAATGAAAAATGATAAATTATAACTAACAAGTGACAAGTGATAAGTAACAATTGAAAAATGAAAAATGCCAAATGAAAAAATTAAATTTTGAATTTACTTATGGAATCCCCTTTTACAGAAGACAGAAGACCGGATATAAGAGCAGATTGCAAAGAAATCATCAGATTTAGAAAAACAAATGATAAATAAAAAATGACAAATGACAATTAACAATTGACAAATGACAACTGACAAGTAACAAATGAAAAATGACAAATAACAATTGTCAACGACAAGTGACAAAGGACAAATAATAAATGACAAATAAAAACTGAAAAACAACAAATAACAAATGGCCAATAACAAACGAGTTATGAAACATTTCAATAAATAACAAATGACAACTTATAAGTGACAAATGATAACTAACAAGCGACAAGTGACAAATTAAAAACGATAAATAACAAATTATAAATGACAAATGAAAACCGACAAGTGACAAATGAAAAATAACAAATAACAATTGACAAATGACAATGGTAACTGATAAGTGACAAGTGAATGAAAAATGACATATAACAATTGACAAATGACAAATGAAAAAGAATTATTTTTTTATGATTTTGGAATTTATTGTAAAGAGGTCTCTTTAAATAAAATACCAAGTGACGAATAATGAACAACGAATTACAAATGTCAAATGATAAATTAAATATTGTAAATGTAAAATTGACAAATAGCTTAAAATTGAACAACAGACTAAAAAATAAAAATTGACGGATGATAACAGAAATAATATTTAATAATATAGGAACTTTCAAAAGAAATTTGTTTTAGTTCTTCTTAACTAAAAAAATAGAGGAATTATAGTTTAGGATAAGATTAATGAACAAATGACGAAAACAATTGAAGCAAATAACAAAAGGCAAATGATAGAAGACAAATGACAAAAACCAATGACAAATGACACAGAGATGATACATAAAAAAGTAACAGAAGACAGATTTGATAAATGACAGTATAACATGTGACAGATGACAGATAGTAGATGAAAATAAAAATAATAAGTGACAAATGACAAATGAAAGACAAGGAATTATAGTTTAGGATAAAATAAATGAACAAATGACAAAAACAATTGAAGCAAATGACAAAAGACAAATGACTAAAAGACAAATGACAAATGGCACATAAATGATACATAAAAAAGTAACAGAGGACAGATTTGATAAATGACAGTTTAACATGTGACAGATGACAGATAGTAGATGAAAATAAAAATAATAAATTGATTAATGGTTGAGGCGTTAACTTCGTGATACATTTTGGAAAATTAAACAAACGTTTACTTTGTTAATATCACACTTTATGTGATATTAACAAAGAAAACGTTTTTGTTTAATAAAAATAATAAGTGACAAATGGCAAATGACAAATGACAGATAGCAAATTACAAATCAAAAACGCCTTATGAAAGCTTTTAATAAATGACAAATGACAAGTCATAACTGACAAATGAAAAATGATAAATAACAATTGACAATGATAAATGACAAATGACAAATGACAAGTGACAAATAACAAATGACAAATGAAGAATAACAAATGATAAATTATAAACGACTAACGAAACCCTTTGTCAATGTCAGTTTTATTATATGACAGATGACAACTGAGAAGTGATAAGTGACTAGCGAAAAATGGCAAAAAACAATTATAGTTTGGGATAATATAATTGGAAAACTATTGGAAACAAAATATCAATATAAAAATATTGTCTAGTAATTAAAATTTAAAGATAATTGTAGAAATTATATTTGGTAGACGTAGGAAATTGTTGAATTTGCTTTAGTACTTACTAAAGAGAAGAGAGAAGAGAGAAGAGAGAAGAGAGAAGAGAGAAGAGAGAAGAGAGAAGAGAGAAGAGAGAAGAGAGAAGAGAGAAGAGAGAAGA